>JAEMON010000002.1:32348874-32362846 GCA_030264115.1 Lygus lineolaris
CGAAAAAAAAGAGCAGAAACACGAGTGTGAATCGCAATTCTTAACGAGTAGGCTAAATCTCCGTTCAAATATCAGCAGCTCAAATGCAACTTCCTTTCGATTCCACCAAACCAAGTTTGTTGTTTACTTTCAGAAGCTTTCTTAGTTATTGAATTTCATTAAGTATGAATGTCGAATGATACAACTCTCCGATAATAATAATTACAAAAAGGTACCTACTCATTGTCGCCAAGAGATGATTGTCAAACTCGCGGTAGGTGGGTATTTTATGTCAATAGGATCTTTGTAGATGGGCGATCTATACGGAAAATAATAAACCGTTGTGTAATAATTTGCAGTGTTTTTTCGTCACCAATCGAGTTTCTTTTTTATATACCTACTTTTATAAGTTTTGTTAGTTACATTACTATAATATTATAATAATATAATATGTATTATTCTATTATTTCTAAGTTATTAGGTACTGAATTAATCTCATGAAAAAGTTACAACTCTCGGACAGTAATAATTACAGGTATATACCCATTGCACAAAAGAAATAATTATATATAGATACCAGATGTAATTATTATGGTAGCTACGTACCTACCTTAAAATCATTGACCACAGGAAAGTGTATTGAGCTATAATTGTTTATGAGGAATTTATTTTCAATGGAATCTTTACAGATGGGTGATCTATACAGCCTTCCAAAAATTTGAATGATCAAACTTCCCCAATAACATTGGTTGGGAAATGAATTCAGGGTCCATAAAGAGGTACAGAGCGTAAAAAAGAAACGCCGTTCTTGCCTCTTGTAGATCGTATCACACATGCGTTGCATGTAATGAAACGAACTATGAAGACGAATATGAGACATGTGGAAGAGCAGGGGAGAGTTATAAGGACACATAACCCCACCCTGTCTTGTTCCAATAGTCGTGTTCACAACTCAACCCCTAATATGCCTTCAGTCTGCCCTCATTTTCCCCAAACAAAACAAATAAATTCTCCATTCTTCCTCTCACCCCTTTAATTCTACAAGTAAGCCGAACGAAAGGAATAAAAGCGGACGAGAATGAGCTCCTCTTGGTTCCCTTGCCTGGGTTTTACTGGAAAAACTTCAGATGAAACGGCGAAACTTTCTGGAGAGGAAGGGTTTTCTGAATTTATCTTGTCTTACTTACCTCATCCAACGTAATTGATTATTGTGAAAATAAATGTGTCTTTATAATGGTTTCTAAACATTTTTGTTGTTGATGGGTATAAGAAATTCGGCAAAGAAGGCGGTAGGCGCGGAAACGTAGAGCGTGCTTAATGTATCAATCTAAAGAGTCAGTTCAATAAGTGATAAAAACACAATTTTGTTTGCATTTATGCTTAATAGGAGATTCCACCGAAACCTGCAAGTCGAGATGATACACGTGGTGAGCGGTTCCGATTGTAGGACATTATCGTCAGGCCATTAAGAAGGTAAACGAGCTACTATACTTGCGGATTACGACGTATTCTCACAAGACCACGTTTCTCTTCGATTTCACGTTGTCTAGATTTTGTTCATGACACTCCAAATTAGTACTTACTCAACTGGTGATTATTCTTCTGTATGGTAAACCCATCTTTGAGTGCTCACTGTTGTTCTTCTTCGGTATCATCATGCATCCTCTAACATCAAGTTCAACAATGAATTTTTGAAATTCCATGATTTGATGAGCAAATTCCCAAAGAATCATTTCAGCCCTGATTCCGAATATACCACATTTTCCTATGTTTGAGACGGTAATTTACACCAAGAACCTCAGAAAACACGATCTCTTCTACCCGTCAAAATTCGACTCCAAAAATTCTGGTCAACGAACTCATCCGTTCTTTTCATATTATTGACATTGTAAATTTTTGGGATTTTTTAGAGCGTACCTAGGTTGAGGAATCCTCCAGGAATGACACATATACATAACCATATAATATCTACGTATTTATATTCATTCTCCTTATTTATAGTCTTATTCACAACACATAAACGTTTTTACATGCGCCATTGGCTACCTACAAAAAATATCGATTACACTAGCGTTTTATGGAAGAGTAAAGTAGTGTGAGGCCTCGCACCAGTTCAATTCGACATTAGGATTGTTACGTATCTCGTGTATGAACCTAGGTAGGTACTTTGAAACAAGAGTGACGATAAGTCACATTTTTTCTTGCTTGAATTTAAAGAGTCATTTTTGAAAACGTGAATCCAAACTGGTATTTCTTCTAGATAGAGGCTTGAACAGAAATTTATGGACGTTGATAAATTAATACTCATTCTCTTACAGGTCTTCTCTTCATTCTCTTACCTATACCAAGCTATGCAGCCTACGTTACACGGCAATCCTGGATTACCACCGGGCACAGAACATGCCAAAACAAAGAACTGTCAGTATCTTGTTCACATGAACTTCCTATTTTTGCTTACGTACAATAATCACACAATCCAACATTAGCATGGAGACGACGGAGCCTTGGAGGGTCGAATGATCGAAAAAAGAGAGAAGAATGAATGCAAGCCAAAGAGAGGGAGAGTTGGGTTCCAGACAATTTTTCGTAGCCGCCGGGGATTGGATCCTCCCGTTGTTATCTCAGACCAGCCGTCTAATTTGTTTTTATTAAACATTTCTCTTTTAACTCGTATATGACACTTCTGTAGAAAAAAAGAACTATTCAAGAGGGGACAACTTATGCTTCTGCACTATCACAACGGAGGTAAGAAAGCATTACATTGGTTCTCTCTACAAATCAAAGTAGTTAAATTTAGTAATTACCTTCGGTCAGTTCAACAGGAATATCAATACTTCTTCTCCGGCTGTGTATTTGAAGTCAGGTACTTGTACATCACATTCCACTCGTCGCACCCCAGCAGGGAATTATGACCTTCCATGCACATTTACCGGTTGATTGGGTATGAGGATTTATTTTTCAGACCATTGAAAATAATTAAACAAACAAGCTTTACAGCCAACTTCAGATAGGGCACCTTAGCAGCGCCACTCAAAACATCTTATTTTTGAAACTTGATTTCCGCATGTGAGCCGAACACATACATCGATATAAGTGGATGAAAAACAAATTTCAGTTTAAGCACCCTCCCTCCCCATCATCTTTACTAGCTTAGTGTCCTACTTGACATCGTTTTTCTTCAAATACATACTGTAAAACCAGGGGGAAATTGAAGGGCTGTTGATTCATTTTTCTTCAAAAACTTGAACCAGGGAAAAATGTAATGGCTGTTAATTCACTTGAAATTACCTATATATTTAGACACAACAAAATTCTCAAAGAGCAGAGTGCAGAAATTGCCTCTTATTCGAATAACTATCTATTTTGCTCCATCAACACATAATCACTACCAAGAGTTGAAAGTTTCCCGCTTCCTTTTCCTTTTCCATATTCCTTCCATTCCCAAACGGCAAATAGCATGTCCGGAGACCTGTACACAAACGCCTCGTGCTTCTGTATCCGAACACCTTGATTTTTTAGGGTGATACCCAAAGTGAGAATCCTCGTCTCACGAATTATGCACCACCGAGTTTTCTCCCTCTACTATGCTAGATTAAAAAAACGGTACCCTTAATAATTTTTCACGAGGAATTCAACCAACACATTTTCGCGCGCCACACTGGCGCGCTATGTTGCGTTTGGCGCATGTACTTTATTTGTTCAAACAGAAAACCCCATTTTGTATAGCGAATTCGAATTTTTTGCAAAATTTCATGAAGAAATTACCCCTCAATCGAAAATTTGAGCTAAATAACGTGATGATATTATTTCTCTGAATAGTCAAAAGAATTGAGCAACCCCAAATTTCGTTTTCGTTCTCCACGAACATTTGAAATTTTGAGGCTTGAATAGAAAAAATTCACCACGTTATCCTACGTGACAAAACACACTAACATCATGTATCATACTTGATAGGTAACTACACCCAAAAACCTCGATTTCTTGCTTTTAGCGCACATTTGGAGCGTAATTGCTCACGTTTTTAAGCACTCTAATTTTCGAGTGAGGGGTCATCTCTTCATGAAAGAGAATTTGAAGATGCAATAAAAAATGGAGGTTCCTATCTGAAAATACGAAGTGGCGCGCAAAAATGTGTTGGTTGAATTCCTCGTGAACAATATTATTATTGAGGGCACCGTTTTACCTTTTTAATCTTGCATAGTAGAGGGAGAACCGTGTATAGGTAGGTACTTACTATTAATTGAAGGGTGCAGAGGAAAATCCATCAGGGTCCACTTTTTGTCGATATTGAGATGAAGAAGCCATGTGGTAGCTTTTCAGGAGTACCAACCTTGTAGGTAGATCAAAAGCGCGCTGAACCTTGGTACTGATCTATTTTACTTCCTGTTCACCCTTAAATGTAAAATGTTGGTGAACAGCTGAGCAGGGAGCTCAATTTATGATTCAGCTAATCTAAAAGCTCAATTTTAGACAGTTGATTTAGGTCAATTTTCAACACAGCCTAACAGATAGACACGGAGCGAAATTTGTTTTGGATGCTTTCAAATTTCGAACCTTTTTGTTCGAATGCCCGCACAAACTTTCTACCTTCGAAAGTAAGGAAGCAATAGTCACCTACCCTTGTTAACATCGAGGTATTCGAATGCCAAAGTGTGATGGGTGTTGAAACTGTAGACGAAAACTAGAACAAGTGCATCGCGGAGCTCATCATGTGGAAAGAGAGGGGTCCTGATGGTGGCTCGCAGGAAGCCCTCAATACCCCCGTCTGCACCACCTGCCTGAAGCTGATAAGGGAAAAGCGTGATATTCTGGGAGGTCGAATCATGACTGGGTGCGGAGAGCAGCCCCTCCAGTCCATCGCACCATTCCTGCGGCAAGCGGGCCTGAGCAGCCTGCTACTTACCGCCGATGGAAGACGCTGGAGGTTTCTTCTATGGGTTTCCTATATATGCGCCCACTTTCTTCTTATCTGACCCCCAAGACCTCACTTACCGTTCGGGGCCCTACCCTTTTTGCTCCGCTCTCAATGGCCGATCGCATAATATTTATCGAAACAAGCCCTTACCTACCCCACAGATAGCCTTCAGTGCCCTGTTATTACTGCGTCGAGCTATACGTATTTTAGAGCAGAGGATTTTAGGATTTTAGAGGTTCTATTGTCAAAATTTCGTGTCTAAACCATTGCTCAGATTGCATGGAATCTAAGTGTGGCCTATAATACACTATTGAGATGGTTAGATGAGATTACATTCACCTGGACACATTTTCCGTGAAGGGTGTGATGTGAGAAAAAGAGGGAGGAGGCTTCCCTCAATGACTTGTTATTGTGTGTAAAAAACGTTTTTATGCATTCATTTTCTTCAAAAATTTACTTTCCTACATAAGAATAGGAAAATTTTAATTCTAAGTAAAAAACGTTTAAATGAAAGTAAAAAAAGGTTTAATTTGAAGTAAAAAATGTTTAAATCAATGCGAAAAAGGTTTAACTAAAAGGTAAAATACTATATACCTATGAAAAAGTGTTAAATTTCAGTAATCGTTTTGTGTGGCCTGAAACAGATTTCCATGAAGAAAATTTGCAAAAGTTTTATTACCAAAATTTTAAATCCGTTGCAATAGCTTCATTTTCTTCGAAAATTCGCTAACAAAGGAACGCTAGATCTTTAGTTTTGGTGATTGAATGAGCCACGAGTAAGACAGTGATGTGAAGTAATAAATAGTAGGAGGTTCTTTTATCTTGTAAATAATTGACTCCCAGACGCCGTTTTTGGATCCTGTTGTTGTGTGATCGCCACGTTTACTAATGGATTGATTAGGTTATGTTTATATATTAGAAGAAGCATCCGTAGTGAGTATCCAGTTTACTCGATGGCCGACGAAGTGTGGGATCGCCCCGCCACAAGTCGAAAAGGCTAGGAATCCACATTCGTGTTTTTAGCATCGGTCTGGCATTTAGTCGAGAACGTGATTGTGATTCACTTCGAGTTTTCTAAGAATGGGTGGAAATGGGTTCTGATGAACAGGTGAGTGTGCGAAACGGTTGAAGGTGGAGTGTACTCGATAGGTACCTACCTGCCTATTTGCGAATGAATAAAAAGAAAAAAGGAAATTACTAGCTTACAATAATTGCTGCTAGCCTGGCAAGGAGATGGGTTGGTACCCTGTTAGATGTGGATAATACTGCAAACACCTTGGCTCCTGAAGACTGCTCGCGAGTACTGCCTGCTTCTTGTCGGCAAAAGCCTACCGAGCCTATTTACAGATGATCTCGCAGGGATTCTTACGTGGTCTATACTGCAGTCGAATATCATCTGTAATCGCTCGCTTTTGTGAAGGAGAGTCAATAGACCCTCGAAGAATCAATTACGTCGCTTAAGAACAATAATGGCCTATCTCAAAAACCATCGCTTTTCAGGGATAAGCAAAAAACTGGTTTCTACTCTCCATTTTTCATGTTAAGTCATTGATTTTTAGGGATGGCCAACAAAATTAACTTCTCCATTATGTCCTCATTCATGAATTCCACCAAAGAGTTACTAATATAGTAAAATTGTATAGTTGGGCCTTGATACTGTGGCCTATCTTTTGAGAATAATACCTATTATGCTATTATGGCCCATCTCAACTACCGACTGAAAATCACTGAAAAACAAAAGGCGGAGGAAGCAGGGGTATGATGAGATAGGCCATAATCAGTAACAAAACAAATGCAAATAGCTTTGCCGTTATAAAAAAAATAATAATAAATAAATAGAAAATGATAATTTGTACGTTTTGTGGTCGTTACCGACAAATTTCAGGAGTACCAACGCACGGGAAATGAGTAAATATCGAAAACACTTTTAGCCACTTTGAGATAGCCAGTATTATTAACTTTGGCGTCAACGACCATGAATGGAACTCGATCCCTTATGTCGACCATGATATTTGCACTTTGCTTCGTCCGAAATGAAGAAGTCACAAAAATAGAGGTCCACCAACAGGCACCCTCGAGGAATCGCCCATTTTATGAAAAGAAAATAGGAATATTATTATAATCCAGAAGACCTACGAACAGTGTATTTATGAAAGATATCGATTCTTTTATATTAAATCGTGATTGCTTGTACCTAATCAGATCACATTTTCAATTTATCATGGTAGGTATTTTTCCTTCTTTGAGCAATTAATAGAAAAGCCCGTCCGAAGACGTGAGAGACGCGAAGAAAGTTCAGTGAAAACGATAGGACAGAGAGAAAAGCGACAAGGCGAGACGGGAAAAGTGAAAAAGGAAGGCGCGGGAGGACGTACGTGATAGAGGACCCATTAGTGGGTGTCGGGCTGTGGGGAGGGGAACCGCTCCAGAACTCCGTCCGATATTAGATTTACAGCTTGTCCCTTGGAAAGTTTAATTCCGTGAGGAAAGTGGAGAAAGAAAGAACGGAGAGATAAGTGTCAGAGGAGGTCCCAGGGTAATCTGAGAATGGCCTATCCCCTCTCTAGCTTTGCTCCTTTTCAAACGATACCTCTTTTTACATTTTGTACCTTCCCGTCTTGTTTCTTCAGGTGCTGGAATTGTTTTTATTCTAAATTAAATCCTCGGGAAAACAAAGTATACTCGTATCTACGCTGCACCCACGGAGCAGAAAATTATTCAGCTGAATAGCATCGTCTAGCATCGAATTTATCCTCGAACCTAGTCCGTCTACCCAAATCTCGTGGGAATCTCAGATGTATCTCAGACAGTAATTTAAGAAAGTAGAAAGACCATACTTACAACCAGGTATACAAAGAGAGTCTGCCAAATGGGAGGGGCGCATGATAATAATAATATTATGTCACCTCTTCGAACTCAATAACTTGAAAAGCAAATTCACGAGCGTGTTGATGGGCTAACATTTTTTTCCCATGACGTAAATGTTTGTTTTCTTCCTTTTGTGCTTGCGTAGATGCTACCATTTATCCAATCGGCATGATCTACTAGTTATGATTATTACTAAAAGGCCTAATAAGCACAACCTGGCTAGGATCCGCTGATTCACAGAATGCCAGACCAGAGAGATAGACCGACAGACCGATTGACATGGAACCTATAGGTAATTTGAGTTTGAGTGGAAATCCTGATCTTCGTGGAAAGGTGCTTCATCTCCCAAAAGTCATAACAAAGCTTCCGCCAGAACGGTAGACTCGGAAGCAATATAAATACCTACAGGTAGGTACCTACTACATACTACTTAATGACAACTCGAGATGCTATTATGGTAGGTACCTAATCAAGATTGTCGGTTATTAGGTGGGTATTCATATACTGCAGTGAAAAAGTAAACTTACTTCATCTCATCGTTCACGATTGCTTCGTGACAGATGATTGATCCAGTCTGTGTATTGAGACAGACGATTTATCAAACAAACGCCTTGGTAGGCAGTACATTTTTTATATTACTTAGGTAAGCCTTTAGATGTTGTGACTAATACAGGAGGTTTCTCCTGTTAAGGAACGACTCGACGAGACTAATACATTTGCATGCCTTTCGCAATTTATTCATAAGTTGTAATAATATATTATAAATAAATATAATATATTAATAATATTAATAAATATTATAATAAATATTGTAATAAATATTGAATAGGGAATTAGCAAAGTATTACCTGCTAGTGCAGTAACTAGGTATGTATGCGGATAACGTCACGCTCCGTCACGAAAGAGCAAAAAAAAAAACCCCTACAAAATCCCTCCCTCTCCACCATATTGACTCCCAAGTGATAAGGCGTTTTGTTGACGAATCTAGGAAGGTCCGCCACATCAACTTCAACCTTCAACAGACTCTCGCTACTCTTGAATAAAGATTGATCGATCAAAAAATAAAAACAACAATACAATTTCTGTAGAGAACGCGTAAAATAGCACGGGGGAAACGACTTGACCGACCTTTAACCCGCCACTGAAAAAGGAGAATATGGGATAAATGGTAAGGAAGTAGAAGGGAATGTATGGAGGAATTGGAAGTCAGCCAAGTAGGTATATAGAAGGCATGCATTATAATACGGTCGAGGGACCTTCTCAAATGTTCATATTGCCCTTCCCCAAAGGTCGAAATCCCTGAAGTAAAGCCTACCCACTTTCGTGGATTTGCCAACTCGCATCATCCTCACAAGGGCGCGTCGTAGGGCAAAGCCAGCGCCGGGGTCGGGAGAAGGAAAAGGCTGAAAGGTTGCCCAGGCTAATCCCCCATGAATTCTGCATCAAACATGGAATTTCCTACCTCCTCGACGTCCCATCGGAAACCCACGACCTTCTGGTACCATAGTAGTGGATACCTACCTCCCGAAAATGTCCATTTCCAACACTATTCTGGAGTAGGGTCCGCTGGGGTAATTATCAACTTTAACATGTTTGAAATTCATTGTAACAGCTCTCAGGAGTGGTTCTCAATCCGCCAAACCGCCTAAAAGGGTAGTTTTTGTCTTTCTTTATTTGCAATTGGGTAGGTACCTAACCTATATATGTACCTACCCTGTTCATCACTACCCCCTACGTTCCTAGGATAGGTATGGATAAATCAATTTTGGTGTTGGAAAGCGATACCAACTCAACAGTTAACGTTGCGTGTAACTGTTGAGTCTCTCTTCGTACCGGAACCAACAAGTAGTAGGTACCTACCTACCTACGTCGAACAAGAGTATTGTTATTTCATAAATTGCATCTTCTGATTTCTCTACACACATAGTGTAGAGTAATCTGAAAAACTCATTAGGCAGGTACCTTCATTAGGTATATGGTTCAGTTCCACAATTATTTCCACAATTGATTTGTGAGTTATGTCATTCCGTAGAATACCTACGGGAATACAAACATTCAGGTACCTACCTAGGCACGTGCCAAGAAATACCCAATGTTCAAGGCGGTCGAAGATAGGGAATTCAGTCATTTCCGGAATCAGTATAAAGATGAAAATACAGGGCGGGCGGGTCTAAAAACGTTCTAACCATGCAGCAAGAGTTGGTGAAAGAATTTTCAAAGAAATATTTTAACCAATTTTATGATGATCAAGTATGATCTGGATGATCTGAATGAATTGACCAATTTTATGGGTTATTCTTAAAGAAAATTGTGCGCTGATCACGGATATGCTGTTTAAGTTCCTTTGTTTAAGGTGGTGATTTACACCGAAAACCTCAAAAACACGTTTTGACCCCTTGAAGTAGTTACTATATCCTCAAAAAAGGGTTACGAGAGTGAGCCCAAAATTTCCTTAAAAAATGCCTGAATCTCGGCTATCGAAGAGTTTATAGGCAGTATAAAAATATTACTGCTGGGGAGCAATAAGTTTAAAAAACATATCGTATAACCGTCCCGTCCTCTCTTCCTCTAACCATTTTTCTCAGCCAACAACAACAAAGATTGATGCGGTTGCCGGCGTTCTTCCTATTTCAACAATCTCATGGGGGAAGGTACCTACTGTTAGAAAATGATGGAGGAAGTCGTTTTTGCAGATTGAAGATTATGTTTGATGAACAGTGTCTGTTGTAGCGAAAGCTCGGTCAGTAAATATTGTTGTCTTTTCGGGAATGACCTGTTGTTCGTTGAAATTGTTTGTGTACGTATGTAAGTTGTCAATAATAGAGTTAAAGTTGATAGAGTTTCTTAGGTTAATAGAGTTATAAAACAATATTAAAATTATAATCTTATAAATTAAAATTCTTGATTCATATAAATTAATTAAAATTCTTATTAAATAAGAATCTTAGGATCTTATTAAATATATAAAAACATGGTACCTAGGTACTAGAATAATTTAAAAAATCAACGAAATAGTGGGTAGTCAGGTATTTAGCTAATTTTTCTTACTACGTGTTGCAGCATGGAGGATATAGGTAGGTACCTACTGTAATGGTGGCTACGCACTTGCGATTTTCAGCCGCGCGATTTAATCGCCCCAGAAATGAAACACAGTAAACTCAATAGAAGAACCTGCGGCTAAAAAAACGCAGCAGGTCGAGGTCCTATTTTTCGGGCGTCGCGATATTCGCGGGGGAAAATGTGAAACACAGAATTGAATGACCTTGCACGCACAAGTGGTAGTCGCGACTGCTTCCCTTTTGGCATTTTCCTTTCTGTCACGATGTCAACTTGTGTGTGAGTGTCTGTATGATGACAATAAACTCATTCATTCATGTCAGCACATGAAGGTTATTATTATGTATTATACTGTTTCGTTGTTTTTCGAATATACTTGTATTCAAAACGGAAATTGAATGTTTTCATTGATCTTACCTCAATGTGACTGATAGACGTTCTTCAGGAGGCATTGAGCTTCTCCACTTGGTATCCTGGTACGTGATTCTTGGCCGTATCAATTTGAGAAGTTGGTAAAAGCTATTTGCACTCATGCGATAATAATCGAAAAATTTAGCAGGGTATTGCATCAAATCTCGGTGAATTTTGTGAAATTGCCCGATTTGTGATCCTAATGTTCGAAAACCGATAGGTACTTTTCTGCTCTCTTGACTTCGGTTTTTTAATGGAATTGCAATAACATTGTCTCGACATTACAAAGTCGAAGCATGCCACAACCATAATTGTAACAGTGGGAACCGATACACTAACAGCACCATAAGCACACTAACAGCAGTACAGCACCGGATAACAGCTATAAAATTAAACTTAAACTGGTTACCAGCTGAAGGTTGAAGGATCTACCACCTACCTTTAAGCATTGAGTTTTCTGATAAGTTTGGAGAAAATGTGAAGAAAAAAATCGGTTCTTAAAAATATCGATTCTTTTCTAAAAAAGAAAAAAATAATCACGAAAAGTACCCAATTTTTTCTGGATAAAAAAATCGATTCTATCGATTCGTCCGGAGAATCGGACACACTGGCGTGGCGGACAGGCGGAGGCAGCGCTCGCGGTGGCAGTGGCGCTGCCCGGTTCCTGTGACTCGGCCATGGAAGTAGAAATTCCTCTTCATACTTCCATTGACTCAGCCCTTTTCGGCTCCAGAACAACCCTTTCCATCTGAAACCTTCAACCTTCCCTCCCCCTCCGCGTTCTCGCCTTCTTGCACTTCGTACTTCCGCAAGTCATTCTTTTCTCTTTACCAGCTCGTCCTCTCGCTGTCCGTCCTCCGTCGTAATTTCCGTGTAGTTTTTCGATTTAAAAAAATCATCAGTCTATTTGGAAGTTTGATTGATTTCGGTCCTGAGTGGATCACGTGTACCTATCATTCGGTCGGTCGGTGTGCGCACTCCTTCGCTCCACTTTTGTCAGTCACCGCTAGGTACTTACAGGTTACTTTCAAGCCTCATCTTTTCTGCCAAGTAAGTATACCTAACTACCTGCCTTCCTATTATTAAGTAAGTACAGTGGAACTTGGATAATACGAACCTCTAGGGATCAGTAAAAAAATTCGAGTTATCAAAATATTCTTTAAAAAGGGTAAGAAAATACTGAAACTTCTCACCCAAATAGGTAACTTTATTAGGCATAAATAATTTAACACAGGTTTTCAACAAAAAATGAACTGCTTATATTATGGTAGGTATTACCTTTACATAATGGTATCCATTCAACAAAACACTTAACTTCCACGATTTTTTAGCCTTGATTGTAGTATATGAAAATGAAGAGGAGAAAAATCCGAATTAATGAAGAAGTTCGAATTAGCCACGTTCCACTGTATAATAACATTTTGCTTGGTACTGGACGTTCCTTCCCATGATATGAATGTGAATTTTTACCTACACAGAAATGTGGGTGGTGTATTACATGGACGTACCTACCTACCCACCTAATGTACCATTTTTCTCTAACGGAATCGTTAACTAACCTTGTTCCTTTGCTCGATTACCTACCCTGCTTTTATACAAAAAGTACCTAACTATCAGATCATTCATGCCTACGCCTGTATCATTACTTTCACTGAACCTGAAAGTAAGTAAGTCCTCTGCCGTAGGTAGGTACCTCATAAGTAGGTAGGTAGTGCCTCCGTTACTGTATGGTGCAAAATAAGCGTGAAAAGTACTAACTTGCTGGATTTTAGCTCCTAGCAGGTACCTAGCAGTGCTATCAAAGACCCGTAGTATAGTTTTTACATCCAACGTGATTTATTAGGTAACTCAAATAACTTATTAAATAAATTAATTAGTCCATTTACTTATTACATTCTCCTACTCAACAATTCTCAACCAAACATTCTCCTACTCAAACATCTCATTTCGCGAACAATTCAGGTAGGTAGGTATGTAAGTTACCTATAGGTAAGTAAGTAGGTATTTCTGTTTCACAGTGGCCTAGTTGTAGGTATCTCGGTTGCCCCAAGGCATAGTGGGGTAATAAAAATATAAGGGTCCGATGGATCTGAAAAGACTGTTCATTGCCGTCAGATATGTGTTTACCTTAGCGCATGCTCCAATATGACTTCCTATGATTTTGTTTTCGTACTATGTAGAAGTAAACATAGGTACCTATTGTAAAAAACGTCTGCCAAGTTGGGTGGGCAGTATAGCTTCCTCACTTTTGTAACATGGACGAATAGAAGTCAGCCCTCAACTAGCCTCCAAAATTGAGCAAAATCCGTCCATTTTGAACTGATAAATCTTAGTTTCAGGAAATTTACGGTGGCCCATGCGCACACCCTACTAATGGTCCGATAGCTATTAAATTAATAGGGAACTGAGTTGAGGATAAACCGTACAATCTCTGAAAATTTCAAAAAGAATAGGTTGAGTAGTTCCGGAGTTACGGCTATGAAACTAATTTCAAATTGCGCATGCGCAATAGGTAATACTGATAGAGTCGTGTTGAAATTCGAAGGTAATTGTCAATCTCCAACTACCCTCCGAATTAGAGCGAAATCGGTCGATTAGGAACAGAGAAATCGTATTTCCAGGAAATTCACGTTTGCGCATGCGCACTACTAGTGGTCCGATGGCGATGAAATTCATAGGACCCTCTGGGGTCTAACTCGTGTACTCCCTGAGCATTTCACCGAAATTGGTCGAGTAGTTCCG
>JAEMON010000002.1:32376844-32394666 GCA_030264115.1 Lygus lineolaris
AAGGCATTCGCAACACTCCCCTTGTTTTCTGATATTGTTCTGAATAATATGCCATTATCATGAAATCAGGGTGCCATCCCTGCTCCCCTTCTGCAGTCAAGTTCCTTCTTATTGTTTGAATCAAATTCTAATCGAACGAGCGAAGTTGATTTCATGTCGGCGAAGAATTGGTTAACTACAGTACGTAATAAATTTATCATGTTAATTTGTTACGGCTGTCTATCGTAGGTGACATACACTAAAAAAATTAAAATGTACCTATCCGTAGAGTGATTTTTTTATGAAACCACATGAGCAAGTGGAATGATTCCTCATACAATTTTACGATCTGCCGGTCTTTTCAACGCACTCGTGTTTCTCTCCGTTTGAATAGGCTGAATAACACATTTTATGTGACTGAAACAGGTGGAGACCGAGGTATCGGTTTATAATAGGCCGTTAGTGGTCGCCTGTATCACCTTTCAAAGCGTATGCTGAGCGCAAACCTCAGGTTAATCTCTGATTAACAAGTAAATGACCCACCTAAATCCTCGCAAAGGGGGACACTGAACTATCCGACCAAATTTACGTTAACGGCGGTGTAACGAGCACATACCAATAAAAACAGGGTGGCATTCTGGTCCCTTGATTGGCAGCTCGTTTCAAGTAGTGCTGTCCACAGCCGAATAATTATAGTCAATCGATTGTATCGCTAAGCTCGGTGGTAGGTAGTCGTACTGTAGCCGATGATTAGGTGCCTGTGTGACATACGGGTTGCTCCCGAAATGAGGTATTTCGAGATCATAGGTACCTACTATCCAAACAGCTGATGTTGTTGTGGTTTCCACGTTTGACTGAACCGTGTTTGCTCTGGTTCATGACATCATTTATTTCAATTCAAGCTTCGAAGATATCTACGAGATGTGTGACGAAACGTCAGCAGTAGGTAGAATGAAGTAGGTTCTTCTTCTTTCGTTTCTTCCTACAACCCTGGGCCGCATCCCGACTAAAAAATGGAATATGACAACCGCCAATAAGAATGTTCTTTTTGGTACATTGGCGGCTGGTGACCCTTCGGGTTTTTCAAGGTAATCGAGGGTTTTAGGGTGTGACCTGATCATGGCTCTAGGAGTTAAGTATCGTTTTCTGGGTAATTGTTCACGCTGAATCGGATGGTGACATTCCTGATTCATTTTGACTGATTAAAGATTGATTTTTTGGAGAAAAAATAGTTCATTTGTCTGACATATCAACACCACTGACCAAATTTTTGTTAAGTAACGTGGATATTCAGGTAAGTCTCAAAACATTGGTTTGTGGTGTTGATATGTCCAAAAAATGCACTATTCCAACACCCTGAACCCCTCGATCACCTTGAAAACCCCCCACGATTTTTTTTCGCATTAAAACGCAATTTACTCCCTTAATTAGTGCACCAAAAATGAAAAATACCACACCATAGGAAAGGTGAGATCCTGAGGAAGTTTTTCCTGTTGAGTGCCCAGCTCAACAGCATTTGTCTAGGAGCAAAACAGTGCGTGAAAGGAGTCTCATTTCTGGAAATTCTTTAAATTTGAACTTTGGGCTGAATTTTGAGCCTTACAACAACTGTTGAAAAGATACGCAGTTAGTAGGCTTTTCATATAGGAAATTCAACCAGTCAACGCTATTTTCAATGGTAGGTATATTTATTGTACACTGTAAATAATTTGATGTAAAATCGAAAAAGAAACAAAATCTTAAAATTGAAAAACTCACGAAAATACGGGGTTAAAGGAAATAGCTGAATTTTCTTCGAAAATTCGCTAAAACTCTTGGAGATACTTTTTAATGGAAGTATGTAGAATCGATTCCTGAAGTTTTTCCCAAGATACCTGTAGATACCCTGTACCTATACCAATTAGATATTTGCAGGTGGGTGATCTATGAAGAAAAATAATAAATGTAATACTTAATTTGCAAATTTTTTAATTCAACTGTCGTCCTCCCAATTCACAATATACTGGGCTGGATTCATTCTGCGCTGGGCCTGTCGTGAACACGAAAAAGTCGATGTACTTAACGGAAAATTTCGAAAAATCACCAAATGTTATGACCATTGCGCTGTTGTGAGCTGCGTTGGTCTCATTCGACACAGAATTCTCAGGTCTCCAACTTTTAATTAATTTGAAAAAAAATGTTGTCATCCGCAGTTTGATGTGGATTTCTGCTTCCGATTATGAGCTTTCGCTGAACCAACTAATTATTAGTTGAAATAGTTTTATTCATAGGTAAGAAGGTCAGGATCGCGCATACCTTCGTCATCGCACATTTGCAGCCTCTGTGTAAATAAAAACCTATTAACAACCCTTTTATCCCGACCATTCCGCGACGCTTCCACATCTTGCTCTGAGCAATACCATAAGTTTTGATCTGCTGTAATAAAATATGAGCGAACCTCCCTCTCCATCTGCTTTCTTCCCCCAAACCGACCGGGAGAGAATATCTTTGGTCTTGGGATTATTGACTCAGGTTTTTTAGGAAGAGCCCAGCGGAGTTTGAGGGAACGCGGATATCTTATATTAATATCGCCTCTGACACAGATTTCTTCCTTGGGTTTACGCGTGGGTTATCAAAAAAAGCCCTGACATGTATTCAAATTGTGTATCTCCTTACTTCTCTCGTTCCCTGAAGGGTAGACAACATCCTACTACATAATATACGCTACACCTGTTATTCGCCACTGTGTATCAGATTACTTCAGCTTTAATTCACCAAATGTAAAATAGTGACAGAGCTTTTGCTTGAAAAAAAAAAAAAAAAAAAAAAATGGAAGTAAAAGCGGTGAATAGTGGAAAAAATACTCCGCCAAGCGGTAATGGCACGTAGTTTCCTCGCGACCAAGAAAATTTGAAATCAAAAGTTGAATGAAAACTGTGTAAGTTCAAAACTCTTGATCGTGTAGATGTTTGTCAGTTAAGACAAAATGGCAACACAATCGTGAAAGAATGGGGAATTATCGTGTACGGGAAGATCACCTTTTGTCTGCCTTTGTATTGACATTTGGAATAAAATAACACGGTCGATACAAAGAAAAAATTAGTTTATCATTTGGGTGTGGAGAAAACATGGAATAAAATCTCATGGAATCTCATCTGTTTAAATAACGGGCGGAATTCCAAAGGCCCTTGAGAAACCCTCTCCTACGTCACACTAAAAGAACTGAACCGAAAAAGAATGCGCTGAGATTGCATTGATAGCAGTGAAAATAGGAATAATTTAAATAATTTATTACAAATTAGGTATTATTAATTCAATCAATTTATTAATCATACGAATTCTATTCTCACTATAATCGCAGGAGCCCGAACAGTGAACGGCTTTGTGTTTAGTTTTGCTCGTTTGGCATCTTGGACGGAATTGGCCAATGACAGATGAGACCCTTTTCAACGTCACTTTCCCGCCAAATTACAATAACAAACATTTCAATAAATTTTCTAAAATTAGAGATACACTATTTTTGCCTTACGTCTTCATTATTGTTTCTTTCAAGTCACTATCTTTCAGAGAAAAAAATTAAAAAAACATTTATGACAATTCCCCATTTTACGTTAGCGTATGCATAGAGCGTACAGTTGATTCAATCATGATGCAATTCATATGGTGATGAAATTCATATATATGATGAAATTCATACTTCAACGAAATTTAGTGATATCCACGTTAGCGCATGCGCAGTCTGCCGCTGATTCAATCAATCATGATGGAATTCAAATGAGACCTCAGGGGGCTTTGTCCGCATATTCCCTAAATATTTGAGCGAAATTGAGTCAGAACCGTGTAAGTTATGCCTCTCATGTCAACAATGACTCATGAGAATAAACTCTTGATCGTGTTGATGTTTTTCAGTTAAGACAAAATGTCAACACGAACGAGAACGATTGTGAACAAAGCCTCCGCTACCTTCGGTAGACTCGGAAGCAATGTACCTAATGAAGATAAGAAAATAGCAATTAAATATAATAGCAAAAGATCAAGGACCGTCAAGAATTTCCTTACTTACCTATTTTCTAATCACCCAACCAATCGTTGGTAGGGAAAGATAACTTCCTCATTTTCCACCCTACAAAAATCGTTCACCACTCGTTGTAAAGCTCTGAATTTAGTACACATCCCATGGTGACAATTCCCTAGATAAATACCGCAGTAGTGCAGCGTTTGTTCACTGTGGATGGACACGAAAAGTAACAAGATGCAAGTAGATATTTTTCATATAGGTAATTGAAATTACTATCGCCGATGTTTAAATTTGAAAGGAAGGCTCCGGACGTACGTTGTTGAAAGGAAGGTATTTCCTTAAGTAGTTTTATGAAGCAGTTTGTGAAATCACGTTCAAGGAAACATAACATCCATGAAAAATAATCAGTGATGAGTTTGATCATGGGTGCTGGAAAATACTTCAATCAGGTGGTTGAGAGCCAGGGAAAACCAGGAAAATCAGTTTTTACTACATCCTTCCCGTTTTCTCTCTTATTTTTATTGTATATTGTGGATAGAGAGTAACGCTGTGTTTAAATTACATCGCGCGCTCATTTTAGTACCTATAGTTACCTATTTATACCCTCTTCGTCTTAATAAACTTCTTATTCCCGTGCATATCGAATCTTTCTTCTTCAAAGGGAAAAGTGAAGGTTTTGTTGTCGAAAAATACGTTTTGCTTTCATACTCGAAGAAAGGACACCCACCTAAAAAAAAAAAAAAAAACGTTTTTGTGGGGAGACTCGCGCGGAACTATTGAATCTGATTCCGTATTGAATAAGCAAAATGGTTTATGGAATTCTCTGGAAAAAAGGGAAAAGTACAACGACAACGGAGAGGAGAGGAGAGGAAAACGTGGGAGTGAATCCAGAGTAAAAGGAGAGACGGAACGGGGGATATAATGGTAAAGCCACTTTTATATTTCCATAGGCTATTGTCTTGGAGGCATAACCTTCTTCCTCACGAGGAAAGCATGGAGAAAGAGCTTCTATTTCTTTCATTTTTTCTCTCAGAAAAAGGGCATATCTAGGTTAAATATCTGTTATTTAGAGGAAATGCAAGGATGGAGTCGTTACTGTCGCTATGGCTGATCGGTTCCTGCCTAAGGAGTTCCTCCATTGGGATGCAGGGTCAGCTACGAATATAATATCGCAAGGCCATCATAAATCTGTATAATGTAATGTCGATGAAGAGAAACGAGTTAAAAAAAAAAAAAAACATCGGGAGAAGGCATCCATTGTATGTGATTGATCTCGTCCGCCTTTCGATGAGTTTGGTGACCTACTTACTACAATACATAATTATAATAGTATAATAAAACTATAATAGTCGGAATACATTGTTCATGTAGGTACCCAAGTACCAACAAAGAATCATCCAAACTGCCGCAGGTTTGGCATACGATTTAATACCGGTAAGCGCCATACAGGTCCCAGTTCCTCCTTAAAATTTCCTTCTAGAGTATAGGCCCAAGTTAATTTTGGACTACATACACATGACATAGGAATATTTCCATCCTAGTTTCCATGCCTAATTATTCTCGCTGGTCGTCCACTGGGAGCGTATTCAAGCAGCTTCATGCAACATCAGGCGGCAAAAGACCTGCGGAGCTTCGCGGTAAAGGGTTGAATTGGAGGCTTGGAACTTGGAACCAGTCTGCTCCGACTATGCATAAAAAATGAATGATTTTTGCCTGCTTGATACGACCCTGGGTTCATGATGAAGAAAGAAGAAAAGAAAATTACCGAGATAACACAGAATTTAGCTATTTTTACCGAAAATAATACCGAGAATTTACAGAAGATCGTAAAATTGGTCTCATTAGGGATGGTATAAAATACGAATGGCAATGTTGCTAGAAGGTACGACGGCACGAGTCTATACCCACTAACATTCTATTTGTCTTGGCCCTGGAAGTGCCTACAAGAACAGATTGAAAATTAGGTAGTTTGCTAAGGATATCAGGACCTGATACATTTTCTAAAACGTCCTGCGGGTTCATGGACAATAAGGCTTATAAATATGCTAGCCATGTTACAATAACTCAGACGATTTCTTCCTATGTTCTGGAATTGCTTTGTAATTTTTAGGTTCCACATTTTTTGAAATCAAAATTGTAATACAAATATCCCAAAATCCTGTTTTTACTTTATCTGGAGTTCATCACATCATTCGTTTATATTTATTATTACTTATTTTACTTACACTATTTAGTACGTAGGTATATATTTGTGTGTGTACACTTTTTTCAGTGTTAGGAAATTTTAGCAGTAGGTAGGTAATAAATTCAGGAAATGGGCCTCCAGACGAGCAATAGTTTTTTTTTTTGATCATTTCATTCTTGTTAAGATTCAAATCTCACTTTGGTTCCTTATTTTCATATTTCATATTTATTATTTTCATAGTTGATCATATATCTGATAATTTTCGTTTGTTATATCAGATCAAAAACTCCATTTTGGTTTATTTTTTAATAATTAATCTTCAGAATCAATAGTAGGTGTAACGGATTTTTTTTGTATAACATTTCATATTTTGTTTTACGGAATTTATTCAAGTTGACCCAAATTGTTCTACATTTTAGGGAACATAAGTATTACTTTGTATAACGAGTTATGTTATATTAATTATTATTTTTTAAATCTCCAAAATAAGTGCAAGCTCATCGAGCAGTAATTAGATATTGTTAGGTACTCAATGGGGTTCAAACAAATGGGTAGTTTGCATGCTAAATCCCGAATGTTGAAGGTTCGTTATTTTAAATTATAAACCAAAATGGGGGTTTTCATCCGAATTAATAGAGCGGATCGCGCACGTTTTTCGAATGCCTAAATAATTGCAAGTAGGTAACGTGCTATCAATAAAATCAATTTGGTATATCAATAAAAATAAAATAAATCGTTGCCGCTCATATACGCGTTCAGTGGACATCTCATCATGCACATTAGAGCAATCTTTAGCTGATCAACTTGTTAACAGAGATCAAGAAGTTTCCTTTCCGATTCCGATCTTAGAATTTTTGTTCTAGGTCCTCTGCGCGGACTCGATGCACCTGAATTACACTTAACTACTACAACTAAGTAGGAATCGCTTTTTAATGACGATTTTCAGGTTTCAAATTTTTAAGGTTTCGGGTTTTTGAAAGTTTCAGGTTTCTTCATAAAATTCCTCCTGGTTTTGAGCTGGCTTCATTCAGTTGTTAAATTGGTAGGTGTTGTTTTCCACTCCATTTACATAATTTTCGTTCAGGGAGAAAGAAAATGCAACAGATGTAATTTCCCTGTCCAAGTAATAGATCATCGACAATTTATTTATACCTACCTACCTATAAAAATTCGCGTGTCATAGTTAAATCACCGTTTGCGGACAAAAAGGTAAGCTGTCTCTTTACTGGTGGTGCCTTCAACAGACTCGAGTTATATTGGATAGTGTAGTGGAGGGATAGTCACCAGTTCGTTCGTCTTTCAAAGTAATGATTAGTGGGTTGGGATCGGTAGGCATAACCACGGATACTGGAACTGAATGATAGGTACCTACTGGAAACTAAGTAGGTATAAAGCTAGGTACCTACTGATGTAGAATACAGACACGCGATGTCGGTATACGTACCTCATGTTGATGAAATAATCATGTTGTATACGTTGGCATTGTGTTGAAAATATTTAAAAACAAGATGTATACAATCGACTTGTATCCTTGTCATAATTTTTTTATCCTTCTTGTATCCTTGTATCCGTTGTCCTGATTTTTGTTTGCAGAATATATCTCAGACAAGTATAGGTGCCAGTAATTTACCTAATCAACCACGAAAAGTGAAATAAGTCGAACCCTCCCATTAGTTAGTATGGGGCCAGGGAAGAAGGAAAGTAGGTACCTATCGTGCCTGAAAATGTCCGACCTATCAAATGAGAACACCCTAACAAACTACCCAAGGATCCCTCCTCACCACCAATTTTCCAAAATATAAAATAAAAACTGAATGACACATTGGTTCCTCTCATCTGAGAGATGGTTGTTGGTTGATCGTTGATATTTACGTAAAGTTGCCTGTTACCTATATAAATATCTTGACCCAACATTAAATTGGAAGAACCAATAAAAGGTCTGAAACATAGAATGCGAGTGGGCATTTTTATTTTGGAGGAAAATAATGTTCCCTCTAAGAAAAAAGTGGTTACAAGGAAGCAAAAAAAATGTATGAACATAATAATTATGTACGGTTGTGGGTCAAACGAGAGCTGATGAAGCAACTGGTGATGTTGCAACAGATAAATGCAGTTTTTGTGTGAAATTGATGAATTCAAGCTCTATCATGTGCCCGACCTTCTGACTCTTTGTGATTATTTGCAGGTTATGGAATAAGTAAACCAATTCGTGCTCACTGATGTTAGTTCTTTGTTACAGAATGAGTCAGAGAGGCGATCTGAGTACTGCTATTCTCAACAGAAAAATCCGACCCAACCGCCTTATTGTCGAAGATTCTGTTAATGATGACAATAGTGTCGTCAACCTCTCTCAGGCCAAGATGACCGAGCTACAGGTAAGGATGGCCGTTTCCTTTCAAATTTATTGATGCATACAAAATTATATTCATTCCAAGTTTTATTTGAAAAGGTCTGGTACGAAGCTTTACACTACTCTTTACCCATGTAAAACCGAAAATGGCGATTTTTGAACATTCTTTCGTTACTCATGCCTTCTATATTCCGTAGGTTGTGGGTATTGGATAGCACGTGTACCTATAACACGAGTAGATTACTCCCTAAAGTCATTTTTTGAAAAAGTCAAAAAAGATCTAAAAAAAGACGCGGCTCAAGGATGTTGTATGATTTTAGCAGAGGTGATGTCTGTAACAATAGAAAGTTTTCATCAGAAATAGTTGATTTCCAAATTTTGAAATTCAGATTCTTACTAGCTCTGTAAATTCTCCTTTCTCACAGTTGTTCCGAGGGGACACGGTCCTTCTGAAAGGAAAGAAGAAGAAGGACACGCTCTGCATTGTCATCAATGCTGATGACTGCCCTAACGAAAACATTCGCATGAACCGAGTGGTGCGCAACAATCTTCGCGTTCGTGTGGCAGATGTTGTGTCCATTCAGGCCTGCCCAGATGTCACATATGGACGCAGAATCCATGTACTTCCAATAGGTGAGAGTGTAATAATTTATTATCAACCTGACCCTTTGGTTTCATAGGGAAAAGTGGAATTTCTCCCATACACTTGACTGGGGTTTGGAAATTCCCATTTTTGGCTCTTCAACCTCGAAAATAGTTTAGCAGAGCCTTGAATCAATTTTTTCAAATTCATGTTGTGTGTTTTTGAATTTTATTATGAACTGGGCACTGGGTTGGTAGGTACAGTATTTAACATTATTTGTTTGAATTAAGTTGTGTCTAACAGTGTTTCAAACAAGATTTGAATAGAAGCATAGCCCATAAAATAATTTTGTCCAGTCAGAATCTTTCCAGCTATTTTCTCGCTTAATCAGAGAGTTTTGGCCTGCAAACCGGTGCATGGGGGGTTTTTGAGAGCGCTGAATCCGAATTCGAGGTCAACAATGTGAATGTTCGACCCATGCGTTGGTGCCTACTCCCTATTGTCATATTCTACTCTTGAGAAAAAATAAGCAAGTTGAGAAATAGGTAAGTTCCTCTCTGGAGATTATAAGGTTTTGAATTCTGAAGGGTTTGACAATTTGAAATAACCGCTCGCTGTGCTGTAAATTAATGTTCTATGGCCTGGTGATTATTGCCGATTGAACCTAACATTATAATCCGAACCAGCTGGCCTCGTTCAGTCACCGCGCATTTATACCACAATTAGTCATAACCATGTTTTTTGCTTCTCCGTTTTTTTAAACCCGATTCTCAAACTTCTCCAAAATCCAGGGAAGGCATAAATTCTCTATTTTTGCACATATCAATATAAACTTATGAGAAAAAATAAATTCACAACCCATGTTAATTCCCAATTGTGAACGATGCGGTTACAGCTTTTTATTACTAAAACTCACTTAAATGACCACTAACGTAGTTTATTATTCACGATTATTTTCTTTGAAGGTAGATAATTATAGATAATCGAGGTGCGTAATGTGCGTTGAATTAATTTTCCTTTGGGTATTTTCAGATGACACAGTTGAAGGTTTGACGGGTAACCTCTTTGAGGTTTTCCTAAAGCCCTACTTCCTGGAGTCATACAGACCCGTCCACAAAGGGGACGTTTTCGTCGTGAGAGGTGGCTTGCGCGCCGTCGAATTCAAGGTAAGCAATCATTCTCTACTTCAGTTATAGCATACTATAGTTAATACATACTACTTGAAACTGGAGCTTTCTGTTTCTGTTTTGTATAGAGCAGGTACCTGATTCACTTTGATGGGTTCTGTAACTTGAGTAAAGTCGTTTCCATCAATCATGAATTTGCACTCAAGTTGGTTTCGAATTAATTGATTGGCACGACACGAGATACAAATCTCGACTAGTCAAATCCTTTGAGGCGTCGAACAACTGAGCCTGAAAACTGACCCTGGTGAAAATTCGCTCCTTCAAATTTAGGTCACTGCTATTTCTAAACTTCAGATTCAGCGATGCGATATTATGCGATTCAGTAGTAGTAGGCGCAGGTGGTTATTTAATCTCCGAATTTTTCTCTGCCTTTTTTGAAATCGCGTTTTTTAAACGCCTCTCAAACTTTGGGAAGGAATATTTTCTCGGGTCCACGCTATTTTTATCTACCCTTAGTACAAAAAACCCCCCAAAAAACTAATATTTTAAAGAAAAATAAGTTCACAAACCACGGTAACGGAACTTAGTTCCTCAAGTAGTCACTGGTCGATGAGTTTTGCGCATTACAGAACCATCGTCATTGATTTTCCATTATTGACATTATTCGTATTCTTTCGTTTTTTATTGTTGTTTTTCAATTGCCTACAAATTTACCTATCTGAATGACATCATAAGCCCTCTTGGTCGAACATACTTCGAAACTATTATGTTAAAATATATTCACGATCTTACTTTTAACGAAAATTTTAACGTTTTATCATCAGGTGGTCGAAACAGACCCTGCCCCTTGTTGTTTGATAGCGCCTGACACCATAATCCACACTGAGGGAGCGCCGATCAGAAGAGAAGATGAAGAGAGTCAGCTGAATGCTGTCGGATACGACGACATAGGTTGGTGTACCGTACTTGAGACACTCTGTAACAAATTAGTCCGACCTACCAGCCTGGAACCGTAACAAAAACGTCTGCTAATTTAGACTAATGACACCCATTAGAGCACTTTAGTAAGACAGACATAAATATGAAGAGTTAGTGAACATTTCACCGAGTTATGTCTGTGACAAAGAAAATCAAGTTTGCGCATGTGTAATACCTATCACTGATTCAAAGACAGTCGCATTGAAGTCATCCCCCTATAATTACCTTCCGAATCTGAGCACAGTTCGTTCATTAGGGACTGAGAAACCTGAGTTTCAGTATGTTTACATTTGCGCATGCACACCATTGGGCACCATTAGGCAGCCATTTTTTTACTTCCTTGTTTCCATCTGGGGTATAACTTGGACAATGCCTAAAAATTTCACACCAAGACAATGTATTTGAAGTTTGCAGGTGGGTTAAATTTTTGAAGTTTTCCTTTGACAAACACAAGGAATTACTACATTCTTGAAGTGAATTCCTGGCCTAAAAGTTAGTTATTTTAACATGGAACATGTTTTTACGGACGTAAACTGGGTTCGAGAGCGTGAGCGTAAACTGTTTGAGCGTGCATCACACCCATTACCACCCGCCCGCCCTTCCAAAAGTCAGACCGTCCCCACCCTTACACTTCTCGCTTCCACCTTTGCCATTCCTAGCGGTCCTTCTCAGAGTGCACAGTGGAAAATCATATATAGCTTACTTTTTCTACTTATTTACGTATCCTCTATTATTATTATTTACCTATTTCAAAAACAAGTTCCATGTTCCCTTGCTTTGTTCCTTGATCTAAACATGGGGTCTGGGGGTGTCTCCCAGATTTCATTCGACAATGAATAATGTACCATCATGAACACTGGCGGCTAGACGCCTCCTACAGCACGTTTTTTTCGATTATTCTCGTTTAAATTCATTTTTTCTGCCTTTGTATTGTTATTTCGAATAAAATAACACTGTTAATACAAAGAAAAAAAATGGTTTACCGTTCGGGTGTGAAGAAAACTTGGAATAAAAATCTCAGCTGTTTGAATAATAGGCGGAATTCCAAAGGCTATTGAGAACCCTTTCCTACGTCACACCAAAAGAACTGAACCAAAAAACGGTGCGCTGAGATCGCATTGGAAGCAGTGAAAATAAGAATAATTTGAATAATTAATTAAAAATTAATTAATTCAATCAATTTATTAATCATGTGAATTCTATTCTCACTAATCAGGAGCCCAAACAGTGATGGGCTTCGTGTTTCGTTTTGTTCGGCTGGCCTCTTGGACAGGTTTGGCCAATGACAGACAATACCCTTTTCAACTTCACTTTCCCGCCAAATTACAATAATAAATATTTCAATAAATTTTCTAAAATTACAGATACACTATTTTTGCCTTACGACTTTATTGATTATTGTTTTTTTTAGTCGTTATCTCTCAGAAAAAAAATTTAAAAAGTGGATGATAATTCAAGTGTTCAGTGGTTTGCAGTTTTCTCTTACCATATTTCCTGATGCCAGGTACCCATCGTCCAATTACCCCGATTTGGCGATTGGTTAGGGTAACAGGGCCACCACCCTTGTTATCAAAAACAGTGATAACAGTGAACTGCAAACCCTAGAAAAATTGAATTAGATACCATACAACACGCCTCTATGAGAATAATTGAAAAACGACTTACTTTTGGCAACAAATTCACATTGGACGACTCACCCACGTTGTCAGTGGAAAAAAATGGCACTAATTTTTAGCTGTCCTTAGCAGAGCTACCATATGACTGAATGCGCCCATGCAGGTTGTTCGAGCAAGTTTAGGCTTCACTACAGTGGTACCAACCCTCAATTTTCCAAAAAAAACCCCACCATCAGAGAGGGCGTGGCCCAATTACCATGGCCCAATTACCTTGGATCAAGTAATTAACACTGACCCATGGATATTTTTTGTACTTGGTTAGTTATTGAGGATATACAAAACATAATAACTTGCCACTATTATTAAAAACATCAATGAATGATATAAAAGGATTGGACGGATAACTATGTATACAAATTTAGCAAATTCCAGTTTAACACATTAGATTAAAAACGTCAATAGAACGAATGAGGTTAAATAAAGAGAGGTTAAATAAAGAGTGGTTACTATTTAACTCGAATAGAGTATTGGCTGTTCTGACATGGTTTTATCGAAAATGAGCACTGAAAAGAAAAAGTCCTTTGCGAAACTAGCGCTTGCAGCTGTCACTACTTAGCTTGTTTTCTGAATAAAATATTATTGAAAACTGCTGTGGGGCGCGAGACATACAAAAATCAAAAACAAAACCAAGCAAACACCTTGAAGGGAGACATCTCCAGGATCTTCAGTCCAAGGACAGTGAATTTGAACGAGTCAGCAGCCCCTCGCGCATGCGCTTTGTCACAGTGGAATAGCACCCTCCAGACAATCCCAGTCATGTCCATGTCAACATATGTAGTTATTCTGGAATGTATGATTATTTAGCACTGTAAGCCATTTTAAACTTGTTATTTATCTCATTCCTTAGGTGGATGCAGAAAACAGTTGGCACAAATCAAAGAGATGGTCGAGCTTCCACTGCGCCATCCAAGCCTTTTCAAAACCATCGGCGTGCGACCACCACGAGGAATCTTGCTCTTCGGACCCCCTGGGACTGGAAAAACCCTCATAGCTCGAGCTGTAGCTAATGAGACAGGAGCTTTCTTCTTCCTCATCAACGGTCCAGAGATAATGAGCAAGCTTGCTGGCGAATCTGAGAGCAATCTGCGGAAAGGTTTGTAACTAGTGCTACCTTATGTTCTAGTCTGACAACTCTGCCTTCCCACCCGGCTCATTCCATGGAACGAATAAACTTTTTCCGTGCATTCTTCCAACTATTTCAAGGTCAAGTGACGTATCTTAGCGAACTTTCGAAGAAAATGAAGCTATTGCAATGGCTTCAAAATTTAAATACTTAATGCAATGTTTGAAAATTTGCCTCATGGAAATCCGTTTCAGACCATTCTAAAACTATTCCTGAAATTTAACACTTAAAAAAAAAATATATATAGCACTCCAGATGATATCTGACTGAGGAATCGAGCTAAAAATCCGAAAAAATTTCAAAATGTCAATAATATCAAGAGAAAGAATGAGTTCGTTGGCCAGAATTTTTGGAGTACCCCAAGGGTTCAAATTTGGAAAAATTAGAGTCAAAAATCGCATCAAAAAATGCGTTTTTGAGGTTTTTTTTGTGTAAATTACCATCTTGAACATAGGAACATAAATGGTATATTCGGAAATGAAATGAAATGAAATTTCCTATACGAATCACCCACCAAATCTGGTAAAATTAATCTTAGAAAATTCGCTCATCTACTCATGCTGCATGAATGGAACTTTTTTTTCTATTTCAAAAGCCCCAAATGGCTTAACTGAGTTTCAGGTTGCTGAATAACTCAACTCTAGTTCAGTGGCAAAAATGCATGTGTCGACAAGTCTAATAAAAATTCCAACTTCACCATTCGAAAGAACAGTTCAATGGAGTTCTACGAATTACATCCAAGCTCCATAACAATTGTCATCCGGGAGAAATAGATTTTTCAAATGAGCACATTTGATTCTGACAAAATTTCACGAACAGCAGTTTTGAATTTGTTCGTAGTTGCCCCAGTTGGAGTATTCCAAACTATTCTTTGATGTGCACTAACCATTTCTGCAAGGAACAGTTCAACGTTTCCATTGAGGCATTCACTGGTCGTCCAGGGCAGTTAAGTGAACGCTAATCGCTGTTTCCACATCTTCTCCGTTGACTGAAAAACATGTTCGCAGCAGCTTTGAATCATTCGCACATCCGCGCACACTTTGCCGAACTGGCGATGGCCCTGGCAACCTTTGTGCCGACCTTTGGCTTGCCGGCTCACTCATAACAGCTAACTTTCCGCCGTGTCGCTTCAAAGTTTCCAATTGATGGAACCCTTTGTTATTCATGGTTTACTGCCGACAATTAAACGTGACACATCACAAAAAGCAAGGTCTGGTTTCGACTCCCGTTTCCAGTTATTATTTCCATCATTAGTCCTTTCTACTATGCAAGAAGGAGACAACGTTTCAATTATAACATGCAAATTACCCTCTAGTTTGCATTTTGACCCCGCTAACGAGGCGTGTTGCCTCGTTTAAATTGCCATTTTGACTATTACTGTGAAAAATGATGAGGTTAGAATAACATTGACTTTCACTAAGCCGTTCTCAGATGGTTAAACATTGTAGGGGTCTCGACATTTCAAGATCGAGTAGATATCCAATTTCACTGTGACAGTCAAATTTATCATCTTTTTTGCACTCATTTCATCACTCTTTATCATTCTTTTATCACTGGTTAGTGGGGAACTGGAAAATCAAGGTACCCCACAATAAGAAAAATATTAGGTCGATAGATTTTAAATTACCTAACCAAAAACTTGTGGAAGGCAAAAAATACTTATTTTCAAATTGTATAAATGTGTCGCCGGTTTCCAAAAGCAGTTAAATCCATTTTTTGAAAAAAATGAGTTAGGTGTATCGTTGGATTCAGAATGGCCTTGGCTTCAATTTGACACGGGTTTAAGAGTCAAAACCCGACAAATAGTGAGCTCTTAGCGTGTTTTGCTTCTGTAACTTACGAAATAGTGGACTTTTGGAATGTGCAAATTTTGAGAGATTGGCAAAATGGCTTTCAGAAAACGGGGTATGAGAATCAAATGCCGCTAAAAACCCACTACAGTGCCAAAAACCGCTGTGTCCAAATGTGAATTTGAGATAACTTATTCTCCTTATAAACAGGGACGTTGTTGAATTTTTGCAGACAAATTCCTTATTTTTTTGTGATTTATACAACGAAAAATTGTAGCCTTAACTCGCTTGGATCATTAGCTATCAGTTTTTTCGCGTTTTCCTCGATTTCACTATAAGTGGGATTAACAGTTTTTGGAAATGGACGACTCAAATGAAAATCAATTTCATAGTAGTGTTTTTATCTGAGGTCTGACCCTTGGTTTAGAATTTCAAAATAGTGACAAAATGTTCGATATTGAAAGAAGTAGTTCGCAGGCTGGACATTTAGGTGCATTCAAGGGGTGAAAACAAAATTAAAACTTTCATGTTTAAAAACATCATCAATTGCGTAGCACAACTTTTTTTTTTTCCTCGAATATTTGCTTGTTTTTTGTTTGCTTTTTTGGAAACTCACGTTGAATTGACGATTTAGCTGTAGTTCGTCATAGTAACTGATTAGTATATTATTTAGGAGCAGCCCGACATATTCTTTGAGAATAGGTAGCCCTTCAAACCAACAAAATGAGGTTTTGTAAATCGAGAACCGCTTAAAATTTGCTACGTTTTTTCGGAAGAAGTTCTTTGAAAATTCGCTTACTAAGTCATACTGCATGGCTGGAATTTCTTTGTACAAGAAAGGATATGGCTACCGAGTTACCTTTAACCACGAATTTCTTGAGACTCCTGAAAATGATCACGGAATAATCAGACTACTTTCCTAAACTAATCTATGATCTAAGAACTGAATATTTGAACTCATTAGGCAGCCCAAATTTGAACATGACGTTGAAGTGGTGAATTGAATGATGGATGACAATTCCTGCGATTCGTCAGTGAAGAAAACGTTTTCAACCACTTAATTCTGTTAGTAAACTATATTATTTATCTCTTTGTCTTATTTTGTAAACAGCTTTTGACGTGGCCGAAAGGAATGGACCTTCCATAATCTTCATCGATGAGCTGGATGCCATAGCTCCTAAAAGGGATAAGACTCACGGCGAGGTGGAGCGGAGAATCGTGTCCCAGCTGCTAACTTTGATGGATGGCCTCAAGTCCTCTGCCAACATCATAGTCATGGCTGCCACCAACCGACCTAATTCGATTGATAGTGCTCTCAGGAGGTGAGCCCTTAGTCTTTACAGTGTTTGCGATCCGTTGGCTGTTGTGAGCCAGTGCTTGATGATTTTCTCGTCTTTCCATCCCAGTTTCAGGTCTGGCCTGTTCATTTTATTTGCCTAATTGTTTTCCTGGTTTTTTCCGTAAGAATGTTGAAAGGCGAACCGTAACTCTATAGATGTAAACTTGTTAGTGTCCTCTTCGTCAGAGGTGCCAGATTTGGATGACCTTCATAACTTCAAGTTTTCACCAAGTTGATTGTCAAGCAAATCGGTCGATGGTTTTAATCACAGATAATACATTTGTATGGTTGGAGAACTATCAAACAGACGTTAATTAGTTTCACCCTGTGATTAAAATTTTGGAATTTTGTTTCAGTTTGGGTTCCTTAGTATTAGACAAAACATATTGCCGTTAGTTCAATTATTGAACTATTGTATATAGTAAGTGTTAGGCAGTGTGAATAAAATACTAAGAGTGATACTTAAAAAAGAACAATATAATCGAAATAAAAGACACTTTGGCTGGAGAACGAGAGGAGACAAGGACAGGAGACAAAGAGGTTCATCTGCTAACAAGTAGTTGATTGAAGTAGGTATGTAGGTAGGGGAGGATCCAATTTACCTAGAAGCAGCCATAACGTAGTTAACTGGAGAATGACACAACCAACACCCCGCATTAGTTCTGCAAATATATCACTAACAGTAGTAAGTGGGT
>JAEMON010000002.1:32394676-32404969 GCA_030264115.1 Lygus lineolaris
CGTACCCACTTACTACTACTAACATAAATATATAATCTTATAGCAATAATTATGAGCAGTTCATTTCGTAGTAGTTTGTCTGCCATACATGGAAAAAAAGCATAAAAGGATTTAGCGATACAGCCCAAATAAACACCTGACATTTAAAAGGTTTTAACAATGAGCTATTCTCTGCACACTCCTAATTTCTTACGGTACTCTTGAAGTTTGGTAAATGGAAGAGATTCGGTAAGACAATCCGCAATTTGGTCACACGTAATAATATACTCCAAAATTATAATGCCGTCCATTACGTGGTGCCTAAAGAAGTGGAATTTCACATCTATATGTTTTGACCTTTTGGTTTCAAAATTACTGGATATTTTAATGCTAGACTGATTATCTTCGAAAATACGAATCTCTGGATTTTTAAGTGAAAAGTCTTCAACTAATTGTTCCATGAACAAGGTTTCACAAACGCAGTCTGCTAGAGCATAATGTAGCTAACTGGAAAATTACACAACCAACAGTAAGCTTGTACCAAACAACTTAACAAAAGCGCCGTATTAATTCAAGAAATCCCTTTTTTGCTCAAGATGAAAATCAGTTGTAAAACTCCAAGAAGGAAAAAACGGTCGGTGAAAAGAATATTAGACCCCAAGAATCCCGCCCTCTTCATCCCTTCTTGGGTACCCGAGGTTATTACGAAATAAGTTTTCTAAGCCTGTCTTTCACAGTGCCTGTTGCGTAACATAAATCAATATCAGTTCCACAACGAACGAGGTTGCCCATGCCTACCCCCATCTTGAAATACGGGGGCATCGAGATAACAAAGAAATAAACGCCTCTCTCCGTCGTCTTGAAGAATCGGTTTGGAGAGATAGGAAGAAGAGGGAAAATAAAGAATGAAAAGAGATGGAAGAAGAATCTCGATGGAAAGAAAGAGGGGGACCAGAGAGCAAACAATAATCCTATTGTGCGAATGGAAAACATAAATAAAGCGGTTGGACAATCTCAAGGACTCATCAAACGCTATAACCTGCGATCTCATCTCATTCAATGCAACAGACACTTCTCAATTCGATTGAATTATCATTATCCCAATTATGGTTGGGATTAAATTAATTCGATTTTTTGCTACCTCTCCCTTAAGTTCAATATTTCACCTGATATTCAACTTTCTTGCACACATTAGTCATTAGGTAGGTACCGTTGGATTAGGTTTCTAAATTTCAACATTTCTGCATGGAGGTTTGCTTGTGGCTCAATAAATCGTTGCTGAATGTGGCTACAGGGCTCAATAAGAATCAAAACTTGGGTTCGAATCCCTTGTCAGATCCAAAACAACAGTTGGGATTCGACATTCCATCTAATGAAGGGTTAAGTTAAAAGATCTCATCTCGTAATTCTGTCTCCGCATTGGTACTTTGGCTGCTGCGTCTGGAGATACGGTCCTTTCCGCTTATCATGTTGTATTTCTATCCATGGCTCGCCATGGTATAATTTTTAGGTCATGCATTCCCAACTTGAAAGCCATTTTTAAACTCCAATATGGGGATGGAAAATCGAAAGAAAACATCGAAGTCGCCATCGACACTTAAACATCGATGTCAGAAGAACATCGATGTTTCATCGATGTTTTTTAAGAATTTCGTGCGAAAATTGTCATACTATCAACGAAATCACTGTCAATTCATTGAACTGCTCCTTCTCATCAACTTCTTGAACGACTTTCAATAAACTTTGGTTAAATTACCCTTCAGAAGTCATACCTACTAATCGAATTACCGGTTTGAACTTATCAGGATAACACCCACATGAAAGCCGAGATGTAGGTAGCTGTGCCACGCAGCCTGTGTGCGTGTGTAAAGAGTTTTGAATAGTAAATCCCCTATTCTAAAATCTTTGGCTGTATGCCAGAGGAATGCTACTGGAACATTACTCACAACTGTAATCGAGTGCTATTTCTCTATCGAAATCCATCCGTTATCCGTTTATATTACAATCATTATTATTCACTTCAAAAATTATAGACCACCGAGGTTATTTTTCAGTGAATTGGAATATTAGCTATAGAAATAAGTATTAATTGCTGTTAAAAAGGAAAAAAATGAATCATCGAACATCGAAGGAAATAAATCTATGTCTCGATATTATCATTATGTAATCTTCGATGTTGAAAACATCGATGTTTCGATAACATCGACATCGATGTTCCATCCCTACTCGCTTCCATGCTTAGCGGGCTACTGGAATAATGGCAGGCGTCTCACCTCCACAATCCTGTAGTGTCCTAGGTATTCAAAAAGCTGGAATTGTGACCTTTCCCTCTTTCTACTTTCTTGTAATTTTCTCATTCATGCTGTGACACCGCCGCTACTTTGACCACCAGAAACCTTCCTGATCTTTCCGACGAGCATGACACTCGTTTCGGTGCCGCCCTAATAGTCCAGTAAAATAAGGACAGGACCTCGCTGTGGCCTGGGGAAAGCTGGAAATCGTTCTAAAACCTTAGGATAGTGTTGATAAAGAGTAATGTGCAATTTGTGAGTGTTTGTGCCACTCAAAATGGTGAGCATAACTTTTGGTGCCCTAAAAACCTCGAAATTTTCGGCCTTTTTTCAGTGTTTTCATAGGACCAGTACTTTGGATGCTACAGCCGACAGAAAGTCGTCAAATGGTAAATGTTTGCCAATATAGGATAAATTGGCTTCTTTCAACCGTCGATTACTACCTTATAAATTGGTCCAATTTTATGGAGACCAGTCGCCGCAGAATTTAATGCTCTTTAATTTGTCTGTCGGTAAGGTTTTCGCTAGAATACGTTGTTTAGGATTTATAAGCGAAAAACTGAAAAAACTCCGAACATTTCAAGGCCAGCTTTCTCCAGGCCATAGTGAGCCCCCCCCCCCTTTCAGGTCTAATTTTACTGTACTATAATGGAGTTGCCTCATCATAGGTTGACGTTCTTGAATTGTTCTACAATGCACTCCGCCTCTACAGTCACTTCCTTCAACACCCACAGCCTAAAATTTGTGATTACGACAATTCATCCAGTATGATTAAGAAAAACTTGTAACGATTTTTATTGGACAATGAGTTACATGCTGTAGATGATTTTTTTTCTTGGAGGTAGGCGATTTTGATAAATATGTACCTACTACCTACCTAACTTGTTTTGCACCTGCTTACTTTAAAATACTATAACGACGTTTGTCCGACTCATTGCTTGGGTACCTATTTCATGACAATAAATCATGTTATTTTGAGCAACCCACAGAACCATTTGACCCAGGCATGAAATTCCTCCACCAGACTGAGAAAAGACAGGCGTTCTCGGGAACAGGCGATAATCCCTTCTTCGACCTCTTATTTCATATCAACTGATGTTGTTCTTGTTAACTAAAATGTTGTGACGGTTTCAAAAATTAGATTTCCTTCTCCAGATTCGGCCGTTTTGATCGAGAGATAGAAATAGGCATCCCAGACGTGATCGGACGCCTGGAAGTGCTCAGGATCCACTCGAAGAACATGAAACTATCGGATGACGTCAATCTCGAGGAGGTCGCCCATGAAACGCACGGCCATGTTGGAGCGGATCTGGCTTCCCTCTGTTCGGAAGCGGCTCTCCAACAGATCAGAGAAAAAATGGAACTGATAGACCTGGATGACGAGATGATTGACGCTGAAGTGCTGGACTCTTTGGCCATCTCTATGGACAATTTCAGGTTTAATAATATGAATAATATCCTTTTTTAGAAAAACTGCAAATGCATACACAATGGTTGATTTATTTTCCGTTTATCATAATACTTCTACGTAGATCACTCCTGTTGTCTTAATCATTACAATATGATCTACGAGCTTGAATTTCTACTCGGCCCAATTTTCGACTCCAATAATTAAAAAACCCAGAAAAAAAACGTTGTTGACCATCGAAACCCCCTAAAATTATTTTTGTGCCTGAGAATTCTGTGTCGAATGAGACCATCGCCAGCTCACCAACACAGTAGCGGTGATTTTTGGTGATTTTTCGAAGTTTTCCGTTTTTTTTTTTTTGTTCATGAATAGAAGTCAGCGCATAAGTTTTATAAAAATCGTTCATAACATCGTCATACCCAGAAAGAACCATTTTCGCCGGGTGGTAAGGAAGTAAACACGTTTCGTCGTTCTGTTTGGAGCATTTAGTAAAAGTTGGTATGTCTATTGAATTTTACACGTGACGGCTCGTTTTCTTTTTTGCTCAGTCATGTACCTACTCCTTGCGAACCCTGTTGTAGGTACCAAATTTTTCACTTGTTGATGAACGTCCTCTGTTTTCAGGTTTGCCATGAAGCGAAGCTCACCGTCGGCTCTCAGAGAAACTGTGGTCGAAGTTCCTAATGTTACGTGGGAAGATATTGGAGGACTTACTTGTAATTTATACTTATATTTCAAGAAATGCTGTACTATTCCTCTTTCAGACGTTTTACCTAGTGTAATCGTGTATATTTCGTTGTGGCTTGACTTTCCATCACACTAGAAAGTTCTGAGTTCTTTACGGCGCTCGAGATGAGGAGTTTTGCCTTGCTAATGGAGACTTGAATCGCTATACCTTGGTAGAAATTGATTTAATTCTTCTTGTAAAATTTGAGGAATTTTCAGCGGGTAAAGTTTTTGGCTACACTAATGAAAAGAACCACTCAAAATAAGGGAGTTCCTACATAAAAAAAAACTAAATATAGTATCAATAATATCAAGAGAAAGAATGAGTGTGGAGTAGAAAATTACGTTTTTCTACACGTTTACATTACCGTCTAAAGTCGGTACAGGAACATTATATGGATGGTATATTTTTCGAATCAGCGCAAAATTTGCTAAATAAATGATCCACCATATGTAAAAAATTCCATTGTTGAAATGGTTCTTTGAAAATTCACTCTTAACTCATGCTGCACCACTAGAACTTTCATTTTAGGACAATAATTGTTGCAACTTCTTACACCATACAATTTTCCAGTATTAAAGTTTTATTGTTTCAATCATTTTCTAGCTGTCAAGACAGAACTTCAGGAGCTCGTTCAGTATCCCGTGGAGCATCCAGAGAAATATCTCAAATTCGGGATGCAACCGTCGCGAGGCGTCCTCTTCTACGGCCCCCCTGGGTGTGGTAAAACTCTTCTGGCCAAAGCCATCGCTAACGAATGTCAGGCAAACTTCATTTGCATCAAAGGTCCCGAACTCCTCACTATGTGGTTCGGAGAGTCAGAGGCGAATGTGAGGGACATTTTCGACAAAGCGAGAGCAGCAGCTCCTTGTGTAATGTTTTTTGATGAATTGGATTCCATCGCTAAATCCAGGGGTAAGATTGCGTGGAGCTTACCATGAATAATATGTTGATCTAAGATCTATCTGCTTTACTTATTGACTGTTTTGAGCTGACGGTTTTGAGAATGGCGAGTTTTAACCTTCTTAGATGATAGTTTTTCTGGTGTAAGACCTATCCCATAATCTGGGTTCTAATTTGTATCCCCTATCACTCTTCAGGTGCTTCCGTTAGTGATGCGGGTGGTGCTGCAGACAGAGTGATAAACCAAATCCTGACCGAAATGGACGGCATCAACGTCAAGAAGAACGTGTTTATCATTGGAGCGACGAACCGCCCTGACATCATCGACCCTGCCATCCTTCGTCCTGGTCGCCTCGATCAGCTCATTTACATCCCGTTACCGGATGAGAAGTCTAGGGAGATGATATTCCAAGCCAAACTCAGCAAATCACCTATTGCCCCGGATGTTGACATCAAATACTTGGCCAGGGTGGGTACCAGAACTTACTATCTTTAGTAACAGTGATTTAACTTCTGTGAATTTATTAAATTTAGTTTACCCGAACCAAAGGGTAAATTACCTACAGTTGCGGATGTTGCGATACTACTGGTAGGTATCGATAAATTTCTTGTTATACTTACACTGATTTGATACCGAGAAAGAGTGTTGAAGAGCAGCTAGCACCGTGGCAGTGGGAAGATCCACCTATGGAACTTCTTCCTGTTTCTATGGATAAAACGTAATATCGACGCCTAAGAACCAGCATGACACTACTCAATATCCCTAACTTTTCAGGAGAGGGAAAAAACTGACTACTTATAACTGAAAAATTTAGTTTTTAACTTTTTTCTGGTCTAACTGATGACACTTTAGCACTAAGATGTACAAAAAAAGGTACTCCACCCCTGTGCGGGAAAAATCGTTGAGTTATGCTATGCTGACATAATAAATTATTCTGCCAGGTTTGGAACAATAATGGGCTGTTCAACAAAAATAACTATGCATTGATTTTAAATTTTTTAAAAATATTGTGAAAGAAATTAGGCAAAACAATCAGGTACTGTCATAGTTAACATATTCACGAACCAAACAATGACGACAGTTTCAATGTTTTTTATTACCTACCTAGGCACCTTTGCTTTTGCAAACTACCTTGGTAATACTAAGAGAGTACTTGAGTACGAAAATGTTTAATTCTTATAGGAACAGTCTCATAATGTTTCGAATTCAGTCTCTTGCATGAAATTATTGGGTACCTATTAATCCTCTAAATTTTACCCTCATTTACATTATAGTAGGACCTGGATAATTTAATGTTGCCGCTTCCACCCTCTATAGGCCCCAAAACCTGTATAGTTGACTAACTATTAATGAAACCTTTTTAATTGAAACCAGTAATTCTGTAGCAAATCCCCCACAGCCTGATTAATATTGTTTAACGAACATTCACTCTCGACCTCCACAGTTGACGGGTTTCCCTCACTTTTTTGGTTTATTATTCCCTGACAAATAAGCCTCTGTGTTTCTCTTCTAATTGACCGGTAAAAGGCCCGTTCCTTGAAACGTCAATTATCCTGGTTCTACAGCATAGCATTCAAAAGTACCACATTGTCGAACGCTCTCCATAAGAAATCAATGAAACCAAATGATCAGCATAGCACAACTCAAGAATCACGAGTAGGTATTTCAGCATAGCATAACTAAACCGAAACAACACGTTTTCTTCTTGCAGCGATTCCAAGGTAACATCAAAAAAGGGAGTGGACATTTATTGTCTTGATTAAAAAACGAATCCTCTAACAACAAAACCACGCTAAATGTCATGACTTTGATGAATGAATTACAAAAAAAAAGAAGGGCAGCATCAGTTGTAGAAACAGGTGACGACGCCATGACAAACAGGTGAGTTATGTCATGCTGCTGCTCAATTCCAATTATGCTATGCTGACTAAATTTGCGATAGCGGCGCTCCACGTGGTTTTTCCAAAAAACTAATAGTTCCATCGAATCGAAAGAAAGCGCAAAAACTTCAATGTGGGTAATATTGAGTTATGTCATGCTGGTTCTTAGTCGTCGATATCTACATAATTATGCAAGTTCTACTTACTTCCATGAGTATCTATCAACAATGTGGGTCAACTCCATTTATCTTTATTAGAGGTGCATTTCATTGAATAGGTAATAATAGGTATACTGCACCTGTTGCTAATTTAATGTTAATTACCTACCTAGGTACTTTGGAAAGAAACTATTCGATACTTCACCTACTCATGTTGGAGGTATATCGCACCTCGCACGGCACTGTCAGTAGGGCTTGTGAAATATTGACTCCCATGAAATGAATTCGCGGGGCAGAAAATGCGTTTCAAGATTGAACTGGGCGAATGGCAGGAAAAATCGTACTTGAAAAATCGTAGTTTTTCTCGTATTGTTAAACGCTGCGAATGATTACACAACGAATTTCCTCCCTTCGAAATCGAACCACGAATTGTGATTAATTGTTGTTGTGTGAGCGGTTAACAAAATTGTGATAACTTAATATTTTTGTAGACCATGATGTGGGGACCAAACGGTCGGAAACTGGATTCTGTAACATTCATATTTCTCCTATTGAAAGTTTTACAATTAGGGCATTTTCAAAATGTTATCCTCCCTGTAATCCTATTATCTCCCTGGGGATCCCCACAACTGTTGTGGACGGGAAATCGTTAAAAAATTAAGGTACTTCGAGGGGGTTCAAACCTTATTGTCACAGCGAAATCTGATGGATTCCACTGTGACTCACCCCGTAACGACCACGGCCATCGAAGACCTGTTGTCTGTCTCTCATTTCTGCTGAAGGATGAGCTTTCGTTCACTACACTTCCGCCGGGCTAATGAACTGAGGTCTCCGGCCATCCTGACCTTACTGGGAAGTGTGAGTTGCTGACGCAGGGGCGAGCGCCACATCAGTAGGCAGTTGTTTTTCGCTCCAAAGTGGAAAATTAGTCACCCGGAGGCACTGCGATTTTAAGAAGTGTGATCCTGAGAAGCTTTTTGTGATGTAAGCAGGAAGGAGAGAGAAATGAATTATTAATGAAATGAATGCAGCCGTGTTCGCCTTTTTGGGAGTCAGAGGATTGTTTCAATTATCGCGTCCTACCCGACTGTGCCACTTGTTGTGGTCAGGAAATCGTTAAAAAATTAAGGTACTTCGAGGGGGTTCGAACCTTATTGTCGTAGCGAAATCTGATGGATTCCACTGTGACTCACCAACTGTAACGACCTCGGCCATCGAAGACCTGGTGTCTGTCTCTCATTTCTGCTGAAGGATGAGCTTTCGTTCACTACACAACTACTAGATTCCAACTGGGACCTTCATACGGAATTTAATTAATTTTGGTTTGCGGTGAATATCCAGAGTACCGCGGATGGCCGTGGTTTTTCATTAGATATTTGGATTCTACGTAACCTTTATAGTAAAACATCAAATTATGGAAATCAGAACAGAGGAAGATCAGATTTTGATTTTGATTTTAACAAAATTTGTTTCATGCACGATTCTGAAGGTTTATTATTGAAAATCTTTTACCGAAATGGACTTATGACGATCTTGCTTACAACGACGTCAGTATGTACTTACTGGTTGGTACTGCAATCTAGACAGATGATACTCTCAGCAATCGAAGGAGACTGATTCCAATGTTGATATCAGTTACCCTCTCTTAGTAACTGGAGAGAGAATAAAAATTAAATCGTCCCTCAGAAGGGGTCCTAATTGGCCTCTCAATGTTTGATTTATTTCCGTGCGCCCTTCGTTGTTAGCTGCTTTTTATATTAGCCTGATGCTCAGTTCGTTTCGATTTTTTTTGTTGATGTTGAGTGGACCTGGCTTAAAAAAAAAATCGGTTCGAAAACTTCCCAGTGACAAAGTTTTGAAATGGGGTCACTGAGGAGAAGTTCCACTGGAATCATTGTAGCATAGAAAAGGATGTGAGCTGAGTAGCTCGGTCGAGAATCTAGGATGGTAAAAACTCGGTAATGAGGCACCAGGTTCGTTTTAATCCGTCGAGCGGAAAAGCCTGTATATTTTTATTTGTGTGGTTGTTTCCGACTATCTTTTAAAACCGTGTTTCCTCCAAGGAAGGAGCAGTTTTGTCTTTATAACCTTGACTTACTGTTATAGCAGTTTCGTGGCATATAAACGACTTGGCGCACCGTTGTTGTCTCCCACTCTCTTCAGTCCGTTTTAAGTGATGAAGTATCCCTCATCCCTCATTTGGAACAATACTCGCCAAGAGGTCGTTTGAAAACAGAATATAATGTATCACAGAATACCTTGGAAGATTGTGTAATTTTTTGTCATTGGAACCCCTCTTATTGGTTTGAGGGTAAGGATTTACTCCATGTTCCCAAATTATTGAGTCTCCCGATGTTCTGAACGCCCAAATTGTGAAAACTTCAAAACTCCAATTTTTGGACCGTTTCGTTCAATTTCGCGTCCCCTAAATGAAGCTTCCCATTGAATAAAATGCTTTTGTTTCGAAATGCAAAAAATCATTATGGTTCTTGAGAGGGCGCGGGGCGTGGGTCGACAGGCTCGGGAACTCATTGTCACTTCGAAATCCTTTACCTAAATTTTTTTCACTTACGTGGTTTTTAGAGTTCCTCTACAGGGTGGCTCAGACAATCCCCCCCCCCCCCCCCCCCCCCCCCCCCCCCCCCACTCTCTTAAAAAGCCGTCTAGAAAAAATTGCAAACCACAACCTCCCTTAAATTGTTGCTTAAAATTCAAATATTACATTGCCACGTAACCACAGTGGCGCTTTTGGCGCACTGACCTTGTTTATTCGAATGGACACCTCCATATTTCATTGCAAATTCGGAGTCTACGCAAAATTAAATGAAAAAATAATCCCTCACTCGAAAATTTGAGTGCGAAAATACTCGCGTAAATTGAGTTTTTTTTAAATGAAGTGGTTTTATTGATTATTTTTGCTTCCTCACTACCGAAGGTAGGAAGCTA
>JAEMON010000002.1:32405969-32416685 GCA_030264115.1 Lygus lineolaris
ATGCGCTAACATAAATTTCCTGAAACTACGAGATCTCAGTTCTGATGATTTCGCTCAATTTCGAAGGGTAGTTGAGGGCTGACTCCAAGACAATTACCTATGAATTTCGCCCAATTGGATAAGTATGGCTACTGCGCATGCGCAAGCTTGAAATTTATTGTCATAGGCTAACCCCGAAACTATTTTACCAATTTCGTTGAAATGTTCACTAACTGAGTCTATAAGTCCATGTTACAAAAGTGAGGAAGCTATACTGCCCACCCAACTTGGCAGACGTTTTTTTGGTTAGTTAAAAAAAATTGAGCATCCCAGAAAGATTGGCACTCATCACCTTTAAAACGATAAGTCGATTCTCAAGTAATTTCGTAGTTTCTTCAATCCACTAATTTTATCGCCGCTACCCCAACCAATTGGCTCTCATGAACCACCCTCGTTTACTTTTCCGGACGTTTAGTAGTTCTGTTCATATCCCCTCTCATTCGGACCGAACTTTGTTTTGACTCCTCCTCGCTATCGCTCACTGTCTTCCAAAAGTTAAAGGTTGGCAGGAACTTTCGGTCTTGTTTACTTAGTTGAACGCTCTGAACATCTGGCATCTTCGCTATTGACTAGTTGTTTACTTTCCTTGGTTTTTCCTAACTGGTCTCCCCCTCATTTCTTCCATTCTCACTGCTCCGACTTTTACCGAGCGCGATTCATTCCCTCTACAGAAAGCCCCATTGTGCAGAGCTCTGCAGTTTCGAACGGGGAGGGTTAACGCTAATGAATCATATAAAAGTACGTTCGATCATCAAGGACCTTTCCTCTACCTCTGTTCCCAACAAGATATAATTTGTACCTATGAGTAGCATGTTATTCCTCTGTGAACTACTCAACTTTTATTTATTGTTATTCGAGTGGAATGGAAACTGCTCTATCTCGTCTTATCGCTATGTCGTGCCCTAAATAACAACATCTCCTTCTTATAAAATACGTCAGTAGAGAACCCACGAGTATGTTCACGCCCCAATACTTCACTGCTGCTTAATGTTCACTGCTGATTTTATAATACAGGTTTCAAGGGGGGCTATTGAACAAGAAGTTGTGACTAAAGCTGACATTAAGTAATGCTTTGGTATCACATAAAACATATAATTGAAATTCATACCTTTTTTTGATGAACGATAAATTCAAGAGGAAATAATTTGTTGCCTCTTTTGTTCAAAGAAATTTTAAGGAAGAAAAACTCTTCTAATGCGAGTAATTCTGATGTGGAGGACTTGTTAATTTACGTAAAAATATAAATGCAATGGAAAATCCGAGTGATCCCAAGGGAAACAGGTACAAATGGTTGAAGTGTACATTAATTTATGATTTCATTAAAGATAATACTTACCACTTACCTATGTAAAATGAGGCAGATTACCAGGGTATACTTTTTGGAGAATCTTCTGTAACTGGCAGAGTGAGGCAACGAAACTAACACACGAAAAAAATGAATTTTTGGGAGGTTACAGGATTGGTTGGGTAAAAGCTTGAACCACCAGCCTTGCTGTGCCCATCGATTTGGGTGGATTGGGTTGCTCTTTATTGGCTCCCTCCCTTTCTGGTCAGTCAGCTGATGTCATGTCCGGCTCTTAATGATATACAGGGAACCAGCTAAGAAAACTGAATGAATGAATCATCCCAGGGGGTTGGTTAAAAAACGAAGAAGGTTTTGGGTAAAAGCAACCGGCTTCTGATGAAACCAACGGGAACACAATTGATTGGTTTCAAAACCCACTGATTCTGATAGACAGAGATTGTGTGTCTGGAATCATAGGGTGTTCTAAAGTGACCACGCAGCGTGTTGTGAGTTCCAAAGTCAGCCCACGGAAGCTGATTAGCAGCAATGAAATGATGAAAAACCATGGAACCTGATGATTAGCCGGCGCATCTCTGCTAGCTATCTACAAACTCTCAAAAGGCCCTTGTGAATGATTACAACAAATCCGTCTTCACAAAATGAAGAGCGTGATCGTAACCATCAACCGATGCTTGACGATCAACTGGAGAAACGAATGTCCGGACTGAGAAACGGAACTTGGTAAACAATGAGCCGTTATTAGGTATTCTTGATCACCATAAAATTGATGGTCTGGTGACTCACTACGGCCTATGTTACTTCCAGGGACCCGCTGATAATTTTGCGACTGTTCTCATCGTAAACGGTCCGACACACAGTGGGACGAAAGTCATATTTCTGCAGACACGGACCTTTCGTTCTTAAAAATAGTGAGAAATTATCCAATATTTGGCCCCGTTATGTTTTCAAGAGTGGGAAACAAGAATGTGGAGTCAGAATGGACAAATTCTCACAAAAAAGGAAAAAAAAAAAGAATTGTATGAATTTTTATTTATGAATTTCACTTCAATCACAAAACTAAACGTTTTTCTTTAATCTACATCCATCATTTCCCGATTTTCCACAAAATTGTCTTCTAACGGACTTCCTAAGTCATTGACAGAATCCTGCAACGAATTGTCGTCTATATCTATATCTTCTTCAAGAAATCCCAGGTAGTCTGAAGAAAACTCTTCTCCTTGAATTGTTTTTAAACTCGCACATTGCACCAAGCGCGGCAGTTGTTATTGTTTTTAATTCATCTATCTCAATACCTCAAGAATAAGAGGGAAAAGTCTGTTTTCCGGATGACTCCGGACACGTCGAAAAATCGCTGTTTTTGTAAAAACTACATTAAAAACAAAAATTTTCATTAAAAAAAGTTTACGCTTTATTGAACTCTCTTTTTATTATTGAATGAGCAACTTCCTTATCCAAATTTACCATTTGCCCAGACCTTCCAAATAATAAGAATTTCACGCCATTCTCATGTTTACCGAAAAAATTCATTATGTTGTGCTTGTTGAAAATCCCTCATAAACCTGAGTTATATAGAGCAAGTTTATTTATAGTTTCACGAGTCAAAATATAAATTAAAAAAATTCCCCTATGTCGCGGTTTTTGGCCGTTTCGTGCCACTGTGCGACAGTGTGGACATGATGGAACAAACGGACAGATCGACTGACAACGAATTATGTTTTTTAAGAGCGGAGGTTAGGGCAGGCGGGATAAGCTCCTTGATGTTATGTTTTGTCAAAAACCTGTGCATTTTCCCTTTGAAAACTGATTGTAACAATATCTATCTATTCGTGAGCTTGACTACGAGTACCTACCCACTGTCTTGAAACTTGTGCCACGGGGACTTTAGCTAGTGAACCTTTTAAATAATTTGCAGGTGACTCAAGGATACTCAGGAGCTGATTTGACGGAAATCTGTCAGAGGGCTTGCAAAATCGCCATTCGCCAATCCATCGAGGCTGAACAGCACATGCAAAGGATGAGGGAGGGAGGAATGGATGTAGATGAAGATAATGACCCTGTCCCCATGATCACTAAGGGGCACTTCGAAGAAGCGATGCGTCATGCTCGTAGATCGGTAATTATCCCTTTTTTCATTCCCATACATAGATTTATTGAGCCGTCTAATTGTGTCAAGTGTTGAAATCGGAATCTATGTAGAAATTTGACTGTAATTATTATCTGGTGCGATAAGCACTATAAATAATTAAACTTTATGTAGAGCAAGGGGGTGTTACCCTCAAATTTAAAAAAAAAAAAGTATTCCCAGTAGTATATTGCCTGGAATTAACGAAAATCGGATCTGTTCATAGGGAAAATATTTTAAATAAACATAAAATTGGATAAGCAAATGAAAATTAGGGATTTGGTAAAAGGCGGGCTTACCAAGGAATTTCACTGCCTCCTCTATCGTCGATTGAAAGAAAGCAGGTTTACGGGGTTTATTGGGGTTACTGAATTTACCCCCTTGACGTTGCAATTTATCTTCCTGACCAGCATTTTATTGTGAAGAAACGTATATTCTGCGCTCGGTATGTGTTGCGATATTTTCTCGCTTCTCAAGTTAGGTTTTTGTCTAAGAACTGTGATGGAAAAAGCCGTTGATGAACAAATTTGGGAGCTACCTTTTCGAATGGTGTTACCATGAATAGAGACATTTAGTCAAAATGAGTTTTTAATAGTTCGATAGTATCACCATCGATAATTTTTCATCACTAATCGAATAGTGATTGAACCGCAGATCTATGCATACTTCTTAATAATTAACAAGCCTAACAACTCCTATGGGGAGTGCCACATTGTTTATTGTTACTTTCCCAAATATTCTGCGACTTCCTGAAGTATCTCAACCATCCTCTTTGATACATTCCTAGGTCACGGATGCTGACATTCGGAAGTACGAAATGTTCTCTCAAACCCTTCAGACGTCTCGAGGATTCGGAAGTAATTTCAGATTCCCCGCGACGAACCCATCTGTCGTCAGTCAAGGAGGAGGCTCAACTGGCGCGAATTTCGTTGACGAACAGGATGATGATTTGTACAGTTAGATGAAAATGGTTGATGACATCCTTTTAGTTTAAGGAGAATTTGCTCCTATTTAGGTACTTCCCCATTCCTGCAGTTTACGAAGTATTGCACAATACATTTCAGTATTACTTTTCTCCCTCATTGTTTCAAAGTTTTATTTTCACATAATAAATAAGGTGTTTCCGTGTGCATCATGAGTGTTCATAATGATTTTATACCTACTCCTTGGATTTTATATGGGGAGTTCTAAAAAGAGCTTGAATCGATTGCATAGGCTCCAAAAATGACGAAAATGATCAAAAATGTACCTGAGAAACGTATTTTGGGATGAACGTTAAGATGTGTACCTACTGACGAAAAGGGAGTGTAGATGAGAGATCCTCCTAAACAAAGGCGTCTCTATTTTTATTGTAAATTTACATTTGTATCATCCTTCCTCTCTCCCCCTTCTAGACATCCTTTACTTTAGCCTCCTTCATTTCCCTAAGTCTTTTTTCGACCCAAGACATCATCGTCTTTTCTTAAGGCCTCCGGCTGTTGAACATCGATTAGCGGTTCGATACTTTCAAAACATTGCTTAGCATAAGAATCGACCGCCCTTGTTCCCTATGAAATCATTGCATTGTTGTTTTGAATATGTACTGTTTCTTTTCTATCTAACTGAGAGACTTGAACGGTCATAAAACCTAAACATACAATATTATCTCCGATGAAATCAATGAGAGGCAATCTAAAGGGCCCAAGTAGGTACAAGTTTCCCCCGTAAGAAAAGTTATTGGCGTTTTTAACTGGTAAAGTTAAAAACTAGAAAAAACTCGGCTCTTCGTGCCTCGGCAGGGCGGCCAGTCTTTTCTAAGGGGCATTTAAACGAGGGGATGCAATTTTCAAAACGCACTTTTGAGCACAAGCTCAAAAACTTCAACTAGGAAGGTACCTATACGGGGTTGCTACGGGTCTGGAAAACCTGGAAGTCAGGGAAAAATTGAAAATCTGGAATTTTAAGCAAAATATGGGCTATAAGTATTTATTAGTTCTTTGTGAGACTAATGCTTCAAATACCTACAAGGTTTGTAAATTGAATAAATGCGTTTCAACATTTTTCGTTCTTTTTATCTACACAACAGAATTGATCATCTGCATTTCTGTAAGTTGCAAGTCTTTTTCAGGCCTAAAGACTTTCGAAAGCTATGATGTATTCGAGCAAGGGATGAAATAAATGTGCTCCAAAATCAAAATGTCCTAATTCCTTTTTACGTTTCACAGCATTCTGAACGATTTTGGTTCCGTGTCTATCTGTCTGTGGTCAATTCCTATTCCCAGGCATATGAAGTTATGATCCGTATTTGATTAAATTTTCAGGGATTGTGCGGGTTAGGCCCATGATGCGTACACCACTAGTAGTGTGTACGCATGCGCAAACGAGAAATTCCTGAAACTATAATTCCTCAGTTCCTAATGGGCTGATTTCGCTCAAATTCGGGGTAAAGGTCTGGCTGACTCCCAGACAATCACCTATTAATTTTGTCACGACTGGATCAGTACTGCGCAATCGCAAACTTTTAACGTATTTTCATTGCCATAACTCCAGAACTACCCAATTTCGGTGAAATTTTCAGGGATGTACGGGCTTACTATTGTTTGGGGGAAGGGACTTTTGAAACACATTGGAAAAGGTCAGGGAAAAATCACTTTCCGGTGCGGTCTGGAAAACCTGGAAAAGTCTGGGAATTTTGGGATTCTATTTCCGTAGCAAACCTGCTATAGTTTTCAAATAGATCAAAATTTTTAGCGTCGAACTAGACCTTGCAGAGCATTTAAAGGACCAACCGTTCGCTCTTTGTAAGGACTTGAGGGTTGATCGAAAAGAGCAGATACAAGAGTGTGAATCTCAAATATTCCCGAGTAGGCCAAATTCCCGTACAAAGATCAGCTGATCAAAAATTCAACTTTTTTCCGTTTTTACATTCGAGTTTCTTGTTTACTTCCATAAGTTTCCTTAGTTTCTGAATTACGTTATGAAGGACTTACAACTCTCGGATGATTACAATAAGGTTGGGAGTCAAGAAATTAATAATTATTGTGACCCTCGTAATAAATAATTTACGGTAGCTACTATAAAATCATTGATCACACTAACTGGAAAGTTATTCGTCTAATTGATTATTATTATGAGGAAATTGTTAATCAACCTGGCTTTACAGGTGGGTGATCTATTCACAGAAAATAATGAACCGTAGTGTAATAATTTGCAGCTTTTTTTCTTCTTTTTCTAGTCTGTGTCTTTGAGGAATAAATACCTGAGTATACCCTCAATTTCGTATTTACCCTGGAAAGTACCTAAATATGTAGGTACCTATCCGCGTATTTTACAACTCAGGATGTAGGAGGTGGGTTGGTAGGTACAGAGTTTCCATAGAAGAATAAATAGGCAGGTAAGTAGCATACCTTGTTGAAAGGATAAGAAAGTATAATTCACTCTCGTATGGTAGAAAACATGATTATCCCTCCTCCTCTGGATGTTATATATGTCTATTATTCTTCTGATTGTTCTTCTGATATAAGGAATCATATGTTATAAAAGTGAAATTGGAACGACTTGGAAGGAGCGCATCGGAGTAAACGGTTGAAAAACCTCTTTATGGAGGCGGTTGGAACCACGTTATATGAAAACCTCGGTAGGAAAAGGCGGCACGGGGTTAATGAAATAACATTTGAAAAGGAGCTCCACGGAAAAAATAAAGGCTTCCAGACTTTAAACCTCTCCCTTTCTCTAACCCCTCCTATTCTCTTTTTTCAGCTTCTGCCAACGGCTGAGGTAATAACGTTTTAATAAAAAGTGAAATAAAAGGTCATCGGTATAGTTAAGCCTTAAAACTGCGAATTCCCTTCTAGGCTCTTTTTTATGCTGTATACTCGTTTCCCTTCCTATACATTTTTGAAAACCATTAAAAACTTTCAAGAGTTGATCCTGAGCTGTCCCCGTAATGAGATAAATTTTGTTGGCAGATAGGGGAAAGGATAAACTTTCTCTAGAAGGCTTTGAGTTGATGGCGAGTATTCCTCTCCGTCGTGAAGGAAACTTATGTGTTTTGACAGTGTACCTACCTAGGTTATATTTATATGTTAACATTTATGTTTTTAAATTATTCATAATTATTAATTATAATATTATTATTATTATATTATTAAATTATTATTAATTTTATTGTAATTATTGATTAATTGGCTGTGTTTGATTTTTAGGGGAGGTAGGTACTAATTGAGGGAGAAAATTGAGTATGAAAACGAAATAACTTGGGTTTCCAATGGAAATCCAGTGTCTCGACCTGACCATAACTAGAGGAGTTTTGTACCAACGGGGTAATTAGGGTCACTTTTACAACTTTGACACCCATTTTCACCCTCCTAACATTCGAGAAATATACTTTGTCCCATCAAAAAGGGGGGGGTGCCTCGGGGTGATTAGGGTTAGGCACCTTATTTCGCCAAAATATATTTTAACATTGAGGTATTTTGGGTAATTAATTATATTTTTTAAACGGTTCAAAATTTAGATTGTAATGAAAAAAAAAAGTAGGTATATCACAGTTTTTCTTTGAGCGAGTCGTAGGAGTGAATATTAATCATATCATAGCAACGATAGTGAATGATCCAAACAAAAGATGAGGAATTTCGACTACTTACCTTTAAATGTTTAGCATAAAGCACTTGAGTGGACCAAAATAGGGCTTGATTTGGCACGAAAATTCGCTAAAATCACTATCACATTTTGTTCTCTAGTGAATTCAAGTTTCAGATTGCTAAACATTTCAAATAAGTCATGTAAAATCTTAAGTTTGCAACACTACAAAGGTTCATTAAACTCGATTCGGTGAAAACAAGAAAAAGTGGCATTTTTTGATCAGTTGAGTCCTTGAATTCGTATAGGTAACTACCTACTTTACAAATTGAACATACTATACCCTTGGAATACTGAGCAAACGCAAAAGTTTTTTCGTCGAAGTGGAGGATACGGAAATAGTGGTGTAAAATGCCATTATAAGTTTTGAAAAATTTCGAATTGATAAAAAATCTCCCACTAAATGCGACTTTCAGCAATCGGTTTGGATCTCATCTTAGATATTTAACGCTATTTTCAACGGTATATTTATTTTCACTCAACCTCATTATGGCCATTAAATTGTTGAGAACACACAAAAAACCCGAAAACAAGGGGTCGCCCATTAATTTCTAATCAGAGGAAACTTTTTGTTGCAAATCAGTTGAAGAACCGACCCTCAAAATTTGAACACAAACTTCGACACCCTGTAGATATAAAAGGCTAGGCATTTTCGTGGTTGAGTGCTCTCCAGCATTTTGTTGGCTCTCACTATTATAGGTAGGGGCCCTTTTTTTCGAAAGAAATTAGGCATATGTATCCATGAAATATTTGTCACGAAAGCATTTTAATAGGAAAAACAATAATAACGGGGAATTCCGGAAGGTCGTTATTTTTCATTTTCGACTTCAAATTCGGATTCAGCACCCTTGAAAACCCGTGAGTTCTAATTTTCAGCTCAAAATGTTCATCAGGTTGGCCGTAAAACGGGTGAGAAGATCACGCGTGACGTCATCTGTTCTGAGTAGCGGAGGGTTGGTGACGTCATCTGTATCTTTTTTACGGCACTCGTTTTCGCTCACTCCCTATCATCGGATACCCCACATATAGCACCTTTTTGGAACGCTCTCACTGGAATCTTTCAATTGAACGAATAAAATGGAATAGCCGGAATTGCCCATTGAAAGGTTTTTCCATCTTTTATATTTTTTTAGATGAAGTAGGGTATTGTTACTGAATGGAGGTCGCCCTTTGCTTGATTGTATTTTCCATATTCTCTTGAAAAAGCACGTTATCTCTATAAAGTACCTACAAATATTAATGTATTGATGAAAACAACATCCAATAGGAAGATTTTTTTATTCGCTTGAAGAATAATGGGTCCGGGACGAAAGAAGACTAATCACGTTGCTCTCATGAAACATTCAGTTAAAACTCTTCCATCTGAATTTTACATATTCATTTCTCGCTGTGTGTGTGTGTGCTGAAATCCTCCCACGGATGCCTGATTGTTTCTGTCGCCTTCAAAACTCAGAATATCTAACTATTCAAAATCACCCGATAAAATATTTTTAACTCAGTTTTTGTTAAGTATTTTTGGTTGATGAGTTTGGGACGTTCTACCTCAACCTAATGCGATACAGTGAAATTCATGCCCTTAATTTATCTTGTTCAATAAATTCAGTTTAGTTTGCCCGACTTTCATCATTCTTGGAGTTTGTTAAGTTATTAATATACTGATAGAAATCTGCCTACCATTATTATAATAATTATTTGTAATCCTACTTAAATAGAGGTACCTATCTATTATAAATAAAACTTTATAAATATTATAAAAGTAGGTAGGTTCTATTCCGAAATCTAATGAAGATGATCAGATCACTGTTCTTATATATTATTCTCGATCCAAATGCCTGGGTATATACCTACATACCCGAAATTCAGTTTGCCATGTGAGAAACATTTTATTAACTGAAACGTTACGAAAGTGTATTGCTCCCAATTCATTCCTGAGATGTAGGGTGTCCAAGGTGCGTAGAGAGAAATAAGTTGTCGCCGTTTTAACCACAGGTACTAAGTTCTTACCTAGTGACTACTTTTGACATGAATATAATTATGTCTTTTCGCTAGGTCGATCCAAAATTTTGTCCCGTCAAAAGCGTTACCACGTCTGACAAGGTTTCATTGTTTTTATGCCCGAGCAGTCAGCATAAAATTTCGGCATAAATCGAGAGGTTTCCAACGAGTGGATAACGATTTTTGTAAGTGAAAAACCGACTGGTTTAAATGTCCCTAGTTACGAGGGTTCGACATGATCATGAATTTTCCTTCGAACAGTCCGTATTTTTATAGAGATTGTTTGATTTGTTTGTTTACTATTACCAAATGTGGTAACCAGGGGTGACATGGTTTCTATTAACCCTCTGGTGGGAACATGCCTTTTCACCCCGCTTAGTGGGAACATCTGCTTGTGAGGCAGCTATAGCAGTAAATCGTCTCTAACATGTATTGACTCGTTGGATTCACCTTAATATATCAATTAACGCTGTTTGTATATTTCAAGAACAGTATAATGTACTACAAAAATATATTATATTTGTATGGTATAGTTTGTACAATATATATATCACTCATCTGGGATGTGGGATTCGTCTGAGTCAAATTTACCGTCACAGTCGGATTTTATTTGCAATGCAGCAAGCTCCAAAAT
>JAEMON010000002.1:32421480-32438865 GCA_030264115.1 Lygus lineolaris
ATAAGGTAGGACGTGTATTGCCATCCCCCACACAGAAATTGTACCTACCTGGTACACGACGAATTTCTTTCCGCTTAGAGCAAAAGTTAATTTTTTTTTTCATTTTTGTCGTCCCAGATTAGCGAAAAGGGACGCTGTGCGCCGGGGAGATATCGTGGCATTCCCGTTAGGTTGGTAAACTATTCAATCCAAAAATTTGTTTGTACGGTTCCCTACAAAGCGGAGTTGAGTAACATTCTAGGCCAAATGACAGGAAAAGCTGTCACTCAGGACAGGAGAAGTAAGTGTATCATATTCCACAAAATAATAACCGAAATGGGTATGAAGTGACATACCGTGTTTTTTGCTGTATCTTCCCACGTAAAAGAAGGCGCCTTGTTGCTTCAAGGATGATGGAGGAGAGAGAAAAAAAGTGAAATATAAATATGGAGCAGCACCCCGCAGTACTCCTCGAGGGACTCTGAACAAAAGTCGACTGGGAGAAGGCAAGGGTAGAAAGTAAGAGGATGGGTGGAGCAGGTTCACCTGATAAAATCACATTTCATCTCAAACCTCCCCAGCACCTAGCAGACAGTACAGTGTGCCTCACCTTCCGTATTTTCCTCTTCCAGACTCCCGCACTCCTTTTCCGATATACATTTTTCATGGAATGTCTCCTCGTCCCCCCCCCCCCCCCCCCCCCTCTATGTATCTTTCTCTCAGCCACTTTGGGTGCTGGGGTTAACGCATGAAAGAACGTGCAAAGGTGGTTCATTTATGCCGGTTACCTGATAGCACGCATAACATCGTTCATACCATCATCACTACCAACAAAGAGACCGCTTTCAACTGAGGCATCACGTTGTTACATAATACGTTGTAGGTACGTAGTTACTGTGCATACTAAACCCAATTTACCTTAGTGGTTTTAATCTGAGGTCCTGTCCCATGGTAATTATGTAAGTGGGTATATTTGGAAAGGAATACGCGATTTTTTTTCATGGGTTTGCTTGGGCAAGCGCTTCTAGATGGCTTCGCATCCAACCTCTGGCCATACAAAATCCAGTTTATTAAACCTAATAACCCATGTTTAGCACGATTCCCATAGGGTTTCGTTTTTTCGTTGGGTGGTCACCCACATTTACCTGTAGAAGCTTCCTCGATTTCGACAATGCAAAGATCCAGATGAAAGAAATTAATCTTAACAACTAACATAAATCGTATACTGGTACCTACTGTGAATACGTCAAGAGAAGCTCTAGGTACTTTCCGGATTGGACCTTGTTCGATTTGGTAGTGAAAAGCTGTGAATTTTACATATTCAAGAACTTTCAATCAATCAACGTCATGAAGGAAGGCCAGTCGTCATCAATGAAGGAAGATAATCAGAGCATTCCCCTGTAGCCTGATCCCTAATCGACCCATTTCACTCAAAGTCGGAGGGTAGTTGGGGCTGACCCAAGATGTTTTGCTTTGAATTTCGCCTGAATTGGGTCAGAAGTAGGTACTGCGCATGCGTAAACTTGAAATGTGTTGTCAAAGGCATAAATCCGCTTCTATTCTACCAATTTCGTGAAATTTTCACTAACAAGCTACAAAAGTGAGCAAGCTATACTGCCCACCCAACTTGTCAGACATTCGATCAGCGTTGGGCGATCCCTCCAGGAGAGTTTTATTAGGTCCTCCCTATATTTAAAAAGGTGCTCTATGATAGTATGCATTGTTCGCCCTTACAAAACAGTAGTATTGCTTTCAAATACGAGTTAGGGAGGTTTCGAGTTAGCGAGGCTTAAACAGTGAATATTTCGAGATAGGGAGGTAAGAGAAAAATATCAACAGTAGGTAGTGGGGAGTGATCCTCGTGGTTACAGGGTGCCAAGATTTCATCGTCATTCAACGTACCAGCAGTACCACGTGGTTGTCAACTTCAACAAAATCTTGGAAGGTGTAATCGACCACGGTACTTTCAGGAAGTTAGGCCCACGTGTCCACATCGAAGTTTCCAGCCGGAACATTTTCAGCTGGCGAGTCGTTGCTCGTTGCTGCCGAAACCGATACCTTTCCAAATCCAAAAAGTCGAAAGCAGTTTGCGATTGTTGTCCCTCTTAATTTGTCCACGCTTTGCCAGTAATCCTCATTGCCGTCAGTACTGACACTGCTGTATTCTTGCCTTCCTCAAGGTCTTCGCTGGAACCATGTCCACGATTTCGGTACGATATAGCGTCTTGAAATGTTTTATGATGCCTTGATCAAGAGGCTGCAGGACTGCCATAGTGTTAGGCGGTAGGAATTCATCTGAACCCACAGATGAAAATCAACAACTTCGAGTTACTAGAGGCTCGGGGGATGTCAACTTCGAGTTACTGGAGGTTCGACCCCTCCAAAAACACTTCGAGTTACCTTTAGTGTTTTTCTTGAGTTATCAGAGGTTTTTTCAAGGGTCGGGAGAAATGGTTCAAGTTTCGGAGGTTTTGAGTTACCGAGGTTCCACTTTAATAGATCGAATAGCTAAGGTAAAGGAAATCTCAATCACCTTTTGAGAGAATGATATTACTACTGAACGATGTGCAATGGATGGCACAGCTCAGCAGGTAGTGTAGGCTGTAGGCATAACCCGCATTACCGTTGGGTCTTGAAGGATAGGTATACCCAGTACGCCGCGCCGTCTTGGGATACTTCCTGCAATCCAGCAAAAATCTTGTGCGCCCATCTATCGAACTATCGATAAGGTAGCGTTTGTTATCAACCTTAGTGGAGTTGATCTAAACATTTGATTATAATTTTATATAATTGTGGTGCATTTTCTGAACATATTCAACATAATATCCCATCTAATTAGGCAGTGGCGCACATTATACATTAGGTAGAACCACCAGGTAGAAACATTTGATTGTAATTTGTATATGTATAATTGAGGTGCATTTTCTGTACATATTCAACTTATTATCCGATCTAATTAGGCAGTGGAGCACATTGTACATTAGGTAGAACAGAAAAAAAGAGATTTTGAGAACATAATAAACCAAAATAACCGACCTGAACCCTAATTGAACCAAACTCATCATCAAAGTTAACCGGCTTGGTTCAACCCAACCCCTGTAATACGTACTACCTAATAAATTCATATGAAGGAAACACCGATAAACGACGATAATTGTTATTCCATTGGGATTGGGGTGGAAGTATCGATCCTGTGTTCCCAGCTGTGACTAATTACTTCGTTTCTCTCCCCCACAAGTATAGGTACCTAGTTATCAACCCAAGAAGCAACGCAACGCCTTCATCTCGGATTGTGTGAGCAGATATTTACCATAGTAAATGTGCGAGTCACTAAGTCCTTGTAAGTATTATTACGGTTATCATCATCTATCACAAACGTGTGTCAAAATTAATGGGTAGATGGATACCTATTTTTGAATTTGGAATCGAACAGGAATACATTTGACGCGTTTATAAAAATACATAATATCAACTTTTCGATCGGATCGGAAAAACTCATTCACACAGTACATTGAGTTTTATCTAAGAAATCGTAAGGGTTTTCGTCGGTGGCTTAGTGAATTTCAGGGACTCGATGTAAGTAGTAGTAGTAAGTAGGTATTTCTAATGGAATGCGCTAAGATGATACGAAGGTGTCTTGTCATGTTTATAGTAATTGAAACGCAGCAAAATATTACAGCACGGTTCAATATTTCCATTATAATAAAAAATTAATACTTATATACTTAACCCTTCTGATCCCAGAAAAAAAATCAGATTTGTGAGCTCAATTTTCGACTTAGCTAATCTGTGAGCGGATTTTTTTGGTTGCTAGGCCGTTGTATACAAGTTCTGACCGTTGCTAGCATAATTCCAGCATTAAAAAAACAGCAATATCGTAGGCTGGTACCTTGTCAAACTATATGACGAACTATGTAAGAGTGTCAGTTCACTTCGTAGTCAGGCTCGTAGTATCAGTTATGAATCGTAGTCTGGCTTCACCCGAATGAATCGAATATGGTATGTACCTACCTAATGGAACTGAGTACAATATGCAGGGATTCCGTGTGAAAGGAAATGTAAATGCCACGCGCTCTCCGTCAAGGAACACCCCCAACAGTTTGCTTTCTGTCACACGCCCCAGAAACTCTCGCTGCATATTCATCGATAAGAGGGGAACCCAGGTTGAGGGCTTGGAGGTACTGGCTTGGATCCGACACACCAGCACCACATAAGCCATGAAAAAGTTTTGAATAAATATAAAATACCCTCAAAGGAACCACGTCCATTAACCAAGACCCTCTACAACGCGTCCGGCGGTAAATTTTCATTTAAAACAGGGCGCTCTCCTCCGCTTTCTCTTCACCCAGTTGTGTATGTAGTTTATATTTTTGTTTTTTTTTTTTGGGATGAGGGGGTGGGAGGGAGTGCTACATCACCAAAAGCTTACCAGGGGTTCGCGGGTAACAGGGCTCCCCTTGAGAATTTCAAGAAAATTAGACTCCAAAACTCGTGTTCAGAAGGTATTTCCAGACTACACTTATCTCTTAGTGCTGGTATGATCCATCATTGCTCGTTGGCATTGAGATGGAGAAAAAACAATAATTAACATCGCCAATGCGCAAATAGCCACTGCAATTGTGTCCCCCATCGACATTACCTATCCAATATGTTAAGTACGGATCCATTATTGTTTTCTCCCAATTTCATTCGGAGTTAATTAATCTCGTATGGAATAAGAGCACCCGTCGTGGAATAAGGGCACAACTCAACAAAAGCGATTTTTGGCAAATCGCATTCAAAGTTTTTCGTTCATACTTTCAGCTTCATCTTGTCCGAATCACACTGGATTATGGCTTACGTTCTCTTGGATCTTTTCCGCGGTTATTTCTCTAACAGTCCACCGGAGGAAAATTAGGTTTTTGACCAGAGGTTAGGTAGTAAGGGGGGTCTTTATTCATTGGATATACCATCGATACCACATCCACCGAATAAAGAAACACTTCTCCTCTGGCGGAAGGGGGGGGGGGGGGGGGGGGGGGGGGGGGGGGTGAGCTAGATTCAGTTCGACCTTCGACCTTCTGCAGACCAAATGTACTACTTCCACAATGCAAAACCGGTCGTAACTCAAAAATCGCGTTTTTTAGTTGTGCCCTTATTCCACGACGGGTGCGACATATCTATAACAATATTGGTTTGGCATCACAATGCCACAAAAAAATCATTGTATTAAAAATATCAATTCAGTACAAATTTGTACATACCGAAGACAATGGATAGGGGTACGTATAGCTATACAATTTCGCAGTTCGGTGGTTTGTTAAGTACACCAGAATAACGGAGAGAACTTAGCTCATAAGTATATTAATGTAATTAGTGATGTAATAAGTATAATATACGTATTACGTCTATATTGTATTATTCATGTCCTCCAACTTCAAGTTAGTCACTGCTCTAGAAGATTCTGACTGTTTCACATTTAGGTGTGCACGGTTGAGGTTAGTTGTGCACAATACCTACTTACACTCCCAGGTAGTTTAATTTTGATTCATGCTCTGTTTCGTGGAAATGTGTTATGAATACATTTTATTAGAGCTATCGAAAAGGAGAGGGAAAAGTCCCGTCATAAAACCGAGGAGACTTGGCAAGAGAGCTGCATGATTTATCTGACTTTGAGACACCTAAACACCCCTCTGAACCCTAAATGTTGGGGAACGGAGCGTATAAAAAACCCGGTGGCAGAGATGGAATGCTTGAGATTTAAGGGATTCAGGGTAGTAACCACTGCAGCTGTCCGGGACCTAATTCACTTTATGTACATGACTAGATTCCGCATGGATCATGCGGGTGGTTGATGCATTGCTGCGACCTGCTCTTTGAGCATTTCCTTCTTTTATTTCCACGAACCATTACGGATCTACCAGTTAAGACTAGGCGATGGTGTATGAGAAGAAAATGACATTTCTCAATCATGAACAGAAGATGAGTTGATACATAAAAATGTCTTGCACATCACTTCAGGAGGTCACACAATTTTGAAGGTGATTAGGACTAAGGGTTATCAGTCACAAATCTTTATGAACAATATCAACGACCTCCCTACCTACCTTCTCTTATCACCGAGTGAAATTCCGCCCATTGCTGTTTGGAGTTGACAAATATTGTTTCCTCCGATGTCAAAATGTCATAATATTATACTCGTACGTAATTCTTATTTTGCATCTTTCGTTTTGGACCTCGCTGAAGAAATTTGGTTCCGTCGTTGTTGGTTGTCGTTATCTGTCAGTAAGTCCACAAATCCTCGCCACTTGTGTGACTTCCACAATAATTGTCGTTCAATTTTGATAAAAGGATTGTGCGCTTTAGGCCCTAGAGGGGATAAAGCTCTTATGAATGAATTTCACATTACCAACGTTTAATTTTGCAAAAACTTGCCTAAGGACCTGAAGGTAATATAATCCTGTACGAATTTCACCATGATTGGGTCGATGGTAGCCACTGAGCAGAACGCGTTCAATTTTAATCCGATTTCGATGAATTTTCCAGGATCTTTGTTAGTCGGGCCCATTCTACGAGTTTGGTAGTGACTGACACGTGTATGCTTTTAGAATTTATTTACTCAAACGTTAGTTTGATTATTATCAACTTAAGCCCAAACTGATGCTAGTTCAAGAAAATAAATATCATAATGATGGAATTGGGAAATATATTCACTCGTGTATGAATTCACAATTTATACAAGTTTCATGAATATTATTCGAAATACCTACCCTGAGTATTAGTATGAAATAGTTTTTATTAGTTTTGTTCTTAGTAGAACGCCAAATCACAGTAGCTCATGTGAATTGTTCAAGTATAAAAATTATCTCTCAGGACAGCGAAGGTAACTAAGTTTCGGAATTAGTGAATTGACAAGCCGATCTCGCTTTCGGGATTTGCAACCATGCAAAGCCTATTACCGGCTTTCGTACGTAGTTTCTTTTTCATTTTATATGTTCCCTTCTCCTCCGATACTCGCGAATCAAGGCTCATCCGATCGAGGCTTAAATTGTCCCTGTGACGGTGTGCTACCGGCAGGCAGTAATGTTTCTAAGAAGAGCCCTTGAATAGGTAAGGTAGAGCTTACCGCGAGAGCTTCTCTCGGGGTAGAATCCCCATCGTGGAAAAGCGGATGAACCAAGAATGTCTACTCCGGTAGACGCCACAGTGAGAAATAAAAAGATCTTGGCCGACATCCAGAATAAAATAAGTAATGCCTGAAGAATTCTTCTATCCTTTCCCGCTAATAGAGGAGACTCTTAACCAAATCCTCTTTCGCCAAGATATTTACAACACAGTTACAGCTCCACTGATAAGAACATTCTCCTCTGCTCTTTTCTTTTTTCTCAAAGAAAATTTACTGCCTATTCCCCCTCGCCGCCTCTCTTCTTTTTATTTTATTAGCTCCCTTCTGCAACAGCGATTTGATTCACCCTAAATGAGCTCTTTTACATTGCAGGAGCTGAGGTGACTTTTAATGGCTGGCGAATTCGTTTTCTTTGTATTTTATCGTAGCCTGTTTTTTTTTTAAAGACGATTTGCGCGCTTCCGTAGTTCATTTGTTTTTATCTACACTCTACTCTGCTTTACAGGACCGAGTTTCGTGTTAGAAAAAGTCTGAGTAGGGATATCATTGTTCTTAACGCACAGCATTCAGTGTAGGTAATTATTGCAGTAGTGGAGATTTTTTTTTGTATAATAGATTTTTTCATTTTACCATTTTGTATTTTGTATTTTCACAGATAGAGACTGCTGTCCAAAACTAATTTTCATAATGGAACTCACCGATATATCAATCTGAACTCCACGTGGAAATTATTTGTTGAAACCCTCGTAGTTAGTTGTAATTGAAGTAATGGCAGTCTCAAATCAGTGGGAAACGTTGAGCCTTAATTTTCTACCACAATAAAAAGAAGAAAGATTTCACCAAGGTAGCAAACGCATTGTGTTAAACTTTGGCGAATAAAATTTTTTCCCCCTCCAAAACCAGAATTTCCACCCGTATTTTACGTTCTAGACCTTCCTGCTTCCGCGTCTGTTTGCCTGTCTGACTGACTGTTGGTCTGTCCGGGTGTCCCCGAATCTTTAGCACACCCATTAAGTACTCCCACAATTTTCATCCGATGTTTATGAAATATTCTGAGTTTACGCTGGTTAGGCCCTAGATTGATGAGTCATATATGGTTCTCTCTTTTCCATTTTTTCCACTTGTGCCAGTGTATAGGATTCTGCCAACGATAATTTCTCGCGACCTGATGGGGTCGATTTGTATCAAAATCGGAGGATATTTGAGGATCAAACGTTAGATGATACCATTGGTGACCAGCCCATGGTCACCAAAGCCCATGGTCCATGTGGCCTCGACCATGATTGGATCTATGTTAGCCACTGCGCATGCGCGAACGTGAATTCCTCTGCCACAAAAGTAACCCCCAAATTTATTTTCATCCGATTTTGATGAGGTTATGACCTGAATATAGTTCCGTATGAATTTCATTTCAATTGTATCAATAGTAGCAACTATCAAGCGCTAACTAGAAAATCCTCCAAACTTCAATTTATTGAATCTAACGAACCAATTCCAGAAGTCAAGAATCAAGAAATTGAGAATTTGAGAATTGGTGGATATAGGTAATTAAAGTGTGACCCTCATAGAATGGTCTCCTTTGGAGTTCATTGTGATCGTATTGTCAGCTTAGGAGACGTCCTCATATTAATTTTTATAAAGTCTTGAATACAAACTCAGTTGGAGAACGTCAACACTGTCCTTGGAAGGAAAAGCTTTCGGACGACATGTTGGCCAACTCCCACGGCATCCACAACCATCTCACAACCGCAAAAAGCCTAGATGCTAAGAAGCCTCGCCATGACACTTCTTTCCCGTGGAAAGGTTTAGTTACTTTATTTTCCCTTCATCTCAGTCGCTTTTTTTCTGGGCTGTGTATCCTCCCTCCTTCTCGAACAATTTTCTTGACTCGAAGGCTTTTTTTCTATACCGGGCGGAGACATAAATTTCTAATAAACCGTCGCTTTCCCTCCTCCCTGTTCTTGCACACTTTATACAGCTAGGCTCCCCAACCTGTTCTCTCTTTCTATCGCTCTCCTGTCAACAACACTTACGATCTAATAACTAGGGTCATGATCTTTAGTTTACCTTTACTGAATCGCTTCCTCCCGTTCCGAGGTAAATAAAATCCTTTGAAGGCGGAAAAAAATGTTTCCTACTATAAGAAGAAGTTATCTGCATGGAAACCTTAGAGTGCGTTCTTTCGTACCAACCTAACAACTTTGATCAAAACCTGCTACGGTCTGATAGCTTCACACTTTTTTCAAATATTGAGACCTTTTTCAGCTTCTCGATTTGAATAAATAAAAATAATTAGAAGGTACCTGAGCTAGAATATCACATTCACATCTACCTCGCAACAGCTTTTGATGAATGAGCTTTTCAACTAACTGTAAATTAATACCTCTACTATAATTAATCACCTCTATTATGAATGAAGACCGCTATCATCTATGATATTTTTCAGTGTTGATTGATCCACTCTTTTAATTTCTTTCCTTTGTCGTGAACCTATTTTTAATCCCCATTAAACACCATATAGATTAATCCATATTTACAAATATAATTGTATTACATTCACGATCGAATAATCTTTGCATCCCCCTTGAAACCTTTCCCTGATCGTGATTCCCGCCTTCGCTTTATTAGGGACTGCAATCAAGTACCTATACATGCTCATTTAAATATAATTGTTATTGATGCAGGTTGTCGGCGCTAGTAATTCATTGTTGTGTAGTTTGACAGTTATCATGTTTATTGCAACGTTTCAAGCCATTATCAGCTCATCTTAAGGAAAGTAGAGGTTCGAACCCATGCCTGACGAGTTCTTACCAAAAAGAACGGAGACTACATCCAGAGTCAGATTTAAGATGGAAAAACTGGTCCCAAACCAACTGGTTATATGTTGAGGAGAGTCGTGAACGTCGAAAAAGGAAACAACTCTATAATGCCAAAAACAAAATTAAATCTGAGATTCTTCAGTCTCAATGACTTACAGAATTGAGAAACAAAACGTCTGCCTTGTTGAGTGGCCAGTTTAGCTTTCTCACTTTCGTAACGTGGAATGATAAATTTTTATTCTATTTTTTTCATTTCTTGCACGAATTCTGAGCTTCCTACCTTCGGTAGTGAGGAAGCAAAATGGGGAATCATTTCTTCCAACCAAGCCATCCAAACCATCTGTCCGATACCTGCTAAAACTACCGACTACAACAACAACAATTCCGTCTTAACCAGGTGGTTTTGTGAAAGTAGGAATAGAAGTAAAATCTTATTCCTACTTCCGCGGTGGTTTCTCACCTTCTTCCCAACTCAACTCTAAATCCGGAGGTAACTACTATTATAGTCTTCATTCTTTTCGACATCAACTCGCATGAGTTCGCAAGCCTGAAGATGCATCGAGCATGATTCGAAACGGATCAATAAACAGGAGAATAATAATATTTGATGATTTAACGGTGACATATTGTCGTTCAATTAATTTAACCTTACGATGATTGATGATAAACTGTACAATAATAATTTAAATATTGGCTGGTATATTCAGTCATTTATACAACATTAGAATCGTTATTAATCCTTAACTGGATTCTGAATAGAAATCTACGTTTAGTGGTATAAATCCTATATAATCGGTGGTCGAAAAAAAAGAGATGGATCCAAGTCCCGTTATTCGTTATTCTGAACCACAAACGAAATATTGTTGATGAAAAAAAATTCGACATCTCTGATCTGGTTGGCTTATCCTCTGATCCTATTCCAACGGAAAATTAAACTTTAATATTCTTCGGATTGAAGGAGCAGTCACATTTGGGCGATTCAACCGAACAAAATGGAATCCGTAATCTCATTGGTCAGCGTAATCTCATTTTTTTCCCTTTCAGAGTCTTTAGAAATTTTTTCCATCCCGAACGATAAGCCGCCCACCGAATACAGTCAGAAAGGCTTTCAGATCACCAATTAAGCCCATATAAAAATGAAATAAATTAAAGTAGGTAGGTACCAAAAAAGAAGTCTGCCGAAAGGGTGGGTTTTGTTATGTGATGGAGGATGCTCTCAATCGAGACTTCACTGAACCCAAGGATAAGAAGGGGGGGTTGCTGGAGGTAAATACTAGTTGAAAGAGAGGAGGAGTTAGGTGCTCTTCTGCTAACAACACTAACTCACGATCTAATAACTAGGGTCATGGTCTTCCTTCCTCGCTTTTTGAGATTAAAAATCTCTTTGAATAAAGAGGTAAAAAAAACTGTTCACTATTAGACAGAGAATTTACTTGCAACGAAATTTCGGAGTGCGTTCTCTCGTATCAACCCGACAACTGTCCATGAATATACCTAATTATTATATTAATAATAGGTAAGGAGGTACCTATGTAATAAAATTGAAGGGTAATGGTGGTATGGGCTCCGCGACCCTTCAAATGTATAAAGGTAAGTGGGACACGGCCTTATCGTCCACAAGGCCTATTTTTTCGAGTAATAATAAATTATGATAATGTTTTATCGGAAATATTTCAGAGTTCAGTTCATCCTGGAATGCCCTCTGGAAAAATCAAATAATGGGAATCAATATGGTAGTTTTGCTGCCTTGTTTTCTACGTGGGTTGGGTTGAGGGTGAGGATTGATAGGCTTCCTCTTTTCATACGTGGTTGTATTTCGTACATTTGCCAAGCGCTTTCGCTCTAATAAGCATCATCAGGGCTATAGGTTGTTGCCTATATGCATATATAGGAGGTCTTGCTATTTGTATTATTTTTTTGGTTTGTCATTCCCTCGGCCTTCGGGTGTAATCATTTTCTATTCTTGTCAGGTGTCTAACTATTTCCCTTTGTTGCTTTTGGTTTGATATAACCAGCAGTTTACATTGACTATTACTTATGATTCTCTCCTCTATTTTCTTCCATCCAAGTTTCATATTCAGGTTTGGTTCTTAAATTTCTTCTCTTATCTCATTGTGATAACATCTACCTGGGTAGCCCTCCTTCCTTCTTTCTTGCCACATGAAATATAAACTATTTTCATAATTACTAGTCAGACTAACCAAATAATTAGTTTAAATAGTGACCAATCTAAAGAAAAGCAAACAACCATACAGAGAAGAAGTGTATGAGAAGAAATTTAAGAACCAAACCTGAATATGAAACTTGGATGGAAGAAAATAGAGGAGAGAATCATAAGTAATAGTCAATTTAAACTGCTCGTTATATCAAACCAAAAGCAACAAAGGGAAATAGTTAGACACCTGACAAGAATAGAAAATGATTACACCCGAAGGCCGAGGGAATGACAAACCAATAAAATAATACAAATAGCTAGACCTCCTATATATATGCATATAGGCAACAACCTATAGCCCTGATGATGCTCATAAGAGCGAAAGCGCTTGGCAAATGTACGAAATACAATCACGTGTGAAAAGAGGAAGCGTATCAATCCTCACCCTCAACCCAACCCACGGGAATCAATATGAAATTACGCCATCGCATTATCCATGAAATTGTTTTAAAACCTCGTTGTTATAAGACGTAATTTTTCAGTTCAATAATAGTCGAAAATCGGTCCCCAAATGCAACAATTATGTTAAAACTAGGGAGTTTTGTGGGTTATTTATTTACTGACCTGATCCGATAGGCAGAATAACCAGGCGATATCCACCCTTCCGGACTTGTGACAGGCTCCTTCTTGATTAACCTTTGTAACCTATAGTCAATGTGAACGTGGGCTCACAGCTGCACTCTTCTCAGAGTGAACCGACGTGACTGTTCCCCTTACCGCACCAGTGTAAGCCTGAGCTATTTGGAACTCTTGCAGTTCAAATAACATCAGTTCCATCAGCATTATTGTGAATCTAGTTCATTTCGATTAATAAGATTTGTTAAATTTTACTTGACGATTCGAGTGCCACCTGTGGTCGTCCCCAGAACTGTTTGCTAATGAATGATCTAATCGTTAGTTATAGTAAAACCCGCGTTAATCCATTCGTCAAAAACATTCCAAAGGTACAACAGATGATCAAGACTGAATCAAAAGCTTATAAAAAATACTATGAATAATTTAGGCTTTCTGTAAACAATAATGCTGACCTCGTTTCGAAATTGGGTGGGAATGGGGAATATCATCGAGCATTGAAGAAACTACGAAACCAACAAACTTCGGAAAAGTTTTACTTGATCAAGAAACACAGCGTTGTTAGTTCGAATATCTCGGATTTCAAAGATATATTCTCGCATAAACGACTTTGGGTGGAGCACATTTTTATTTTTATTGTACTCCAGTTACGTTAGCGGTCCATTCCGTACGTCGGTATATATCAGTTCCTATGAGCTGATAGTGGGAGAATATATTTTGCTCGGCGTATTTATAACGTTATCGATCGAATAAACTTCCTGTTGGGGGATCCGCATATTACTTTCTCGTTCAACCACTAGCTTATCAACCAGCACAATCCACTCTCCTCGTATTTTCTCCCTGGTTTACTGAGGCATATTACCTCCCTCATACATGTAGTAGGAACCTCTACACGTTATAATGTTCCCGCGGTACGTATTTACTACGAGAGAAATTCCCTGTACCTCAATAAAAAATTCGGAGGGTACTCGAGTCTCATTATGATATACCGGCTCTGCTTGGTATATTATTCTTGTATACGCTTTGTGCATAAACTAGATGTTTTTGAGAAACCAGTAAGTTTAAGAATGATATTTGATAGACGAGGATTAATCGTTTCTCAGGCTCCCCACTAACAACATTTACTTGTAGTTTGATTATCAATTTGCAATAACTTTTGTCCTAGTAGTAATCTGTAATAACAATGACTCACCTACAGATAACACTCCAGTCAGACTCCGATTGTGATGTCAAAGTTCCAGTTCCTTAAAGAGGACGTTGGAAATCATCCAATAACCCTGACGTGACAGCGGCAACCCGCATCAACTTTTGAAACAGCCGCAGGAAGTAGAACCCTACTATCATCAAAGGTGATGGGTAGTCGGAATGATGAACTGATAATACAACAAAAACTGTCGAACTTACTCATTGAAAGGACCTCAATCATCGATAATTATATCCCGTAGGTAATAAAAACTCATATAATTTTCCTCCAAATGGTGTGATTATGGTGTGATGATACAGAGATCAATTAGTACAATTATTTCGAAGGAACAGAATATATTTTTCCCTCGCTGCAGTCGGACGGGAAAATCAAACAAAGAGCGCCAACGACCTGTCAGGGAATCACCTCGAGTTAAGTTGTGAATCATCCACTTGTTTGCATCAGCGTCGCTTCAGTAATTGAGGGCTGTCTCATTGAATAATTACATAGGTACTTGACTTAAGAGGTCGCCACAAGGGCTTCAGTGAGGAGAGAGGAGCAGAAAAAACGTTTAGAGGGCTTTGGCCTGTTAAAGGCCACCTTCGTTCGTCGTTATTTTCAAGTGTCTGACCGAGGGTATGAATAGAAAACAATCAAGTCGCGACTGAACAAGGCACACTGTGATTACAGGGACACAACTCAAAAATACACTCTTCTGGGAAACTCCAATCGAAATTTTCGTTCTTTTCCAAACCTTTACAAAAAATAATTAACATTTTTCTTTTAAATACGTTAAATTTTCAGGGTTTATGCGGGTAGGGCCCCCTGAGGTCCCATATGAGTATCATGATTGAATCAGCGACAGACTTGGTTGTCAGTAAAAATTGCCAGTTTCAATTTGATCGTTCTAAATTCAGTCATTCCTGTTATTTCATATTATTTTGGACATCATAGAAATATAATGAAAGAGGGGTGACAATTATATTTAATTATACCATCTATAAGAGTACAAAGATTTCATCTTGTAGAAATCTGCATTCGCGTTGATCAATTTTACTTCTGGTCCTTTGAAGATATGGCAGCGCAGGCTCGGTGACAGGAATCTCAAAGGCAACAGCGTGGAGAAAACCAGTGAACCAGGCAAGGCCCCTGCCAACCCCAAGGCCGTCCCGTCGTGGGCGCTTCCCTCCCAAGTGGCCAAATTAGCTGTCAAGAAGATCAATTTCAATTCGCCCCAACACCGGGGGAGTAGGGAAAAAATCGGGGAGTATTTTTTTCCTTTATAGAGTCTACTCTTTCCGGCCATCTCGTCCACAAATTCCCCTTAGTTTAGTGGAACACGATAAATTCCGAAGCCCAATGGAACCGTGATAAAAAGCGGTACAAAGATAAAACCTTGGCAAGAGAGGTGGTGGTGTGGAAGAGAGGAATAAATAAATAAGTTATTTCTCCGTGGGTTTTTCCTGTGTTGAGAGAAATGAGATTGTCTAAATCTTATTATTTTATTTGTGCTTATAAAGGATAGCTGGTCAACAAGCGCGTAGCATAGGATCAGTTTATCGATTTGTTGACGTAAATTTTTTTTTCAAGTCCTGTTGTTAGTAGCACTGAACTCTGGCTAATATTCGGATAATTCCTCATAGCCTACACCAAATATAATGGTCTTGTGCCGCCCATAAATTTTAAAACTAAATTAGTTGATTCCGTGAAGTTGGAGGAAGTTCACAAGTAGTTTCGTTGTCCAAAAAGATGGTCTCGCCGAACTTATTAAATACAAGCCCTACAATAAAATTGATCCAGTGAAATTCGAAAAATAAAAAATGTGCCAACTACCTGTCTAGTCTCTACGCCACATCAATATGATGACTCGAAGTACGAAAATTAATTACCTGTTATGTGTGCTAGGAGAACCAGCGATATGAGTCTGGTGAGCATTGATCGGTTCAGCCTCCGACTTTTGCAGTTCATGTCCAACCACCTGGAAACGAATATTGTTGTCAATTTATATCCAATAATTCAACCTCGTGCCATAATTAGGTGTGTATGTATTAGGTATAGTCAACCTGGTGGTGTTAGGTATTAGGTGTGTTAGGTATATTGGCTCCTGTCGTGGTTTTAAAACTTTTCGGGTTACACGATCCGAATCTGAGATAATATTATATGTAATCATAATATTACAAATATGAAAGTACCTGCGTAAAATCATCCTGCAAGATTGCTTGATGCAAAATGTGTTTTGTTTGGCTCATCCCATACCTACTTTTAGCGGGTAATTAATTGCAGTTCTAACCAATTCACTCAGCAATTTACGAAGGAAGCCTCCGGTGAGTTCCGGTGAATTCGGAGCGCTGAAAACTAAAAACTTGTTGGTAGCTGAATATTCAGTTAGCCCAGATACATATTCAGCTCAGGATCATCTTGATAGGGAATTAAAACAACGACGGGGTTTGATTATTCTCTTTGAGCGCAATTGTAACTGATGAATCTCATTACCGTTGGACACAGTTTTCGTCAGTTGGGAATGAGCATTCCAATAAATAATGAAAACACCCCCACATCACTCTCCACTCTAGATTGATATTAGTTTGAACTTACCGGTGTTATGAAATGGTATCTCTGATGGGGTTTTCATTAGAATATTGTAACATAATTATAGGGTACGGACCCTAATAAAGGATCTAACAAAGTAGAAAAAGTCTTCTTTATCAACTACTTCCGTTGGAATAGTAACTACACCTACGTACTCGCGGGCAAACTGTTATTTATTTTTCTCAATATCATATATCAAGGTGTGTCAATCGAAATTCCGCACCTATATGATTGTTCCTCATCAGTTGGAGGCAATATAAGAAGAATGATTCAGTTTTATTTATTCACATAGCTATCTACTTTTGAGGAAAAAGAAAAATGCTTCCTACCCACTTGAGAAGAGTCAACTGCTTTTAAAAATGAGAGGCTGTCCTAATCCCAGAAAAAATGTATCCAAACAATGTGAAAGGCTTTCTTCGCGTTGATTTTCGTGCAAAACTTTTTTAAAAAGATTTTTCATTATCTACGAGCCATTGCCTGTCTACCTTAAGGAGACTCGGAAGAGAAATGGGGGTGGCCTATTTTGTGGAAAACTCTCTTTTCCAACTGTTAATGTCTTGGGTACATACATTGGATTTTCGCGTACTTGCTTTACCAAAAAATCAATCTACCCCAAATTTGCTTCTAACCACTTCTATTTCACTCAACAACCATTGAAAATGATTTAAATCCCGAAAAACACAGGTACCTGTTGTTTTTTACATGAATTAATTTACTACCTCGTTTACTCCAAAGAGATTGTTGTGTGATTTCAATCGTTTTACCATAGAAACACTAAAAAAAGTTGAATAAAAAACCCTGCAAAATTATTACACAACGGTTGATTATTTTCTGTATAGATCGCCCATCTACAAAGATCCTTTTGAAATAAAATACCCACCTACCTCGAGGTTCACAATCCTCTGTTGGCGACAATGAGTAG
>JAEMON010000002.1:32438875-32455912 GCA_030264115.1 Lygus lineolaris
AAAATAATAAACCGAAATTGCTGTTTGTCGATAAAAACGGTCAGGTTCATTCAGGGACATGGTATGTCATTTTGGTTGGTGTCATTGGTATGACATCATGTCAACAGATGATCAGGGTGAAATGTTACGTAAGGATTCGATTCCGTTAGGCCTAATTCCATACGAATGATTTTGGATGGATTTGGGATAAGTTCCGAAATAATATCTAAAAATTATTGTATACTATCATGTCATATGGCTTTCAATAATTATTTGGCTAGGACAGACTTCTAATTAGAATTCCCGTGGCAATATTTTTGTAGGGCGCACTACAACATAGTAGTAGTTAGATCAAATTAAAACCGCATTTTAGTGATTAAAAGGTATGTACTTAGGTACATTGACTATAGGAAATCTCAAATTGTGACCCACCATTACGATTTTTCATCCAAAATGATAGGTAGGGACATATTGATGCTACCCACTTTACTCCTGCGGACATCACAAGTTCATCGACTTTTTTTTACCAAAAAGTTGTAATATTAGATGATATCTTGCCAGAAAAAGGCCTATACAGCTCAGCGACAAACTTTTGAGAAAGACGAACGAGAAGGGTGAAACTTGCGCATTACGAGGCACACACGGTGGTCTGGGATATCACACAGTTCCCCAACTCTCCTGGCTTTCCACACAAACTAAGATCGAGGGGACGGCAGCTTATGCGGAACACTTGCAAGTCCACTTAGGCCCCTTTTAACTTTGGCTAAAACTTTCGCGGTAAGCGATTAACGGTGACAATTCTTCCTCGTCCCCCGCCTTAACCTCTAGAGACTAGACACTTCTCCGCAGTGAATTACAGGGCAACTTTAAACCCACTGAATTCCCACTAGACCGAGTTTTACCACCTACCTGATTTTCACTAACTATACTCACCACCAATTACTGTGTGGTTGTCGACGTGAACTGCCAAGAGGGAGCAGTATGTTTTACGGTAGGTCATAAACTACTTAGCGCTTTGTGGAAGGAGAAATCGTTAGAGAAACGTGGTTCTACTCAAGAGCGTGATTCTCTTGTAAGAGCAGGTTGATAGGAATATAAACTGCCTGCATCCTCTTATCCTAGGTATACCTACTTACTGTAGGTAGCAAAGTTTAGTAGTGGGATCAACATTATTTATAACTGAAACGTGGTACTGAGTCACAATATATACAGGATGACCCACGGGAACCTTACCATTGAACGAACAGTGTAACTATGGTAATTTTCATTCATAAACAACAATTAAGAAATGTAAATGTTCAGGAGGATATGACGTCATTGTTAGTTAGCAAAAATAATGTCTGGTAGGTGCCGTCCTTCTCCTCTGATGCAAACACCCAATCGCTCAAGGAAGCTTGTACACACTCTTCCCAATGATAATTTCCTCTTCTCTCTTAATCGCAGATTTTAATTAATCTAAAGAACGGGGTTTGGTGCGATACACCCGGTCCTTCAAGTATCTCACCAAACCCCGTTCTTTACATTAATTGAAAGCTGCGATTCAGAGAGAAGTGGGAGTGATCATCGTGGAGATACTGGGGGAAGTGTGGACAAGCTATTTTGAGAGATAGGAGGTTTGTATCAGAGAAGACCCTACCACCACATACCGAAAATTATTTTTTTAAGTGGCAAGGTATCACTACGCTACGCACCCCAACAGTTGCAAGAGACCTTGGCTGCAATTCAAACTTGCATTGATCCTCAGTTAACTTAATATGCCTGTGTTAACTTATCCATACTGAAGGTAAATTGGTAGGTTGGTTGGTAGGTGGTAAGTTGGCCTGGAGGTAAATTTGTTCTTATGAAATTTTTTGTTGTGTGTTAAAAATTGGGCAGGATGAGCAAAAGGTCATGTTTTACAGGAGCGTTTGCAGAGTACTGCTCCGCCGCGACATTTAGCATGCGGTACTTACTCGTCCAATCGGTTAAGATATTTCTAGTTAGCAACTACAGAAGCTACTAAGAAAAATCTGAACTAATTGGAAGAATCTCTAGTTTATGCTAATTGTCACGGTGGAGTTGCACTCTATATATACAGTACATTTCACTAACCAAAGAACAGGCGGGGCATGATTTGCTTACATTTGTTATCTATGATAAAATAATTGACAAAACATTGATTTACACCCTGTAAAGGAATATGAAACATGTTTTCATGAACATAGTAATTATGAAAGTATAGACAGAAAGTGGCATTTTGCTATGTCAGGGTTACTTATGCAAACCCACATATTAAAAGAGCAAAGCAGGTCGACATGGTCGCTATTCATGGAGCGAACGGGGGAACGAAATTACCTCAGGTAATGAGATTTAGCGCTATTTATTCGAGCTCTCCTACCAACAGCACTCACGCTGTTCCCACTTAGCAGATTATGTCGAAAACAGCGTAGCAGTCGAGGTGGTGACTTGTTAGCGGAAATCGGGTGGGCGGTAAAACACATCCATTAAGTAGAATGGTTGTAAGTTGGGTTCTGTAGAAATTATGCAACTACTTACCTAGCTGGAGACTGAATGAGCATACCTAGCTTCGCCGTGCTTAATTTTCATTCAAATAAACGTGATGCTCACATGCTCAGAAATGAAAACTTGATAAATTTCAATGAAATGGCAGAACAATTTTCAATCGAGTCTTACTTTGTAGAAACTCATCAAGGGTCTCCATCTTCGCTATTCTAAACACTATTGTACAAATACCACCTATTACTATTTAATATTACCTACCTATAGATTAGCCGGTTTCTCGTGAGTAGTTCGAATAGTTTTTGAGTCGAGATTATCCATGCTTTCCTGATCCCTACTGTGCCGGACGTATTTACCAGGGTGTCGGTCACGAAGGACCGTCTAGATGAGGGATGAGAGTATTCTACTATACCCACTATAACCGGAACTGATGGTCAGCAGCTTTGCCATGTTTTTGATTGTTAAAAAACTCATGGAGAGTGTTGGCGTTGGGACGTCATTGAAACACAAATAGACCCATATTCGACCATTCGTTATTAATTCATGAAAGTATAGGACCTAAAGTAATATATTTATAAAACATAGAGTAAAACAAAATGGAAAAGTTATTCCAAATAATCGAGTGTACGGGGAGTACACAATCTATCATTAATATAACTTTTATGTATGTTATACATAAGTGACCAACCTGAGAGTGCCAACTGTAAGATCAATACAAGATTTTTTTTTGCCTACTCGTGGTGAGAGTTACCTACTTGCACTTATTCATGAGTAGATGGTAATGTTGTGTCCATATAATGCAAGTATTTCAAATTGCTCTCGCTCATTCTGGACAAGTGGTCCCTATCATAAATAACGGTCACAGGTGAGATCCAATCATGGGCGGCTGTTCAGATTAGTGATGGTAGGGTAGGCACTGCCTAGTCTGTGATCTAGGCTAACAATTGAAGGAAAAAAAATAGAATAGAGAACTGCTTTTCAAATGAGGTTGTTATTCTCTGCGCCTTTTCATAATGAATGTTACCCTTCGTGGGTCTGATATTGCCGAATTTTTTTCCGTAAATCGTTTTTTGTTTGCAAATACGAATGATGGCAAAAATCAAATTGTTTGGATGTAATATTGTGTTATTTCCTTGGTTTCCGACAGCTATCCACGTTCCACTAGTGACGACACTCCATGAACATTTTCCTTCACGCCATAGCACTGAATATAGTCTGAGTTATCACTTTATCACCCAACATCTCACATATCATTCACATGTTCATAGTTTGTTGCAACTGGACGAGAATTCGAATATTATTTCTGTTCCAACTGATTTTTCTGCAACTTACCCTACTGATAAGAAATTGAATACTGTCCCAACTGAAATCTGCAATTCGAATAATATTCGAATAATGTTCAAATTCGTACTACTATTGTATATTTCAGTTGGAACATATGTACTCTTTTACGTGGAGAATAATGTTCAAATGATGGAGAAGATGTCATATGGAATATAAATATTTTGATTTCAGTAGCACACACAGAATGTAGTAGCAGGTAGGTAATGTCGGATTTCTCCATCAAAATAGAACATAGCTAATAATTTCATGGAAAGAATTCACTTATTCGTGAGAAAGAAGAGAATAGGTGAATATTATTCTCTTGTTGGGAGGTTCGTAGCCTGAAATCCCTCCCAATCTACTCCCATAGTGGACTATGGAACATGCTACCAATTAACAGAAACAGAACCTTTTTACCGTGTAGTTAGGTTTTTTCCCTCCCATTGGGTCTCGCCGTTCTCAGAGAACCGCACTCACGGATCGCTAGTAAAAAAACAGAAAGGGAAGAAAATAAAATGCCGGAATCCCTGGCGGAATTGAAACGATTGTATCAAACGTGGTAAATCTTGAATGCGGCGAAATGAAGCGTGTTCCTTGATTTCTTTATCCGGGTGAGTGAACACGAAGCGTGCTTTTTTTGGGCGAATATACCTCGCTTTTTTCTTTTTTCTAGCCCACTCGGTAAACACTGCAAATCTTCACAAATCAAGTTGCTACAGCACCTTTTATGTCAAGTTAGTGTCCCTCCATCTTGTTGGACGACTACAGCCAACTTTCATGATTCAGGCCCATCTCTATGTATTTATGTGGGGGTGAACGCCATTCTGTGATCGTGATCACAAGTAACAGGATTCGTATGGTACACACATATTCTTCTCCCGGCTACATAGCTCCCATTTTCAACTAAGTAGATGTTTGTGTTCATATCGACAATGTTTGAAACTTTTTATAACACACTTTAATCCCACGCTTTTCAAATATTTCATCGATTGAAAAACGAATTGTCTAATATTTCATTAAATAAGACGAGACTTAGGTACTTTTCAACTGTTTTCAAAGTTTTGAAGAAGATCGCCATTTTTCGTGGATGGTTGTACAATATATTGTTATTATAAATTGTGTTTATACACATGTGTATAAACACAATATTACATATATTGTGTTTATCATATTGTGGTTGTACATTATATTGTTATTATATTGTGTTTATACTCATTATATTATGTTATATTATACATTATAGTTGTATTATAGGCTGTATAGGGAGCTGTGGCGCATACCTACTTGAGGGAGTGGCTGTGAATCATATTTTGTGTCAAGAGGCCTCTTGTGAACCGGTATTCTTTCTATCATGAGGTGAACCATTGCTAATTATTGTTGCTGTGCTTCACAAGATTCGTGTAAACAATGCAATATAGTAGGTAAATTTATTGTTCATTGTTGTCATTTGGGCTTGGTCATTGTGTTTTCTGGCGAAAAATGGCTCGAAATTCACACTCGAATGGACAACTGACAGCTAAATATTCATTTTCGTACTTTTATGATTTATTTCGACCACAATTTTTAAAGATTTTTACATATTTCTGAAAATATTTTATCCATTTTACATAACACAATTGTATAACATGAATATTTACATATTAATTTTTCAAAAACATAACTACATATTTTAGTTACGTATATTTATCTTCCATATGAAAAGCCAAAGAACACAAAGCAAATATCTTGATTTATCCGAAACTTGAAAACGAAAAAAGAAAACCGTAGCATGAATTATTCTGCTTTGTATCACTAACATCGTTGATGTTTAGGTTGGTAATTCAAGTCGTATGTATATAATAATTATATACATACCAAAACTCCTAACCTTAACAAACCTAAACTTTCAACGATGTTTCTTGTTTTCGATTGTACCTGTTGTCATTCTCCTTCTGTATTATTTATTGTCACTTTTTTGTGTGTTTGTTACTCAGTCACGATCGAAAGGCATCAACGATTCAGATTTTTTTGAAAAGTGGTAAGTTGTAAAGAACTGACGCGACGGTCATTCACGACCGAGCCACGGATAGGTAAATACTTTTGTGACTAGGGTTCAAGTGCTGTATATGTGTATAGAGATCAAGTGTGTTCCTGTCAAAAGTATGGAGAAATTTAACTTTAAAATTCCTAGTCGGGCTAACAAGGGTTATTGGCTGGTATTATAAAGTGACCACTTCTCAATGAATTATGTTGTAAGTGAATACCTATCTATAACAATCTGTAAAAAGAACGAGCTCTAATTAATTTCAAGGTATGATACCTATAACGATATTCTATAGAGCACATTAATATGGTGAGTTTACCATACATACTTAAACAACATTCATATACTCGTACCTGTTGTTAAGGTATTCCAAGACATAAGTTTATTTTTAAAATGTCTTTTATGTACTTATTTTAACATTGATTTTCAAGTGACCTGTTGCATTCGCATCAAAATATTGTAATATGCACGTCGTATTATATCAACAGAAATATTTGTTAGGTAGGTACCAATTAAATTAAATTTGTCAATAATTTCGGTATGAAATTAATTAATCAGTTCCGAATAATTTTCGTGGTGTCGTTGTTGTGAATTGTTTCTCTCATGATATGAATATAGTTTGGATGAATGTGGTTTTATAAGCTTCAGAAGTGCTTTATCTCTAACCATCCTACTTAGAGTCCTCTCACGTAAGAATCCCCTCTAAAACTGCAAATCCCATTAGGGCCAAGAGTATACTAGCTGAACCCCTCGAGCCAATTGAACTCCCAACTGCCGGCCCCCGTCGAACGTTATAGGCATCTTCCCTACTTCGTCGAAATTGAGCTCTTGGTTATTTACTTGTTGTTTGGCTCGAGTTCATTATTGGTACCAATACCTTTTCTCAGAATGATCATGTTGATGAGTTTCAGATCAGATATTCCGATTTGTGATGGTGAACCGTTGATAATAACTACAGTTGTTTTCGGGGGGAAAGGGGATGTTCCATGATATTACAACATTTCTGTTTTTAAGATTTCTGGGTATGGAGAACTCCCATGATCACTGACTCGAGTAACCTTCCTCTGCCTGCTCTCCTGCCATTGCTCTACATGTTTTCGTACTGGAAATTATCCATACCTGGAAATCTTGAAAACCCCAAAAATCCCTACTCAGTGATATACCTACCTATTCTTGAGAAATTCGACCTCCCCGAAAAAACGGTCATTCTCGGTTACGGCACGTCAAAGCACCCTAAGAAAAGTGTTTCTCTTACCTAAACCGATGTTTGAATTTTTGCTGAACACGTCTTCAATGCACATTTTACATGGTCATAACAGGTTTCTACATGTATGATGATATTACTAGGTGAGTATCATATTCGGTTCTCGATGAAGGAATGCGAAAATAATTGTAGGGAGAAAAACGAGCCTTCTCAGGCAACGACGCCTGTCATAAGTTCTCATGCTAGTATTTCGGGTGAAAAAAAAATAATGCCAAGTCGGGTGGCCACTATAGGTAGCTTCCTTACTCTTGCAACATGACTTATACAATCATTTACCCTGTGAAGATGTCACAGAAATTGCTACAAGTACTTATTCTGGAGTCATTCACATGACACCAAAGTTCAAGTTTGAAGGTGCACAGTTGTAACTATTACCTATCGATCCAATTGTGACGAAATTAGTAGGCAGCTGTCTTGGAGTCACACCCCAATCACTCTCCGAATTTTATCAAAATTTGTCCCTGAGGAAGTCAGAAATCGGGTTGTTTGGGGAGATTCACGTTTTTGCATGAGCACACATGCTACTATTCGTCCGACGGCGATGAAATCAATGAGTCCTTGGCCCCGGCTGTCTGGAGGTTAACGCTCACAATCCCTGGAAATTCCATCAGAATCACACCATAATTCTCGTGTAGGAGTACAGGTTTTCCAGCTCAATTTCAGAATTTCCAAAACCAAGTTCAGAGTTCTCCAAACCAAATTCAGAATTTACTATTCGAATTTTTTGAATTTTTTAAATATTTACGCTATAAAATGTTGAAAAAATACGAATTTGAAATGGAAAATTCTGAAATTGGATTGGAAAAAATTGAATTTGGTTTGGAATATTCTGAATTTGGTTTAGGAAATTTTCAATCTGACTTTTTGTTTTCCACCTAGGTATATCTATAGGTTTGCCTCGGACGAAGAATTGACCACTGAACTGACACAGAACCTGTAATGTTCGGAAAGCTTTGAAACGCGAAGAGCAAGTAAAAATTTTGATTTTGGAGTATAATTTGTTCACTCCCTCCACGAATACTTGGCTTTCTACCTTCGGTAGTGAGGAAGTTCCTCTGATGATTCCCCGTACTTGTCACTCCATTAGTCGTACGTTTATCATACCGACCGGTTTTGAAAACATCCAAGCATAATTATTATAAAGCAGTAGTTTCTCCAATCATCATCACCATTTTTTGAGCAGTAGCAGTAGGTAATTAGCGTTCAAGACAAAATGAATTTGTCATCATTAATTAGAGAGACTAAAAAATCTTCTATGGACTAAAGTAGTTTTCCAGTCTTTGAAGGGGTATATTCCAATTGGTCCTTTGATCACTAAATGCTAACCTACTGACGATGGACCTGTGTTTAAACTGACTTACGGTCCAAAAATCCTACCTAAAGATCCTAATCAGCCTAATATGTGGGGTTTTAGCCCTCGGCCTCGAAGCCAAACACGCTCCAAGTGTAACAAGCTCGAGATAAACCAATCAATTAGCTCATAATTACCCGCTGATGGGAAAGGGCTAACGCTATGCGTTATCTCCCACTCCCTCCTCTTCAGCTCTCTCGGTCCCAGTTCCAGGGTGTTGACGCCCACGGAACGATGGAAGGGAATTTATGTTGGTTGCTATCAGCTTCACGTGTTGTGCAGCTCATCGGTCGGACCTCTTCTCGCACTCGCTTCTAAACAGTTTCCTCTCACGTAAACCTGCTTCCCCTATTAAACTTCGATAAATCTTCCTTCTTTGGGGTGGAGGGAACGATTGTGGGACCGGGAAAACAAATCAAAATGCTTCTCTTCCATTAGGACCAGGAGAGTTATCCTCCCTCGTATATTATTTTCCTGATTATACATCAAAACTTGTATTCATTCCCCGCGATCATGTAATAGCGAATGACATCCTCGATAGCCGAAGTTCGTCGGTTTTCGCACTCACACTAATAAACATGGTTTTCTACCACAGAGATCAACAGATAGACAAAGAGACAAGCAAATAATAAACAAATCGAACCAGGCGTTTGACGCGTGGCGGCGATAGGAAAAATCAAACTAGTTTGAAAATCAAAACAAAGCGTTAACGCCAACGTGTCGACGCGAGGCTGAGGCCACATGACAATTTCTACGGTTTTCATTGGCCCGCTGCCCGAACGCTCCGTTGCGCGCGGTGGTTCCACGTAGGACACTGGGAAAGGTGAGTGAGTGCAAGTGGTACTTTTTACAAAGTTTGACGTTGGCGTGGAGTATAGTATCTAACTAACTCGTTCATCAATCACCCGTTTATAATATAGGGTGTGTCAAAGTTGGTTTCTTTTTTATTTTCTCATTAATTCATTGAAAATAGGTATAGTTACAAAAAATGTTCATTATGTAGGTTAACATAACCGATTTTCGTACGGAAGAAAATATCTGGCATATGGCCACCCCTAGCCCGATGACACAAAATTTTGCAAGATTATTCTGCAGATTGGTCGACATCGGCGATTTTCACCCGGATTTCTCCCTTCAGTTCCTCGATGGTGCGGTGTTTATACTTGTAGACATTTGATGTGACCCCAAAAGGAAAAATCCAAAGGAGTTAGTTCATAAGACCTTGGAGGCCAGTTCTGAGCCCCGTTCCTCGAGATGATTTGGTATTAAAAATTTTCGCGCAACAAACTTATTGTCTCCCTTGCAGTGTGCGGCATGTTGTACCGTCTTGCCTGCGCCAAATCCTGTCAGATGTCGATGCCTTAGCACTAGCGTGAGGGTGTGCACAAACGTGAGTTTCCTGAAACCCCGGTATCTCATTTCTTAATTCACCTATTTCGCTCAAATTTGGAGGGTATTTTGGGGATGGCTTCGAGACAATTACTTATGATTTTCGTCACGATTGGATCGATAATCACCACTGAGCAAGCGCGAACTTGAAATTTGTTGTCATAGCCGTAACTTTGGAACTACTCGACTAATTTTGGTAAAATTTTCAGGATTGCAAGGGTTAGAGCCTAGGGGGTCCCTGAGAATCGCTGTTAGACCACTAGTGATGTGCGTATGCACAAACGTGAATTCCCTGAAACTACGATTTCTCAGTTCGTAATTGACCTATTTGCTGAGGTTGACAATTACATTCGATTTTCGACATGATTGTATCAGTAATACCTACTGCGCACGAGCAATTTTGAAATGTATTTCACAGCCATAACTCCGGAACTACTCGACTTATTTATTAAGGTGAAATTTTCGGAGATTGTACAGGGTAGCCCGGGACGGTCCCTCATCGATTTCATCACCGTCAGATCATCAGTAGTGTGTAGGCATGCGCAAAAAAACGTGAATTCCCTGAAACTACGATTTCTCAGTAGGAATTGGATATCGATATCGATATTATCGAATTATCGATTTCTGGCATTCGATATTCGATATTTAAGCATCGATATCACACATGCGATATTATGGATATATCGATGATCCGGACCGATAATATCGGATTGAAAAACCAACACGGAAGGAAGCAAAAATGCAAAAAATGGCTTTATTTAAAATTTACAAAGGTTACATAGGTACCTTCTTTCGTAGGGAAAATAGTTCGGTCATACCTACTTAGAACTCTAAATTTTTATTGTAGATTCGGAAGCAAACAGCTAAAAACAAAAAATTAAACCGTACTCTTAATCATTGTTCAATGATAAAAACAGACGGTAGACCTACGGTTCTGCAGTAAGATCATTTAATAATGTTGCCATTCAAGTCCGAAGCGTAACAACGGATATTCCATCTTAACATCAAATACAAACAAACACAACCACCTGGTTTCCCTAACACTCGAAGATGCGATAATTTTCTTCGAAACGCTTGTTTATCTCGTAACGGGAAAAAATTAAACCGTCCTGTTAATCATTATTACTTAATGATAATAAATCTTCAATACATGCTTGATCAATTCATGCTGGTATTGAATACCGAAATTGTATGTGTATCGAACGTCTGCTTGATCAATCAAGGTATGAATCAATTGTATGTATCGGTACATAAAAAATGAATAGATAGAGTCAAATTGATTGTGTAGGTATACCGAAATAGATGAGTTCTCTAGTTGATTCAAGAGCTCTGGGCTCGAGGAGGCATCGCACTTATTGTCTATTATGACAGTGTATATTTAGGTATCTGAATAGACGGGCCGAGGTTTGATGTTAGGAGAGCTACGTAAACAAATCTGTGATTGCTCCGATTGATCCTGTGATTATATGTAAACTGAATCATTTTGGAGAGACCTTGAGCGATTTTCTTCTGTTCCCCAAACCCAGTCAAAGTGGATGATAATTAGGTACCTACCTACGTTTTCCAATTGACAGGACGGTTGTTATCCAATGTACCTCCACTAACAAACGATGTTTGCCGACTGACGATAATTATTGTATCACCTTCCACAGTAAACATTCGGTGCAGAGGCCCGCAATACTTTCCTTATCATCGAAGACCGGGAAAGTATGTGTACTTACTGTTCTACTAGGTTTGGTATTTTTATTTGCAATACTGAACCTTTGGAATCGATAACGAAAAAAAAAAGTTCAAACCCCCCTCAAAAATAGATGTTTCACGTTTTGAGGTACTTACGTAGAATCCAAAAATCGAATTAAAAGAATCTGTCCGTCCGCGGCACTTCGCTTAGTTACATGGACCAAAATGATTGAAATTTGGTATACCGGCTCCATTTGGGGTCTAGTTGTGCCACGAAGCTTAGCGATACCGCAAGTCTTCTCCAAGGGGTAGAAAATAGTGGATGCAATTTTTAAAACGCCCTAGCTCTCGAAAACTTTCTTGGAAGATATAGTTTTTCCATCGATTTCAAATAGAAGGAGGATTTTTAGCGTCGAATGAGACCTCGCGAGAATTTTTGGACCAACCGTTCGCTCCCAGCAAGAACTTAAGGGATGAACGAAAACAAGAGAAGAACCATGAGTATGAATCGCAAATCCTTCCGAGCAGTGTAGGACGATTTCGCGTTTGAACATCAGCTGATCAATTGCAATTTTTGGTTTATTTTATTATTTATTTTTTTTTGAAGATATTAACAATTTATTCAGCCATTGGGGGGTTCACCGTGTCGAGCCTATTTTTGGTTTATTATTTTCAATAATGAACCTTTGGAATCGAGCACGAAAAAAAAAAAAAAAATTAACCCCCCCTCAAAATTTGAGGTTTTACGTTTCAAGATACGCAGAATCCAAAAATCAAATTAAAAAAAAATCCGTCCGTCCGCCGTCCGCCGTACGCGGCACTTTCCTTAGTTACCATGGACCAAAATGAATGAAATTTGGTATACCGGCCCCGTTCGGGGTCTAGTTGTGCCGCGACGCTTGGCGTTATCGTCAGTCTTTTCTAAGGGTTAGAAAATAGGAGATGAAATTTTCAAAACGCCCTAGCTCGAAAATTTCAAATAGGAAGGTATATTTTTCCCATCGATATAAAATGGAACACAATTTTTAGCGTCGAATGTGACCTTGCGGAGCGTTTTAGGACCAACCATTCGCTCCCTGTAAGGACTTAACGGTTGAACGAAAAAAGAGCAGAAACACGAGTGTGAATCGCAATTCTTCCCGAGTAGGCAAAATCTCCGTTCAAATATCAGCTGTTCAAATCGCCAGGTTAAAAGTAAAAGTGACTATCTACATTTTGCTGATTTTTCAGTATGGTCTCCCAAAGTTTTTGGGTTTGGCCGATTCCTCTAAAATGCTTCTTGTGTGCTTCTTGTATTTTCCACTTAGGATTCAACTTTTTGGTCGCTGTGGGTAAAGGACACTTAATTTTCATCGTATTTTTTGATTTCTTCTAGTTGAGGTTTTGAGCGGACCTTCTTCTCGGTCCACACACCTACTTCAAGTGGAGCTCCTCTCACAACTCAATCCGCGGGAAATGATATTACCAATCACGTTTTATAATTTAATGATTGACAGGACAATTCCATTATTCTTCCGACCGTTACATTGCGGTACAAAATGAGAGCTCGCGATCGAGACTTCGCGATCCTTACGTTACGATAAAATAAACTGCGACAAGAAAACATGATGTTTTGTTTTTGTAAAACATTTGGCCTGCTCAGTGAGCTATTAAACAGCCGTAGTATTTTGAATGTACTAAGGTAGCATAATCATAATTAAATGATCTGACTGTAGAACCGTAGGGCTACCGTCCGTTTTAAAATGAACCACTCAAAAAATATATACTCTTCTTTTTATCACCTAATGTTGGCACATTCATTGGTGCAATTGGTGGTCTGACTTGACAAAAGTTTATATTTATCTAACTAATTTACTATTCCTCCGTTTCAAGAACTGAATGACGCTGCAGTTGGTGTCTGGTAGGCATAAATAACATCCGAGCTCGTTACTTTATTTTTTATTCATTCACAAGAAACGTGATTTTTACGTCAGGCTGGACGTGAAGACAAGCTGGAGGTTCGTTTCGCAGCGGCGTGAAATCCGGGCAGGTCGTTATCGGGTGAAAAGGAAGCAGAGGGAAGGAAAACCTCGTTTTAAAGAGGGAGAAAATTAAAGTTCGTGCTTGAGGCGCCCGCTTCCATCCGCCAGAGTGAAAACGGGGTTGGGTTAGACAGTTGGAACATCTCAACTCCCGTCCTCGACCCCCCGGGCAATAATTACAGTCTACCTTTCCGTGAAATCAGTTGGCTATAATTTGTGATCGTAAATCTCGGCGGCAAAACTCCCTCTCAGGTACGTGTACCTCACGGCTATTTATATTAAAAGCGTTAGATTGTGGGGTAAGGTCTCATGTATCATTCGGGGAGATTCAATGAGCGCTCGTTGCGAGTCATCGCTCATCAGGTGAAGCCTCCCCTATAACCCCTATAATCTCCCAGTTAGTAAAAGTTACGCTTACATAACCAAGCATTCACCATGAATATGAAGGGTTAATATTGTTCAGATTAATATTAATAAATAACCAAATTACCCAGCGTGCTAGTGATTAGCACTTATACTGCCGTGATATAAAACATTCAGTCGTATCTTTCGATTTTTACTAAGTTGAGTTTTTGGTACCCGTGGGTTCCGGGGGGTGATTTCTACCGGTTTTCAGAGTCCCGGAGTCACATTTCAACTAGAAATGCCTCAGAAAAGCCTCCAGACTTTCGCGTTAACGAGTGTATTCTTGGTTTTACTAAGAAACTAGTCGTATCAGTGCAACCAGGATAACGCCGATACGGGAACTGTACGACATTTTCTCTCTTCTGGAAATGGAGCGAACGGCTGAGCGGTAAACTTCTCTGCGGGTTTCCAACTCATCAAACGCTAGATAGATACGACTTTTATTCCTAGTTCCGACTTTTATTCCATTATCTGGTCAAAATGAGCGGGAGATAAGGAGCGAAAATTGTTATGCCGTTTTCCGACCATTTACGCTTAGGATTCTTCAATTTTGACCCAAGATATCGATTCGGTTACTCATTTTCTTTAAAACGAAAGAACCTTTACCAGTGGGGAAAAGTCGAAGAATGACTCCGTGGAGGAGTTTTTTCATCACGAACCTTATTTGGCCGTTTCCCCGAAAGTTTGGTGAAGTTCCAGACACGACTGAATGTTTTAGCACGGCAGCATAACTTTAGGAGTTTCGCTTCATTGACACAAACTTTACCATCAGGGTAGTACAAAAATAATAAAGCACCTGACACAGTGCAGACGGCCGTATCTGTTGTGGAAAGAACCGGCTCCCGCCGCTGTGAGATCACCGAATTTAAACTATCAGATGCATAGGCAGGGCGAGTATGTACTTGGATGGCGATCCTCTGTCAATTAAAGGGGGGTAAGGTAATGAGTAGCCAAGAGCAAAATCATTAGAACAAAGTCCGTCCCTCCCTTTGGAAAACAGCGGATGACGTCCGCGATGCTGGTAGTGGCAGGCGGATGAAAATACAGCTTGAAATGGTTTTTAACGTAATACAACAACATTTATTAATCCCAGGAATTAGCAACTCAACACGGGTGCATCCTGGGTTGTTTACCTACTTATGTACAGTGATTCCTCAAAATTTCAAAATTTCAGTTCTTGTAATTTCACTGCAGGTGACCCGAAAATGATTCAACACCTAATCCTGAGTGACACATGTTTAGCCGTGTATCGGTCGCAATGAACCGTCGCTTCAAGATGAAAGGAGAAGATGAGTGTATTCTGCTACAATAGCCCACAACCTGGCCAGGAACTTCGCCATCATTATAAAAAACCTCATCAAAATTGGTGTTTCCGTTTAAGCGTGAATGAATCACATACACAAACTGAAACTCACTTGAGAATGATATAGTACAATAATTATTAAGATATTAAGATGTTCCCAACTTTTCCTCAAAACTGGAATATGAAGGGCAAATCAGGTGCCAACCAGCAGCCCCAGCTACCCCATCTACCATAAGCATAGTTGTGTGTAAAAATGATAAATAACCCAGTATTTTTGGTTGCATCGATGATGATATATTAAGAACTCATCATCTCCAAAAACAAAACTATTCAGAAATTTACCTCAGTTCTTCACAGAAACCCCCTGAATAGGTTCCTTGCAGTACGTACAATCCAGAAATCCCTTTCTCTGGAGGAGCATAGGCAGGATTAATTGATCAGTCGCACATGAGGCGTTTTAAAATGTCACGTTCTTTTTTGGAATACCTATTTTCGAAAAAGAAATGCCTCAACGTGCCTCCGAGGCTTTTCACCGGATCACCCTTTATGTAAATGTCTCAATCAAAACCAAAATAAGTACCTATATAAATAAATGAATAAATTAATTTTAAAAAAAATGAATAAATATACACATTTATTTATTATTTTTTTTTTTTTTTATATGTTGTACTAGTTCGTTGACTATAGTACTTCGTCAGCCCAGGCCCTGTTAGGACGTAGCGCTTCGTTCATCAAATTGTAAGAGGAAGGTCTCTCCTAGTCAGCCCATCCTGTCAACCCATTTATCTGGACAGTGAGTTTGTATTATAACCCAGTAAGTAAGAGTAGGTAAGCTATCCCGTAAATTTGGCCAGCGAGGGTACTACAGTTTCCCTCTATGCGGACGACACAGCAGCATGCGTTCTTGCGGACACGGCAACTCAGAGAAAAGAGAGAGAAGAACTTGTTAAAAACAAGATGGCTCAATGGTGTGCGGCCAACCGACTGAGTCTAAATGTAAGCAAAACTAACTGCATAGAAATCGGACTACGAGGCGGTACTCAGCAGGTGGCAAATTTATTAGGGATGGTGATTTGTGGCAACATGAGCTGGCAACTTCACATCTAAAACCTAAAATCGCAACTCGCTAGAACAAATTTCCTCCTTCGAAAGCTTTCGTCCACCGTGTCCAGAGAAGTCCTTCGAACTGCTTATTTCGGTTTTTTTGAGGCAAGAATGTGCTATGCGATTCTGCTGTGGGCAACTCGCCGTCTGCTTCAGACATTTTTAAATTGCAAAAGGCGGCAGTGAGAATACTTGTGGGAATGGGCCATGGCGAATCTTGTGGGCAAATTTTCCCATCGCTTGGAATTTTAACCCTGTATGCGCGTTATGCTCTCGTGAGTTCGGTAAAAGCCGAACTACATCGTCTCACGGCAACTCAGCGATATAATGTAGATTTCACGGCAACGAAAATCTTCAACTCTATTCCTGACAGCATTCGTTCTCTCCCACTACCCACATTCAAGAAGGTGGTCAGAAGCTCCCTATCGGCAGCAGCATTATACTCAATGGATGAGTTTTTCAAAATGAACTTTATCAGCGGATAACTGTTAGCATGTACTTACATTTTCTATACGAATTTACAACGATGTAATGCCTATTTTGGGCAGTTTACTAATAAAGTAATATTATTAGTAATCCTGGAGCATCGATGGGTGAGTTTAGTAAAAATACACCATTCAGTAACTTAGTACTCACCGTAACTCTTTGCAGCAAACACTACAAAAAATTTATTAAACATTCAGTATTACTATTAAC
>JAEMON010000002.1:32462842-32477708 GCA_030264115.1 Lygus lineolaris
GTGCACTTACCTTATAGGCTGGGGCGACTATGACATATCCACTCCTCGCGGTATCTGCTTGTAGAGTAGATAGTTACAAAAATAATTATGAACGTTTTTTCCTAATCGATTTTTGGATTCTACGTATCTTGAATCGTAAAACATAAAATTGTAAGAGGGGTTAAAAAAAATTTCGTGCTCAATTCCAAAGGTTTATTATAGAAAATAATAAACCTAGAATCCGTCCGTACGTCGTCGTCGGCACTTGTTAGTATGGACCAAAATTAATGAAATTTGGTATACCGGCCTAGTTGTGCTCCGAATCTTGGCATTACCGTCAGTCTTCTCTCAGGGGTAGAAAACAGGGGATTCAATTTTCAAAACGCTCTTGCTCGAAAACTTTGTATTGGACGGTATATCTTTTTCATCGATTTCAAATAGATCGCATGTTTTACCATCGAATGAGACCTCGCGGAGCATTTTATAACCAACTGTTCGCTCCCTATGACGACTTAATAGTTGAACGGAATAAAGAAAAGGAACACGAGTGTGAATCGCAAATCTTCCAGAGTAGGCCGAATTGGTAAATCGCCGTATAAAATCAGCTCATCGAATGCAGCTCTTTTTCGATTTCACCGAGGCAAGTTTTTAGTTTACTTTGATAAGATTCCTAAGTTCCTCTCGGCTAATAATAATTACAAGTAGTTACCTACCTACTCATTGTCCCAACAAATGATTGTGAACCTCGCGATATATTTAAGGTAGTTACGAGTAGGTATTTACTATATGCCTATAGGATCTTCGTAGATGGATGATCATACGGAAAAGAGCGATCTATAAAGAAAATAATAAACCGTTGTGTAATAATTTGCAGCGTTCTTTCTACGTGTTTCACGAGTACAGAGCTCCTAGGTTCGGTAGTGAGGAAGCAAAATGAGATACCGATACTCACTTAACCTATGTAGTAAAATTCGTATTCCCTCCTAGACATAATCGTGTTGGTATCTGTTTGTCCGATAGGCGATAACTGTAGTCTGAGAGAGAATGGGGCTGTCTAGCCAAGAAACTAACAGTAGTTGTGAATCATTTCAATGTAATATTGGCCTGTTTCATCGACTGTTCGCCTTTCAATTGATATTCAAGCGGTTGAGGCTCTCCGGGAAATGAGGTCCGTGGGTCGGGAGTCTATTCATCAATCGTCTGATTTGACGATTCGGACGTCTTTTCAATAGACGCTCTCGAACCTAGAAATCCGATCAAGCTGTCAGTTCTCCGGTTCAAACCCGCTTAGTTTCTGGTTGGTGAGACTTCAAGAGGGGTTCAAAGGTTGTTGAATCAACACTGTTGGGTGAAGGACCATTTTATATCTACATGAATATTGGATAGACTTGTGAGTTAGAGTGCGTAACTCCCAAAGCTTTCGGTTATAATGGGACAGTTGAGTTATATAGATATTGTTATACCAATCTTTTTGTAATTATTCAAATTTTGGATACATATTAGGGTTTGGACTGTTTCTGAGGTCAGAAAGAAGACTTTTTTTTGAAGCTGAATCGATTGCGAGGAGTCCCAACCCATTTTTTTGCCACCCCGTTTATATTAAATACAAAATATTGGTTATAATCGGGGAAAATTGCGTATTTTTGATGTTGGTTAGCATGCGAGGTGTCATTTACCATGTTTTTTTTTTGCTCACTGAATCTTAGCACAATTGAACCTTGAATCTTTTGATTCACATTAATGATTTTCAGTTCAAAATTAACCAAAATGATTTTATTACGTAATTATTTCGCCAAAATATTCCATGTACCTTACTCTAAAAAGGTGTTCATTATCTCCATCACTTCCACGAAGTTTCTCTCAAATTAATTCTACGGGGCCCATTACGTCGTTTCTTTTGGCAGAATAAGGAGAAAATCGTTTCGAATGATCTTTCAGTAAGAATAAACGACAAAATGGTCCTCATAAAATTAATTTATGCGTGGAAAAAACTTGGTGGAAGGGATGGAGATGATAAACACCTTTGTGGAGTGAGGAACATGGAATATTTTGGCAAATCAATGACGGTAGAAAATCATTTTGGTAGATTTCGAACTGAAAATCAGTATTGTCATTCAAATTGATTCAGTGATCAGAAAAACATGGTGAATGAACCTGGCATACATACCAACATCAAAAATACGGAATGTCCCCTGTTTTTAACAAAAAGTTTGTAAATTTAGTGCACTGGGTGGGGGAGGACGGGCTGGGACACCTCGCAATCGATTCAGCATCTTCTTTATATATGGGAAGATATCGATAGAAAAATGCTTCTGACATGAAAACTAAATTAAGAAAATTCCAGCCTTCAGAAGCCCCATTTGGACGAAACGTTCGGACACGTGTCGACTATTTTTCGATGTAGAATCACCAGAAATTTTTTTTTCGTGCTCGATTCCAAAGGTTCATTATTGAAAATAATAAACCAAAATGGACCCGATCGCTGTAGGGTCCCCTAGTTAGTTAAAATTCGTTTTACTTACTTACTAGGTACCTATTCATACTTACATTATTTTTCATGACATGACACAATACCTTCACTCAAACCTGACAAACATTCACTACCACCTATTAGACAGAATTTGGCTTACCAACATCTTTGACTAATTTATACATTGACTCAACCAACCATCTAGCTTGGTGAATAAACTTAAGTACTCTGAAATGGATTATTTTAAAAACCATGAAAACCCAACATTAATTGAAAAATGATTAAATCCAAACAAGAAAAAAATTCAAAACAAGGAAGGTTACATTCAAATGGAAAGTTACATTGTTGTAGTTGTTGATTATTCTATTTTATTCATCCTGCCGTTTCATTTTTAGCGAATTTTCGCAGAAAATGAAGCTATTTCAATGACTTCAAAATTGTAGTTTGCAAATTTTTGAATCTTTCTGATTTTCTTTCTTTTTTTTTGAATTTTTCTTATGAGTTCGTTGGCCAGAATTTTTTGAGTACTCCAAGGGGTCAAATTCTGACAATTTAGTCAAAAATCGGTTTACAAAAACTAGGTTTTGAGGTTTTTGGTGTAAATTAAAATCTTAAACATAATTGGAACCAGCTTGAAATTTCCTATAAGAATCACCCACCAATTCTGTTAAAATGATTCTTTGAAAATTCGCTCATCAACTCATGCTGCATGAATGGAACTTTTTATTACACGAATTAAAGTTGCTTAGTCTCCCCGAAATATTCAATAAATTTATCATGTACTGTCGTGTGTTTTCATCATACAAAGTGCTTGTATTTATTGAGTGAGGGAGAGTCTACTATTTCAGCTCGATCATTTTTAAAGTCTCCGTGTTTGGGTTTTCCACAGATAGAAAACTCTCCAGACTTTCTACTGTGTGCTATCACAGCGCTCCGATTGGTTGATGCAGGTTTGAATAAAAGGGACTCCGAAATGGAGGGAATTCCTCTATTACCAGGTGCTACAAGGCGCCGCAGCTTTGATAAGCCCACCCTCGTTTTCGGGGGAGGCATTGTGCCCTCCGGTTGTGAAATCATCGGAACAATGAAGAACCAACAGGAGGCGAGCCTATTGGGAGTGAGAGCGGCCCCCCCAATTTGAGCAATCATCAGAATCCGTTCACTGGTCCAACAAGAAAATCGCATTTAGACCATTGTTACGAAGGAAGAAGGCGGTTAATATCACGAGGGGGGAAACAATGGAGGGGAAATTAATAAAACTCTGCTAATTATTACACAACGGTTTATTGTCTTACTTAGCATTTCCCAGCCAAAGAGTTTTCCTAACCAACTTTAGTTTTTTCCCAACACTTGATAGTTTTCCCCCACCAAATTGAGCTTTTCCCTACCATATTCACTCATTCCCAACTTGATACAATGTTTCCTCATTAAATTTAATTATTTCACAGTCAAATTCAGTTCTTTCCATACAAATTTAAAGGGGTTCGGCACCAGGAGCCGTCCGGAGCATCACGAATAATGAAATCGTGGTTATTACATGAAGCTCACAACTCGCGATCTCGTCAATCACAATCATCAATAATTCGCTTTATTACACACCAATTGATTCTTCCACCAGTCCTATCCAACGGAAAGGCATTTCAGGGTGAAATACGAAGATGAATACTCCCAATTGCGGGAAATAGAAGCAGGAGTACCTCAGGGTGGCGTCCTCGGGCCGATACTCTATCTACAACTATACATGCTTGTTAAGGGTATCAGAAAAATTTATTACGAGTATCATTTGTGTGCGTGGGGTATTAGAACAAATTGTTTCTTGCTCGAATATGCTAAGGTTCATTATTGAAAATAAAATACCGAAATTCAGAAAAAATTGTATATGTAAATAAGATATAACTCATATCCCAGTCAAATTTAGTTTTTCCCAACTAAATTTAGTTTTTTCCCAGTCAATTTTTTTCCACGACCAAATTTAATGTTTTTCCAATCGAATTGAGTTTTTTTCCTATCAAATTCAAGGTGAGTCTTATAATCAGGGCTGCTAATTTATGCATCTCCATATTCATGATGGATACAGAAACAAATTTGTGACCGAAACATCTGGAATTAGACATCACCAGCGATTTTGGCTGACTGGCATTAGTAGGTAACATCTGAGTTGTCATGGTCAAATCAGGGATAAAGACGAACAAGGAGAAGAGTGACGGTTTCATAAATATTTCCGAGGAGTTCTATTAGGAGGAGAAACTGGGTGAACCACCGCTGAAGGGGGAAAACTTATTTCACTGACAGTTCAACGAAATTGAGGACTCGTTCGACATTCTACAAATACCTATGAAACCGGCCCTTGAAACACGTTTATGCTCGTAGTGGTTATTTTGGAATTTCCTTCACGACAGCAACAGAGAGTGGTAATTTGGACTTTGGATTGGATATATTTTCTACTACTTAGATGCAGCTGAGATGCAAAACTGGCTTGATCAATTTTTCGAGAAACCTGACTTAAAACATTGCTTTTATACTAAACATGAAGGAATAGCTGGGTGTTAGTACCATGCCATGGACTTCGTACAGTGAGGCTGATCCCGCAAAAACTAAGCTTCGCTCCAGATTTATCGGGACTTTTGCGCTGATTCCGAATATACCCCATGTTCCTATAAGAATTCACGTTTTTGACCATTGGAACCGCCCAAAATAATTTTTGTATAAAAGAATAGTTGACGTTTTTATTTAATTTTTTTAAAGCGAATTCTCGAAGAAAATCCAGCTATTGCAATGGCTTCAAACTTTTAACGTTTTATTAACGTACTGTCATCCGTCAAATAGAACAGACATATACGTGCCTATTCCACCGGTAGGTACCAGATAGTTCTCTGAGAGTTCATCGGTATCGGTACCGGGTTCTTGGTATATTGAAAACGTTGTGGTATCAAAAAAGTGCCATTCATGCAGCATCAGGTAATGCGAATTTTCAAAGAATCATTTTAACCGATTTGATAGGTGATTCTCTTATTAAATTTTGCGCTGATTCGGAATACATCATTGATGTTCTGAAGTTGAAAATTTTTGAGTTCGAAAAACGTATAGTAGGTACATTCCAAAATACATAAAATAGCATACTTACAATTTGAAAATAAAGTTCGGAAATTTTTGAACCTTACAGACCTGAAAAACATAATTCCTCTACTGGTAAACCAAAATACTGAGCTGGAGCCTCCAAAAAAGTTGTAACTTTTTATTCACTTCTTCTTCCAACCATAATTTTCTGGGTCTTCATAACACTCATCATGTCGGTCAAATCGCCAGTGGTTGGATGTGCCCCAACTTCCCCTTCCGTTCATAGGTTCGGTGAACCGTTCTTTTACTTAGGAACAGGTTACTTGAAAGGTGGCATATCATAGAGTTAGCGAATTTTCGGAAAAATGAAGTTATTGCAATGGCTTAAAAATTTTCTTCGTGGAAATCCGTTCCAGACTATTCTAAAACGATTCGTGAAACCTGAAATATAACACTTCTTCATATATTTGTCACTCCAGACGATAGCTGACCCTGGAATCGAGATAAAAAATCCAACAAATTTTTAAAATGTCAGCAATATCGAAAGAAAGAATGAGTTCGTTGGCCAGGATTTTTGGAGTACTACAAGGGGTCAAATTTTGAAAATGTATAGTCAAAAATCGCTAACCATCTTAAACATAGGAATATATAAATATGGTATATTCGTAATCAGAGCTAAATTCAATAGGTATAAGAATCACCTATCAAATCGGTTGAAATTATTCTTTGAGAATTCGCTCATCAACTCATGCTGTATGAATGGAAATGTTTTTTCCTCTTCGAATTTGGTGGGCTAGCGCTGCATTCCGAAAAAGGGATTATCGGATCATTGGTGGCAAAGCGATGCTCGCCCTTCAAATCATTAGTGTAGTGTGATGTGACCCATTGGGATTCACAATTGGGATTTCAGGTACCTATGTAGAATGTTATACCCAGAACGGGTCACAATACTATTGTATACTCAGTGTGCTCTAATTAATACCTACTGAGCCCATGGCGAGGGAGGAAGGAATTGTTAAGTAACACACAGAAATACATAGTTACTCGACGTATATTATCCGATAAATAGGAGGCTCTGGATTCTGAAGGAGGGATGAAGATTATGTAGGAAATTCCTATCTTCAGGATTTGAACCAAAAGGGTCAGGGAATGATATTTCGAATAAAATCGAGAGGAACTTACGTCTTATGCTGGCAGGAAAAGACTAGTCAGTGGGTTACATTACAGTAGGTAGTCATTTTCTATAAGAAACAAAATTCTACTTTGTAACTCTCTCTTACTTCCCGATTATGTTCCCACTCCCTACAATAGGTTATGAACGCAATAAGTGTTCTAATACAATAATGAAAAAAACACTGCCAAGGACATGGCATAGAAGCTCCTTCTTCGTGGCCTTCACAGTATGTCACCATTAAATTTTCATAAAACTAGAAATTAATGACCGGTTCGCCATACTCATGACAATAGAATGCTAGACAAAAAAAAAATAATAAAAAAATAAAAAAATCGTTATTTTGGTTGCCGCTAATTCAATAATCATGAATGTCGTATGGGACCTCAAGGGACCTTCCCAACCCGCATCATACCTGAAAATCTCAACAAAATCCATTCAACATTGATGGAATTACGACCGTAACAGGAAAATCTCGTTAGCGCCTGCGCAGAGGCTACCGTTGATTCGATCACGATGGAACTGATAGGGGACCATTTAGCGCTAAACCCACAGAGCTCCTGAAAATTTGATTGAAATAGGATCCAAATTGTGGAAGTTAGGCTGGCAAGGAAATGTGGACATACAGACTGACGGAGAGACGGACGGACACACAAAACCAATTTTCTTCAGGAGGCCCTGAAACGCGCAATGAGAGTGGAAATTTTGATTTTGGAGCACAACAAATTTTCATTTCGAAAGTGAAAACAAAGCTTCCGCTGCCTTGCAGTCTTGGAAGCAATACCCAAAGAAAATGTATCACAATAATTCGGTTTAACGAATTTCTCTCTTTTAATTTCCTCTTTCCGAAAATTATTGTAGATTATAGGCTAGCTTGTGCCTCCCTAGCCTACCCTGACAAGCCGCCTGTGATTAGTTTCATCTTACCTATTTCTATCCCATTGATTATTAGTGGTATCGATGTGTAGGTAGGTACATTTGAAGGTTATTATAACTCTTTAACTACATTTAAGACGGTGAATTGCATTTAAGGTGGTGAATTGTTGAAATTTAGTCACCTCTGTGGAAGGTAGGCAGTTTTATCCTCTTCTTTCGGAGAGGGACGTGGATTCCATTCACCACAGTTCACAAATTTCGTTTAAAAATCAAATTTTAGTCACTTTTCCCGATACGCGGAAATAAAAACGCTAACGATGGGTATCTGAAGAAAAAAGAGAGAAAAGTTTCGAGGAAACGACCAAGTGTCACTCGAACGTTATATTTGACGAATTTATCGTGATGAGAGATGGGGGGGAAAAAAGGCGGGTAAAACAGATCGCTAACGCTCGCCGGCCGATCGTTCGTGGGCGGTCGGTGAGAATTCGACGGAACTCCAGTTGCAACTGAAGAGCGCGGAAGGGCGAGCGGGTGGGCGGCGCAGGCGCGTCTTCTGGGGCTCAGGGGTTTTTGGGGGCCACCGCGGACCGCTTTTTTGGAGGTGGGCCACGTCCTCAGGGAGTTCCAGGATCCGTCCTGATCGTTCTGAAGAGAAACTTTTTCGAAATTCCTTAATCGATAGTACAACCAGGTTCATCTACTGCTTGTATTCCCCCCAGGATTTAATAATACTGAAATTCTGGTTGGAAGCTTCGCACTACTTTCCTCACTCGAGTAGGACCAAATAAATAATTCATTGCAATTTCTGTTTTTGACATTTTATGTCTTTACTCTGGCACATAACTCGAAAATCGTCACGTCACACGAAATCGTCACGTCACGAAAAGGAAAGTAACCACTTTCCTTACCACCAAACTACTTCCCTTCAAAACAAAATACTTCCCTTACCACCCTACTACTTCCCTTACCACCCTACTACTTCCCTTACCACCAAACTGCTTCCCTTCCAACCAAACTACTTCCCTTACCGCCAAACTACTTCCCTTACCACCCTAATACTTTCCTTACCACAAAAGTACTTTCCTTCCAACCAAACTACTTCCCTTACCACCCTACTACTTTCCTTACCACCAAACTACTTCCCTTCAAACCAAACTAGCGAAGCTGAGTCGAAAATGGAGCTCCCAGATCAGCTGAGTCGAAAATGGAGCTCTCAGATCAGCTGAGTCAAAAATGGAGCTCTCAGATCAGCTGAGCGGCTCCTAAAGCAGGCACTAAAGACATAAAATGTCCCAATGTGTTGCAGACTCGTATGCAAGCATTGGTGTAAATTACCATCTTAAACATAGGAACAGAAATATATGGTATATACACGGAATCCGCGTGAAATTGCCTATAAGAATCACTCACCAAGTCGTTTTTTTTTTTGTTTTCAAAAATTCGTGTAAAAGCCTCCAGGGTGTTTTCAGGGCACGACCAAACTCCAATTGACTCCAACTGGTTCGTATCCTTTCGCACTAGTACCTACTTCTCAGAAGGGTATTGAAGGAGGGGGATATTGGCAGCATGTGGTGTGATGTGTAATAAATTCATAGCTGTCCAACAAGTGGTCAACGATTCTTGTGAGGTTGAGAATGAGGGAGTTATTTTCCGCTAGTAACGATTGGTTGCACGTAAAAAGCTACGGAAGCTCTTCCGCTACTTTTCCATCTCCTGATTTCGTAACGTGTTAGCAAATTTTCGAAAAAATGGAGCTATACTGCAATGGCTTCAAAATTTTAGTAGGTAATGCAAGTTATTGAAAATTGTCTTCATGGAAATCCGTTTCAGACCATTCTAAAACGATTCCTGAAATTGAAAACTTTTTTATATGTATTTCATATATATATAATATGTGTGTCACTCCAGACAATGTCTGACCCCTGGAATCGATGTGATAAAATCCCCAAAAAATTTAAAAATGTCAATGATATAAGAAAAAAAGGATTAGTTTGGTGGCCAGAATTTTTAGAGTACTCCAAGGGGCCATTTTTGAAAATTTATATAAAAAAATCGCTGAAAAACGTGTTTTTTGAGGTTGTTAGTGTGAATCACCATCGTAAACATAGGGACATGTATGGAATATTCGGAATCAGCTTGAAATTTCCTATAAGAATCACCCACAAAATCGGTTAAAACTATTCTTTGAAAATTCGCTCATCAACTCATGCTGCATGAATGGAACTTTTTCATTAGTTAGTTGCTGGGAAAAGCGTGTTCCACGGTAAGATGGATGTCCGCGGAGAAACTAGTCAACCATTTGGACCCACCGCATTAGTTTGAATTTCTTCGAAGATTTCCTGAACTATTGTAGATACTAAAAGGGGGGCTATACGTTTATTCCAGCACTATAACACGTTTTTAGGTACGTACCAAGCTATAGCAAAATCCAGTTATACATTTCCCAGCTTTTATTACTGTAGCCTTTCTAATTAACCGTAAATGAGAAACACCTTCCTGCCTATTACGATTATGATGACAGGACAATATTTTCATTCTTTGGCAGGTAAATTGGATGTCGGTTGTTTCAAAACTTCACAAGCTTCACATTAGTGATGGGTAGGTATTCCATGAACCTATACCACATGTCAGCGCTCGGGCAGGTCAATTAACATGCTAATGAGTACTTTGGATCACAACATTATTACAGGACCATACCAAAACAGTTCCTGGTCTAGATGGAATTACGACTATTTGAGTAATTGAATCGACGAAACCACCGATAAAATAGACAAAATTCAGTGAATCGCAACTGATGAGAACACACTGGAATGATTTAAAATTTCAGTTTACTTATATTGGACATATTAGCCCCACGGCGATCAAATTCATTTGGGACCTAAGGGCCTAAGCATCTCGAACCCCGAAAATTCCACCTGAATCGGTCGAGTAGTTCCGGGATTATACCTATGAAAACACATTTCACGTTTGCGAAGGAGGAATCGTCTTGGATCTCACGTTGCGCGAGGTCCGACGGCGATGACATTAATGTGGAACCGTCTGGGGGCTAACCCGCACAATGCTGGACCTGTTGTTTACCATAATTCCGTATAGTTTTGCCAGGGACAAGGAATGGATCACATTCAGACAGGCACGGAACCAAAAATGTTCAGAGAGCTTTTAAACGCAAATGGAAATTTTGATTTTGGAGGACAACAATTTTTTTTCTCACACAAGCAAAATCAACCCCTTGTAATTGTATGAGTCAATTGAGCTCAATTAATAGGATTTTGACCCACTACCAAAGTTGAAAAGCTATGTACCCGTGAAAATGACGAAAAAATGTCCTCCTAAATCAAAATTTCCACTTGCTCACTATGTTTCAGAGCTTCCTGAATATTTTGGTCCCGTGTCTGTCTGCCTGTGGTCAATTCCGTGTCGAAGGTAAAACTATATGAAGCTATGATCAGAATTTGATGAAATTTTCAGGGATTGTGCGGGTTAGCCCCAAGACAGTCTCCTATCAATTTAATCGCCATGCGACCACTAGAAGCTTGAGTGTATACGCAAACGCGAGTTTCCTGAAACCCTGATTGACCAACTATTGAACTACCCCCAACTATTCGGAGGGTAGTTGGGGGTTGACTACAACACAATTACCTATAAATTCCGTCACGATTGGATCAGTAATAGCTACTGCGCAAACGCAAACTTTAAATTTGTTGTCATGGGCGTAGTTCCAGAATTACTCGACCTATTTCTCAAAAAATTAATAAAATTCTCAGGGATTACGCGGGTAACACTCGAGAGGATCTCCTGTGAATTGCATGGCCATCGAACCACCAGTAGCGTGTGAGCATGCGGTAACGTGAATTTCCTGAAACTACGATTTCTTAGTTCCTAATTGACCTGTTTCGCTGAAATTAGGAGAGAAGTTGGAGGGAAGAAAATTACCTTAAAATTTTGACACGATTGTAACAGTAATACCTGCAGCGCATGTGCAATTTAAAATATGTTGCATAGCCGTAACTCCGGAACCACTCGACCAATTAGGGTGAATTTTTCAGAGATCGTACGGGGTAGCTTATAGACAGCCCCATAATAATTTCATAGCCATTGGAACACTAACAGCGTGTGCGCAAACTTGAATTTCCTGAAACTACAATTTCTCAGTTCCTGATGGACCGATTAAGCTCAAATTCGGAGTGTAGCTGAGGGCTGACTCCAAGACAATTACCTTTGAATTTCGTCACAAAGTGTGATGGCTACTGCGCATGCGCAAACTTGTAATTTATCGTCATGGGGATAACGTCGGAACTATCCTACCAATTTAGCTGAAATGTTCACTAACTGAGTTCATACATCAATGTTACAAAAGTGAGGGGGCTATTCTGCCTACCCAACATGGCAGACGTTATTTTTTAAATCATTAAACTTGAACTTTGTAAGTCTGACATAATCTTCAATTCGCCCATGTGATTTAAATAGCTACCTAACAATTTTTTTAAAGATCATTTTTTACATGAGATTTCCCTTTGGTTATTTTCATATTAAAACAAGTAGAAAACGTATTCTAGGTAGAAAAATTATTCATATACTTACTTATAGTTTTATATAAACAAATATTTATACTTGAAATTTTAGTTGATGTGGAAACTGCAATTAGTCAAAAATTTGCAAGCTCTAATAATTTATTAGAGGGATTCACTCTTGTAGTGCGATGTTGCCACCATCTCTATACTTAACTGAACTCTCAGAGAGATTCTGTGATGAACTTAAGATCGGAACGTCTGAGTTCCAACGAGTTTCCAGCTGCTGTTCACTTCATCCAATATTCCTTGGTCTTCTCAAAGGAAGCGATCCATCTTCTGTTCTCCACGTGCCGCCACACACGGGATGGCTCCGTCCATTTCTTCTTCAGTTTCATCATGCCCGTCATTTCTCTCCATTCCTGATAGTCTTCATACACAATGCTTCTTAGGTTTGGCGAAATCCTAGGAAATTCAATTGAATTCGTATTTGATTATTGGATTCCATTACATAGTACTTTAAATTAGGTCCACCTGGAAATTTCTCTTTTCAATACAACGATATGTTACATTATGTGTACATAATGTCCTTACCAATATTTTTAAATGGATTGGAATTATGTAGGAGGAATAAATGTAATAGCATGTCTTCTAGCTATGTTTTCGCTCACTTCCGATCATCGGATACCCCTCATATAGCACCTTTTTGGAAAGCTCTCACTGAAATCTCTCAGTTTAACGAACAAAATGGAACAGCCGGAACTGGCCATTGCCGTCGGACCACTAGTAGCGTGGACGCACGCGCTAACGTGAATTCCTGAAACCCCGGTCTCTCAGTGCCTAATGAACCGATTTCGGTCGAATCTAGAGGGTAGTTGATGGCTGATTCCAAGACGGTAACCTATATGAATTTCGTCACGACAGGATCCTTAATAGCTACTGTGGATAAACGAACATGATTTTCTCAGTTACAGGCATAACTCTGAACTACTAGACCAATTATTAAATGTACCGGTTAAATTTTTAGGGATTACGCTGGTGAGAGCCTAGACAGTCCCCTATGAATTGCATCGCCGTTGGCCCAATAGTAGCGTGTGCGCATGCGTACTCGTGAATTTCCTGAAACAACTGTTCATCATTTCCTAATGGATCGATTTTCCTCAAATCCTGAGGGTGGTTTGGGCCGACTACAAGACAGTTTCCTATGAATTTCATCACGATTGCCAGCACTGTTACTACGATTGCTACAAGCGTAAACTTGAAATTTGTTTTCATATAAATAACTCCGGAACTGTTCTACCAATTTCGCTGAAATGTTCACTAACTGATTCTATATGTCTATTATATGTTCTATAAGTTATTTTGAGCTGGAAAGAGAGTCTTACAAGAGAAAATCTTAGTTTTTTGGCCATCACGTCTCTATATTGGTGACCCAATTCATGCAACTAATAATGATTATTTTATCACTTAGTTCATTATGCACGCCAGGTTACCTGATTCATTGTAACTATTTAATTTTACACGAAGTAACAGACTTGAGGAAAGGGTACTAGGCGAACTGGTTACATAAACAACTGAACACTAGATAAGTTTCTACCTACCTTCGTAATCAAACGCATGGGAGCCAATAAAGTGAACTGGGAAGTAGTAGAAAATATTTCTGTGCCACGCATTCTTTCAAAAACTCCTCCCTCGCTCTGGTAGGTCCCTACTTATTTTACTTAAGGGTGGGCGATCGCTATTATTCGTTATAATTTTATTGCAGCCTCTTATCTTCTCCTCGAATCCAACCCGAAAATTCTGCTACAGGCTTGAAAAATTCCACCCCGAAATAGAATTTCTGAAACGCATTCCTCCCCGCTAAAATGTACCCTGTGAATACGAAGTACGTGTCACACAGTTGTCATTTGCCATTCATATTTCTCCTTCGAAGCGGAATGAGTTGAAGGATAATATTTTTCAGTGAAATTCTTGGAAACTTGCCATGCGAACCAACACACCCCCAATGTAGACTCTCGATCTGCGGTTTCACACGGACTTTTTTATTTGAAGAAACGCCTGCCCGTCCACCTTTTCTATAAATAAACATGATATTTAACAACGTCGGAACCGGATATCGTTAGTCCTGTTCCGCCCACGGCTGGCACATCTGGCTCTTCAAGTCTCTAATTTTATAAACCACAGAATTCAAGGACTGTCGGAAATAAGGGTTTTCCATATTTAACTGATAATAATGTAGGCCCCAGTAGTGTATAATATTTTTATATATCTACTGGGAATTGCAATTAAATTAATAATATCTACTAACCCTGTTAGTTCTATAGTGAACTGAGATTCGTTTGAACACTTCGAGCTAATATACTCCTATCATTCGATCGACAATAATATGATAACTCTCTTTCATTTCAGTATAGGCTACACACTTGCAAAGGCTTCACACTACTTTCCCCACCCGTAGAAGCTTGGAAATGGCTATTTCTGTGGATTTATACGCTGATTTCGTGGCTCAAGATATGTTTTTCGTCGAGAAGAGGAGTGTTGGAACTTGATAGAAGAGTAAGTCCTGTGAATTTATTATAATAATTTAATTTATTTTTAAATTCAGTATTACTTTATTATAGTTGGGTAGTTTGGGAAAAAAGCTGAAAAATGTGCTAAAAAATACGTCTTTTAACTTGTTTTTGTTTATTTTCTTACCCTAATAATATTAACTTGGAGGGCTGGAATTTTTATTCCCTCATCTTCATACATCACATTTTTTTCATCATTCTCGTGTGTGTGTGTGTGTGTGGGGGGGGGGGGGGG
>JAEMON010000002.1:32477724-32489162 GCA_030264115.1 Lygus lineolaris
ATACACTTACCTACGTACCCAAAAATACACCCATAGACATACATAGACACTTGCCCCCAAACTTGGAGAAAGTTGATCATTATGTCGATTAGGACCATTCCGTGAAGTTGACAAACTTCAGGGATCGATTCTACAGGTCATTTCTAACAAAAAAATGTCTCTTGGAGTTTTTTAACCCCTTATTTTTCGAGCTTTTTCGATTCTAGGATTTTGTTTTTTCTTTCGACCTTAATGAAAAATGAATAATCCATTGGAAAGAGCGTTGAATTTCCTATAAGAGAGGCCTACTAACCCTAGAGGTCCTTTCGAGGTAATTTTCAACGCTGAATCGAATGGTGACACTCCTGATTCATTTTGACTGATAGAACATTGATTTTTCGAGAAAAAAATAGAACGTTTTTGGACACATCAACACATTAAAGTCATATTTTGGTAATCTTTGTGTGTTGATTGAATATTTTTCCAAATGATCATTACTTAGATTTACCTCAATTGTTCACTAGCTCAGCGAAATATGAGTTGAATGTGCTGCTATGTCCAAAAAGTTACTGTTTTCCTCAGAAAATCAATGTTCCATCCGTCAAAATGAATCGAGAGTGTCACCATTCAATTGAGCTTTGAAAACTTCCTGGAAAACGATACCTACCTCCTGCAGTCATAGTAAGGTCATCAACACCCTATAACACTCGATTTCAGCGAAATCAAACGCAATTTTCTCCCTCAATTACTGCACCAAAATCAAAAGGTGCTACGCCGTTGGAAAGCTGAGATCCGGAGGAAGATTTTTACGTTGAATGCAGTAGGTACTCCTAGGGGTTAAAATTCGCTAAAAACGTGTGTTTTGAGGTTTTTGGTGTAAATTACCATCTTAAACATGGGCATACACACACACACACACATATATATACACGGTATTTTCGGAATCAGCTTGAAATTTCCTATACATATCTCCCACCAAATCGGTTAAAATTATTCTTTGAAAATTCGCTCACCAACTCATGCTGCATGAATGGAACTTTCCAGAATATTTTTCATTAAGATTGAACGAAAAAACAAAATCCATAATTTCGGATAAACTCGAAAATAAGGGGTTTAAAAAAACTCAGAGACATTTTTTGTTGGAAATGACCTGAAGAATCGATCCCCGCAGTTTGTCTCGTTTCTCTGGCAAATAGGTCTCGGTAAAAGCGTGTTCCACCCTAAAATATCCATGACAAATTACTCCATCCGCACCTTTCACTGTTCTTGAAAATATCGAGTGGGTTTCCAAGAAGCTGCTCTCGCAAGCTAAAGTGACGTTCCCTTCGGAAGGTGAGTAATTCGTTGATAGCGTGCTGAAAATAAAGTATTTTGATCAAGTAGGTAATTAAGTATATAAACAAGAAAGTAATGTGTAAACATTGTCCAGCGTGAATTATAATGTCATCCGATTGTCATTTCACCAGATTCACCAGAAGTTTGGATGATTTGAAACGGATAATATTTTGATAGGCATTATGCACAATAATATGATTATGTTTGATCTGCTTCAATCACGCGGATGTAGAAAATTTTACTTCCTCACTACTAAAGCTCACTTGCTCACGTCCAAAATTGTTACCCTCCCAACTGGAAATGTCCACTCCACTTTTATGCATTTTCCATGTTTCAGAACATGATGGTGCTGTGTGTGTCTGTCGGTCTGTCCGTCGGTGGCCTTGTCACGGACAAACCTCCAAAACTATACCTCCGGATTTGACGATATTTTTAGGGATTGTGCAAGTTGGACCATAGACAGTCCTCTATGAATTTGAACGCCTTCAGGACAATAAATATGACACCGTGAGAGCATATAAACGTTAATTTCCCCAATTTACGTGTATTCCTGTATTGGAATCAGCAATAGCCATTGTGACCGTTCAAATTCGAAAACCACCCTAGCATCAATATTTTCTAAATTTTTGTGCCAAATTTCTAGGGATTGTGCTGATTGAAACATAGAGGCCGCAAAATACCAATACAGTAACAGAAACGTAAGAGCTGTATTGGCGCATCATGCGTGTGACGATAATATATTATAAGCCGATCAAAAACGTTATGATTATTTTGGATTGGCAGCATGCCAATTTGGTTAGATAAAAAGTGCTGGAAGTAGTGAATCCCTAAAGATTGCAACGTTAGCTTGAAAAAGAGCAAAACATAAAAATATAGTACATAGTTTTGCTCAAAAGTGCTCGATTCAAAAATGAAAACAATCTTCCTTCTTCTCAACCCGAAACTCTGAACATCTTCAATTATGTACCCAACTTACTTTATAACGATTTTTCAGCCATTTCGCTTCCTTCATTTTTCTCTCGCCCTTCTTTATTGCATCATCGCTACAAGCCAATTCGGTCTTCAGGAACATTTCATAAATCGACCGACCAGATGCTTGCTGAGGCTCACCCAGTATGGCGATTATTTTTCCGACCACTTTGAATCCATCATGAGCCGTCAAACGGTAAATTGGGGTGTTACGCTCTTCGAAAAGATCTGGTTTCAAATACTAGCATCAATACAGCTTATTTTCTAGCTACCAGACAGCTACACTACAAAAGCCAAAAATAACAAAATCAATAGTATGATAATATTAAAATGGTTTTTTAATTACCTACTACCGATTGGTGAATTTGTCTGTAGTATTGATATTCACGAAGGTCACTCTCCATTTCACTAAAACTCTTCAGGCACAGGTCTTGGAAGAGAAAGTAGTTTGTTTCATCCAAGTACTGATCAGGCGCTGCCACATTGATGACGTAATCCGGACGTGGTGGTGGTGGTTGGGGTGGTTTCGGTTCTGAAGATAGCAGAGAACATAGAAAATACTTCAAATAGGTAATTATTTTTTGTCCTCTAAATCTCAAGAGATTAATATGACAACTGATGAGTTATAACTATCTACTCTGTACTGTGATCTGGCGCTCTCCACTTTTTCGAATAGAATGAAGATACTTGTTGGTTACTTCCAATAATGAACCTTTGAAAATGAGCATGGAAAAAATCAACCACCATTCAGAATTTGATGTTTTAAGTGTCCATGCACCTACATACATACCTACCCTACAATACATAGAATCCCGAAATAAAATGCCGTTAGTTCATCGTTCGCAGTTTGCGTCCTTGTGCTGACCAAAACGTTGATTTTCTCATTTTTTATCTTCATATTTATATGAGTACGGAGTAGAAGCGTATAAATTAATTATAAAAGGTCATTGAATGATCCTGAAATCATTGTAGGTACGATTACTTTTTTTCCCGATCGATCTATTGATTCACTATGTGATTATGTGTTTGATTACGAACCAGCCTCTATCTCTTCTTCGTCTTGGGGTTCATCCAAGGTTTTCGTGAACAAAGCAATAGCGTCTTCCTTCCTGATTGGCCAATCCACCAGGACGTACCCATGCGATTGAATGAAAACGGATTGAAGGAGCCTCTGCAATAGCTTCGTGAGATGTTTCCTCTCCCGGTTTGCCGGTTTACCGTCAATCATTTTCTTCATGATTTTTAGATATTTCTTTTCTTCAGCCATCGGGTCTGCAGGTTTCTTCGTTTTTTTATCTTCTCCTTCCTCTTCCTCATCTAGAAAAATTGGATAGCTAGATATCAATGTAAACTAGCAGGAATTATTATATTGTCGATTAATAGAGCTTCCCCATAAGAAAAAATGTGATAGTAGATAGTTGGCACCGAAATGGGTGTCTATTAAATATTTTCCCTGAACACTTCTTAATTTACACAGGGTAAAACAGGAATAAATTACTTTTAGAAAATAAATATGGTATACCTAGCATACGCACAATGGATGTATAGTTTTAGATTGTCCTTTAGATCCTTTGACGATGACGGTTGGGGTTTCTACGTATGTAGGCCATTAAAATATTTTGTGCATATTGTATTTTGTTTGTGTGTACATTTTGTGAATAACCTTTTTCTGGCTCCTCTTCTTCTTCCCCTTCTTCTCCTAGTTCTTCTTCTTCTTCGCCTTCCCCTCTTGATGGTTCTGGCTCTTGAGTTGCTCTCAGGAAATAATTTAGAATATTCCCTTTATGAATTAGTGGAAGATTATACAGTTTGCTTATTATGATAGCCAACTCCGATTTAGCTTTGGATGGAGGCCCGATTAAGAATATGGACTTGCCGTAGAGCTTCCGACTATCTCTCAGTTCTCTGATCACTTCGTCAATTTTGTTCTGTTTTGTGAACGGGTTGTGCCAAACTGGTCTCACCTGATAGGGATTCTCAACGCTATCGTACCTGTAACACATAACAGGAGTCAACAGTAGGACCAATGATTTAATTTTTTCTTGCCTACGAAATTGTTTGAAAAGTCCTCATTCATCCTATTAGGTATATTATTCATGTTCTCATGAACCAAGACCAACCAAGAGCAATGCAAATACACACCTTATATTCTGTTTCAGCAAGTCATCAATAATTTTCGGAATACAGAATTTCATAACAAAATCTGGAGATGGAAACTTGACGACTTTGGTAGATCCAAACTTCTTTGCTATTCGGGAAGCCATAGCAAAAAGGGTTTGGTCATTTTTGTTCAACGCAAATATCATTGCGGGGTAGGTTCTTTCATTCACTGTTCTCACTACTATCCATTTAAGATCCATAATGTGAATCAAAGGAAGAACATTCTTTCCGCTTCCAAACAGTGGCAGCTCCAGTTCGTTGTCCCACGCCATTTTAAATAGATAAACCAAAACGTCCTCCTCTTCCCCAAAAGGAATCCCAGAGAATATAATGGTCGTTCTAAGTTTGAATTGTTTGTAGTTCACTCCTATATAGTAGACCGTGTTTTCTAGTTTAAGGTTCCCGGCGTAGTCCGGGTGTGGAACTCTCTGTTGAAAGGTCTTCTCTGAAATATTCATCAACACTTCTTTTGGTGATTTAGCCCAACTGAGGAAATTCGAAATGAGAATCAGATGTCTCATTGGTTCCACATCCGCTTCATCTCTCACATCTTTCTTGTCCAAAAGCTCCATGTGCTGCTTCAAATAGCTCCAGATCCAGGGGATTTCTTTTTGAGACCTTGAAATGTCAAAAATCACAGTACCACATGACCTCATAACAAAAAGCCGAGTTGCGTCAGTGTGTTGTCCCAATCGGTAAGTTGTTGGGTTTTTATGTTCATCTTCTGTCGTGAGTATATGAAATGAATTATTATCTGGAAACAAAGCTGGATCCATAGGAGGTTTTTCCATATTCTTAAATTCAGTAGCTATTTTCTCAAGGTCCATCAGTTCGTTTGGCATACTCCATTTATCGAAAGTTTTCTTCGAATCGCCCATGAATCTCATTCTGGGAACTTTATTATTTTTACCCTTCAAGAAGTCGAACAATAAGCATAAGGGGCACGTGGAAGAATCAATAAGCGTCTCTCTAATTTCGACCCAATATGGTTTCAACTCTTCAATTTCTGCCAGGATCCACATCAAATTAGCTATGGAAACCAAGTCAATCTTGCACATATCATAACCCCCCCATTTGGTCAGCAGAGCGTCCAACTCTTGACTCCTTAACTTCAATTCTGGCCTCATCTCGAGAACTACTTCTTGGAAGAATTGTTTCAAATCTTTGAAAGAGCGTGGAATGTGTTTGGTTGATATGGATTTGCCATCAGCAGTTTCCAGTATTGACCTCAAGTAATTCGCCATTCCCCAAAATATTGGACAACACGTCGGCTCTACTCCGTCTCTTCGATCCGCTGACTGGCGACCTACAATTCCCTTTTCAAGCACTTCATTCTTCTGGTCAGTAAAGTCGTTGTAAAGAGCAGTCAATTTCCTTTCCATCCACTTCCTCCCTTTGTATCTCTGTCGATATTCCTCAGGTGAAAGTGTTTCTTCAACTATAATTCTCATCAGACTCTTACCTTCCAATTTTTTAATAGCCCCTCTGAATGTCACATGCTCATCAGCCTCACATGGCCCCGGAGGTTCCATAAAATATGTTGCTATCGAATCAGCAACTCTGAAAGTGGTAATAGGAAGTTTCGCGAGTTCTTCTTTTTTATTTCTTTTGAGTATTTCTCTCGTCTTGTGGTCAAAAATCTGTAGTTCAGGCACGAACACTGTCCGACCCGCCATGTACCGAAGGTTGCCTACTTTCGCGAATTTCGGTCTAGGTCTCAAGACGGTGCTTAGGAAGCGCAGGCTGTCTGCGAGTCCACTAGCTCCTATGCTTTTGGATTGCAGCTTATAAAGGAATGGTCCCGACTCGTATAACCCTGTGACCCTGAAAGCAATATTACAACAATGCAAACATCATCCATGAAAATATCAACATTTTACTTATAGCTTTTTGCTTCCGAGTCTACCGGGGGTAACGGAAGCTTTGTTTTCACTTTGAAAATCGAAAAAATGTTTGTTCTCCAAAATTGAAATTTCCTCTCGCACTTTACGTGTCAAAGCTTTCTGAACAAATTTTGTTCCGCTTGTCTGTTTGTCCTCATTTAATTGATACAGCAATATCATAAAGAGTTTTTATCCGATTTTGTTCAAATTTTCAGGGATCGTGCGGATAGGGGCCCTTGAACGCCCATCTGAATTATCTCATAATGTTTGAATCGACGGTACGCTGTATGCATGAGCTAACGTAAATTTCGTTCACGATGATGTTGACATTTGTCAAAACTGAGGAACATCAACACGATCAGGAGTTTTGAACTCTCAATTTTTTATCTAAAATTCTGGCTGACATTTTGTCTAAACCTACAAACATCAATACGATCAAGAGTAGTGAACTTAGACAATTTTCTCGGACGCGAGGAAGCTATGGGCCATTTCCACTTGGCAGAGTATTTATACAACATTTTCTTGGACGCGAGGAAGCTATGTGTTAATAATATTATAATAACAACCAAGGAATGCCGATTTCACCATGAAGGAGGATGGTGTTCGACATCTACTATATAGCCACCTGGCGGGGAATTTTCCCATCTTTCAGCAAGGAAATACTAGATCGATGTTTCGTTATGAACCATAGGAAAACTATACCATAGCTATATTCACCAGTTCATCTTGGACTGTAGAGCAAATCCATGTTTTCGCCAGGGAAGGAGTTGTTTGAGTCGAGATCCAGCCATCGGTAAGTTGTGTCTAGCAGCACGATTAACCCTGAAACCCACGTTTCCTGGTTCAAATAATATCATCTTAGCAGGTTATAAAAGCGCGCTACATTATACTATTGATGCGGTTCAATGAAATTGGGTCGATGTCCGTCTCTTTCGATTATTACAATTGATCACGAAACTCATTGTAATTTATCTCTGAAGTAACACGATTCATAAAGTTCAAGCTATTAATTATAATTTTGTAATAAGGTGCTTGAAATATTTCCAGAGGGTGTTGAATATCTATAACAACCTAATAGGTATTTATTTTTAGTCAACTGCGATTGGGAATGGAATCAACACTGATAAACAAATTCCGACTCCTTCGCTGAGATTTCATAGTGGCCAGTCTATCGCCGCTGCACAAGAAGGATAAACAAACTGGTTGGTTCCCGATCAGGTCCATTTTTGAGGGCCCTACATAACCTTGGTCTGCATCATGAATCGATAAACATAGCAATCCATTTATTTCATTCCTAATTAATCCAATCACCAGATATCTAGAATTAAAAAAATACCATAGATGAATAGAGCTCTTACGAATTATTACGGTTTTGCAACTGATGGAAAACTTCTTGTCCCACAGTTTTACAAAGTGCAAGCTCGTAAGGGTTGGTTTCTGGCACTTGTTTGCTTAGTTCAACCGCTCGTTTCAAGTTTTCTCCTATTACTCTTTTGTTGGGGTAATCATCTGGTACGGTAATGTACAACGGTATTTCTTCCACAAGAATTCCTTTTTCATTTGTCTGCAACGAGTCTATTTGTATAGGTAAGTGGTTCTTAACCCGTTATACGCGAGAAAAGTTCTACTATGATTATTACGATGTAATTTTTGCTCAATATCAAAAATAATATTTAAAACAGAAAAATGCATAGGCTGTTTTCTATGTATATTAGAGCAATCCAACAGACTAAAATAAGTAGGTACCAAAAACCTCACAAATTCGAACGATCGGTAGGTAATACATTTTGTGATAATCCTAATATCCTACGTTATTATCTGTATAGATTATTAGACTGCAGTAAAGAATAAAATGGAAGAACAGGTACCTACCTATATTAGGGGAGGGGGGTCATTGTTTGATTATCTTCAAAGTCATGTTCAAGTTGGTGACTTTCTAGGTATAAATTGTGGTGTGAAGTAGGTATCACTCTCATATTTACATAGTGCTGTCTCAATGATTAATTAGGAATTGCGCTTTTGCCTGGAAAATTATCTAGACACTATATTGAAGCGAAAGGAGCATTAGGACTCTTCAAAACCAACAAAGAGACCCGACTTAAGTTTTTAACTATATAATATTATATGCCAACCGATCTAATTGATGTGGAAACTTGTTTTTTTCTCGGTGACTTTATGGAGTGTGGGAGAAACATACATAATGGTTTGCCTTAGGAGCGAAATTTATCAGGGACGCTTTCAAATTTAATATACCTAAAATTGTTTCCGACTTAGCGGTTTCTTTCTTGCGTGTGATGAATTCATGTATATTCATGAGTAGGGATTGGATTCCTACGTATTTTCATTCCATTATTTTCAACTTGTTTAGTTCATACCAACACTTTTTGAACGTTTCTAACACACTTAAGTTACACATATTGTCCCACATTTCGCTAATGTATACAACATAATTATATTATTTTCAAATATTTTATTGATTTAACACAACATATTTTCAAATTTATTCACGTGAATAATTTTTCAATTCAGGGATTTTTCAATTTCAACTGTTTTTTGAAGCTATTCATAAGTGAAGTCCTAAGTTGACTCTGTTACTCATAGGGACTGGGTGCACCACAGCTAACAGACTACGATTCACAGAGGCCATTACTGATGCTGTAGTTCACAGGATTCTCGTAAACAGTACTTCGCTTGAATGTTTTAGTTCATTTTTCATTGTTAAAAACTCTTGGAATCCGTGTTTTCTGGTAAGAAATGCCGCGAAACTCACTCAAGAATACACAACAACAAACTGATCCTAATCTATCTTCGTATTTTCACAATTTATTTTTACAAAACGTTTTAACAATTTTTATATATTTCAAAAAAATATTTGCTCAATTTCATAAAAATACTTTATGCATATTTAAAAAAATATATATTCTAGTTGCTTATTTCGCATTTTTAAATAGGTACATAAAAATCCCATCCCTATTTATGAACAACAGAACCCTAGTTTTGTATATATTGTATAATTATATTATATTACATATATATATATATGTATTATAATATAAATATTATATATAATATGTTGGGTAATGATCTGTAGTTACATTAATAATAATGATATAACATAATAATAATAATACTTCTGTAGTTCGGTACGTAACTCAATCATACTCACGTATGTCTTGATTTGAATCAAATCCTTCAAATTATATCGCAGCTCCTCCTTTTGTTGACCTTTCTTGTCTGATGGGTTTTTCTCTTTAACCTTGAAACCAAATTCCTGAACATAGACGGGATATTGTAGGCCATCTTTAGTAATTATTGTTGGTTGAGGATGATTTTCAACGACCACCGGGGAAGGTGCCGCCACCGATTTATCTTCAATTGTTGATTCATGAAACTCACCATATTCATTTTCCCCTTTATTTTCTAACCTCCCTTCTCCATCGTGTTCTTCAAAATTGAATTGTTCCTCCTCCAGTAATTCCTCCATTCCTTCTTTTTCCGGTGGTTTATCCTCTTTTTTTGGTTTTATGCTCGACCTTGAATTGAATAATACCGTACTTATTTACTTACTGGTAGTTACTGGTAGTTACTTTCCTAATTGCTCGTGCTACAAGTGTAGGTAATATATTATTATTATTTATTCTTCAAGTTGGAGTTCCGGTTTGGACATCACGAGGTAAATGATGGAGTCATCTTTCACCTCCCAATTCTGCCTCTCGCATGTCGCAACTATCTTTCAACTAGATATTGATTCTGCTTAGTGAATATAATCAGGTCACTTATATTAGTATACGATAGGAAACATTGAGTTACTTATCAATAGTAAAACCGATGCCTGACCTCTTTGATTTGAGTGGGAGGATCCACGCGTTAAGAAAATGTATAACAAGGAATATTTATTTTAAAAACGCTGCAAATTATTAGCACAACGGTTTTTTTTTACTTAGTAGATAGGTACCTAACCATTCTGCATACTTAGATCGCTAAGAAAAAAGTCACTAAAACGGAAAACGGAAAAATCACAAAAAAATACGGAGTTTATGAGCTGGTGCGAGTTGGTGGTAGGATGTTGTTGGTAACGAGAGCTGTTTCGATGGTCAAAACGTGAATTTCCTAGGTTTATTGATGATGTTGCAGCTTATTATCGCCATCGCTGGCTACCGCCTTAAAGTCTATGAATTCTGGGCGTACCACGTACAACGTTCTCGGACCCAAAAATGTCATTTTCTTGAAGTGCCGATTTCGAATGGCTTTTATTCCCACAGTATAGGTATCAACCATATAATCTGGGCACGCCAAGGATTTGGGATAACTAAGGGAAGTGCAAATCAGAACTACCTCGCAATTCGATGATGGATGAGGGGAAAAAATCGCTTGTTCGCGCACGAAACAGCCGAGATATATATTTGTGATCAGCGTTAAATTTACTCTAAAATGGAGGTTTCCCGAATTTTTTCAGGAAAACGACCATTTGGACCCACTGTGATCCGCACCGTCCTGGACGGGTTAACTGAATCTCTGTCTATCCTGGCGAATCCCAGACGTAACCCCAATTATCAAACGGTACTGTACGACGAAATGAATGTCGTTGACGTTACTTACAGAAGAGCCTTTTTCATAGCTTCAAGCTTTCTTATTTTCCTTTCTTCAATAGTCTGTTCTTCCATTGATTCCTCGTGTGCTGCTTCCGCCGCTGCGTTTTCCCTAGCTCTTTGTTCTGCCAGCTTCTGGTTCTCTCGCATCATCGTTATAAATTTCCTCACCTGCCTCAGGTACTTCTTCAATTCGTATCGTTTCAGAGCTCTTAGCAGCAAATAATCCTCCAACTCCTCTTTCATTTTTACCAACTTTTCCTGTCGCTTAGCGAATTCATCAGTCATTTTGCTAGCCCAGTCCATTTGGATTTTGGTGATCCTCATTTTCCAATCCCGCTTTGCTATAACAAGTTATTAAATCACAATGATTAAAAGTATTCAAACGAGTTTGATCATATTCATAGGTGCAGATAATATTATCTCTTTCAGAACCGGTGTGCAGTATGCTGCACACAACGTTTACAGTCTTATGGGGCCTTGGGGAGCTGAGAGTCAAATGCGGCCCTATGGGGAGTCTCCC
>JAEMON010000002.1:32494865-32510948 GCA_030264115.1 Lygus lineolaris
AAAGTGGGCCTAAGGCAGTCAGATGTTCATACCTCTATCTGAATTCTCGTAGCCGATTTTTCATATCCGAATTGAATTCCGATTGCCCCAGTATACTTCTAATCGGCCACCTCGATCAGTAGGTAAACCATCAGATCAGCCAACAGTCACCTCGACTCTTTCAATGTGTGTCAGCGTACCTACCTACAAGAATAGTTAGTGCATTTTATGAGGGACAATGACAAAACAATGCGTAGATGTCCGAAGAAACAACTACATCCGAGGTTATTTATTTTGTTCTATTTGCTTCATGTCTTTAGACAAATAGACATCGTCATTTGTGATGAAAGTTCTGTTGAAACCTTCGTGTTTCTGTAACTGATCTTAGGATTGCATAGCCGAAATCATGTTTCAAAAAATATTATTTTGAACTCAGTTATTTCGTTCTGTGCGGTAAATTCATTTTTGCCTATTATCCTCTTTGAAATTCAAGTTTTACAAAATCAACACTGTATTTTACAGTTAGTTGGTCTTCCTACCTACTCAGCTTCGTTGTGCATAACAAAATCCGTCTGGCACCTAACTTTGTGATACCAGAATCATGCTTTGAGAGGAAAATTTTTCATTTATTTCATCACATAATTCCTATCTGTTTTCTTTTCCAATCGAACTGATGAGGTCTGACTTCTCCAATAACGAATAACGAAATTGATACAGTCGATTCGAAGAGGTAGGTACCTACTGAGTATAGGCCGGTGGCCAGTGAAGTTTCAAAGACCTATACGTAGCTTCTACCCGTTGAGTGGATGAGAATAATGTAGAGGCTGTTGACCGTGTGATGAACTAGAGAATCTGCCTTACAGGCCCTCAAACTTTTCTGTTACCCTGACCTTTGAGAGAAACTGCAAAGCAGTTCTTCAGAAGAAAACTACCTAATCTCTAGTCTGTATGAGTTTCTTTCAGGATTCATCCTGACTGACAATGAGTTAGGAACTTCATATTGTTCACTATTCAGTCACCCAAATTCCTTCCTATCTAAACTTAATTACTCAGGAGTGAACCAAGATAGTAGAGTTAGTACCTACAAGAAGACTGCATAGTAAAGTAGATTTTTTCGTACTTCAGAAAATGGACGAGACCAAGCCCGACTATGAACCTGCTGAGGCAGAAGTCGCTGAAGTGGCAGGAGAAGAGTCTGATGAGGGAATCACAGTTAAGGTAAGATTTCCAATGTGTGGTTATTGAATATCACTAGACATTTTTATACTAATAAAACACAAACAAAGAAGTGGAAATAATGTTCAATAATGGTTTACCCAATCTATGGGAAATCTTTCATAACTTGACGATCTAATACATTGAAAGCCAAAAATCTACTTGCGAGTTAGGGCGGGTTCCCCTATGAAGTAGATACGTTAGCTATAAATTATTGAATACTTATTACTTTGAATTCAAGTAGGTGTATAATATTATGTAGGGAATGTTTCCAAAATATGGAGTATCTAAGTAGTGATTTTAGGAAATGTGATCTGCATTTTTTTTTTTTTTTGAAAAGGCGTTTGATTTGAATAATACCTATATTTTTCGTCATCGGTTCCAAAATCACAGTTGCCATCTGGGAAAACGATTAAAATGATTACCCCTTTCGACGATGAAGGCGATGTTCCCTGGATGGTTCCAAAAGACGAGCGGGATTTAGATTTCTATGAAATTCCGTGGGATTTTCTCTTGGATGATGACTACCGAAGAAGCAAGCAAGGGAAAATAGTTGTGCTGTGTCGTCAAGAAATCAGTGACTCCTGGTTTGAACATTTTGGCAACGGAGTACCTCATCCGGATAAAGTTTATAAAAGCAGGTGTGACTCTTTAGATTGTAGACAATAATAAAGAATAAAGAGGGTTAATCATTGAAGGATGTCGAATGAATCATAACAGGAATGAATCATAACAGGAATACCTTACCTTCCTTAACAGGAAGACTTATACCTATCTACGTACCATCTTGGAAATAAGTAGGATAGTAAATAGGTCATACTACATATTTAGTACCTATGTACTTACCTGCTACTTGATTGTTATACCTATCAGTCATAAAAATTCTTGAGGTGCCAATAACTATTATTGACTCCATAAGAATTTGGACAATTACCTTTTTTTTCGAAGATATGATGCGTTTAATGGGAAGCACATAATTGAGAACATCCTGGGTGAAGAAATTCCTAAGGCTCCTGAAAAGCCGGATGACATCACGATTCCAAGCGTAGACAAACTTGCAGCTGATAGTACGCCTGCTACACCCGTTCTCAAAAAATCAAAACACCGCTCAAAGGAGAAGAAAACTGGCATCAGAGAAAATAAGCGCAAAAAGTTACATGCGCTGTTGATCAAACTACAAAATCTTCAAATCTTACAAGAAGGTGAATTTCGCCTTATAGTACCTAAATGTATATGTACCTACACCATTATGTAATGATAAAAAATATAATTATGAGCTGAAGAAATGCAATTTTTGATCAAATTACTTTTCCGGTTGATCGCACTGCTCTCCGCTTTCCTTTCAGGTTGTGTAAGAAATATAATCCATACCAACTCTGATTTTCAGACGAGGTTCCGAAAGTTGAGAAATGGTTTTCAACGAAGATTGATCGAGAGAAGAAGATTGAGGAGGAAGAAAAACGACGAAGACGTTTAAAGAAAAAGAGATCTGGTAGAAAAGAGTTGTTCGCCTCGCTGTGGGGTGACCCTGGAAAGAAACGTGACAAACAGGCCGATAATAATGAAGTGTATGGGGAGGAGCAACACGGGGAAGAGGAAGTTATTGGATGGGGAGAATTTGAAGAAGCTCGTGGTCAACGATTGACGAAAGTGTCCCGGTACAGTGCTCCCGTTGACAGGGGACCTCAAGGTGGAGATATGACAGAAGATACCGGATCGCGTTCAAGACTGGGGAACGCTGACGAACCTAAAAATAAGATACATGAGGAAGGTGAAGAATACGAAGCAGAATTTGAGGGAGAGTTCGGGGAAGAAGAGAGTTTGGAGGAAATTACGTACGTACTTCTTCTTCTTAGGTATCGATCTTCCGAGGATTGGTTTGCAGCATCTCTCCACACCTCCCTATCCTGTGTCAGTCCCTTGATTTCTTCATACTCATAGCATCTTTTCTCCTTCGTTGTCTATATATGATCCAAACGAAGTCTTTCCCAGGAATTTTCTCTTCAAACTTGACATTGGGCTGTTAAAGAGTTGTTTTAGGTGTCCGATCCATGCGGATCTTCTTCTTGTAACGGACCCCATGATATTCTTTCGTCCCGCCACACAGCCCTCGACTCTTCATCATTTTTTTTACTTTACCTAATCACGGAATTTGATGCATCCCCGCTCGCTTCCATAAAACCCTACCCCACACGAATGATTTCACCAGGTTTTCCCCAACATTCATATTTTGTTAAAAATGTTCGGCGTTAACTGTTTCCATTTGGAAATTGATGCTCTTTTGGTCTGTTGAATGCAGGTTCTGATTTCCTCCTCAGACCTTCCATCACTTGTGATTCTACATCCTAGGTAGCAAATATAGACTGTTCGGTTCCAAATCTCGCTCGAGCCGGAAGTTCTCTTTTTTACCTCATTCTGTTCTCTTCTTCCGGCAAGTATACATCAACTGGTAGATCGTCCGCGAATCAGATTATGACAACAGCGGTTGTTTTTGGATTTTTACGCACCTATTGCCTCTTTTTATCTCAACTTGTTATTCGGTATTCCGAACTCCAAGAACTGCAGTATTATGCACATAGTACCTGGTTTACTGTTCTTCAAAGTCATGTCACTTTCAGTAAGAAAATGTTTGATTATAAATACGTGTTGCTCAATTGCTTATCACATAAGTACCTGTATTATGACCACATTAACAAAAATCATTACCCATTACAATTACCCTGTATTCTCCTCACTTTGCAGGTTCTCAGACCTTGAAAAAGAAGAAGAATTTCTCACAACAGTTGAACAACGAGAATCGCACGAAAAGAAAGAACGGATAGAATACTTGCAAAGACGTCAAAAAAGGTTGTATGAGAAACTAAAGGAAAAAATTGATTTAGAAAAGTCCAAAATAACCCCCGAGTACGTGGAAACTCTTAATATCTTGAAAATGAGGGATAACCAAGATTACTTACTTGGCTGGGAACCAACGTTGGAATTTCCTTTCACAACTTGCAGTGAGTTAATAAGATTATTGTATGAATAATAATCAACCTTGTCCTGTATAAGTATAATTAGCACCCATAATAATATAAGAGTACCTAGGTATGATTGAAGAAGGTCTCCCACAACTCTCAGGGCATCGGTACATATGGAAAGACGAGTGTTTATTGTTGCCTCAGAAGATTACCATAATTCGCGAGATCATAAATAGGCAATGTAGTGTATGCATTAGCCAGTATGGTGTGACTATTCAGTTCAGATTACATAGCTTGATCCAATCCACGCAATTATTTAAAAAATTATATTGTATTTATGAACCATCTAATCCATACGTATAATATAGGCCTATAGGCCTTCGTAGGTACCTATCGTTAGTCAGCACCTTATTAGGGAGGTACTAAAGATGCAACGTTTGAGAGTAAATAGATGTACCTACACCTGCCATACGGATTAGACGTGGCAGTTATACACCCCTTTACGTCAGATCACGAAAATAGCCACGCCGACTTAATACTTAATACGACTAATACCAGGATTGGTGATCGTCAGGTAAGAATCTTATTCAGTCCAAGAAACTTTCACATTTCAAACGGAAACACCTTCCAAATCAGGGGTGCGAGGTAATGAGTACCTTCAAGAGAAACCATCGGGACAATTTAAGATCCTACCTTCTGAGGAATAGCAGATGACCTCTGTAACGATGCGACGTCTGAAGGCTGTAAATGTCTGATCGGCGAATCTGACGAAAAATCCCAACTTTAATTTTGTATCTATAACAAATGAACAAGGATATTTCATGCATTCTCCTATTCTCTGCTTCCTCTTGTAGTTGGCAACAAGAACGTTGGAGAGCCAGATAAATGCCACCAAAAATGTTATCCAAAGCGTGGCGGTAAATGCAGATGTTCCGAACCCAACTGCTTAGCGAACAATGGAGGACTTTGCGTGAACCAACCTAGTGATACTGAATCCGTGAATGTAGACGAAGGTAACAACGTTTTGATTTGGTAGAAAGAAGGATTACTTTTCTATTAAGGTTGTAGGTATGTACATATCAATGCGCTAATTTCAACCCAAGTTATTGTCTCAAATTAATTTAGAAATAACGTCGTCAATGTTGGACATATATATCTGAGATGTCGTTTTATAAGATAGTCTTCAGCAACTAATTACGTAGTTATACATCAATAATGTACCTATTATAATAACGGATTGGCTAAGGACTAGTGATCAAGCGAACAAGCAAACGGTTCGAATGTCAGCGTCCCTCGTTCCAACACAATACGTGGCTATATTCTCTGAATAATCAATGCACGTATTACGTGCATTGATTATCCAGAGAATATAGCCGCAATCACATCCACAATACCTGGACGAGAGACTACAATCTGGAAAGAATTAATACTTTCATTTGTATTAATAGGTACATCTCAGTATTTCAACCTCAGGTTGAAATCCCAGGAGCTCGGGCTCCAGGGTCAATCGTGAGCCTCGGACACTCAGTAGTTGTTTATCAGAGCACTATCAAACGCTAAATACAGCTTCGAAGGATAGTACGAGACAGGTTCACCAATAGTTCTAAGCTTGAAGTGCCTTCGTACTATTCTTCCTGGAAAAAAATTATATCTCTATCTAGGTAGGTAGGTATATTATTATTATTATTATCAAGTGTGTCCGTCTATGACTCAATCACGCTCAAAACGGCAACACCGATTTTGTGGGGTTTTTCTGCAAAGCGATGGCCAAAGTTCCTGGCAGCGTTATAGGTTTTAGGAGAATGCTTTCATCTTCTTCCTTCATCTAGAATCGACGTACCATCGCGACCGATACATGGGTAAATAAGTGCGTCACTAGCGATGAGGTGTTCTGTATCACTTTTGTATCGCCTGGTAATGTTTCAAGAGAGCGAGAAGCTTCTGAAACTATTCAAGATGTCACGAGAAAAGTTGCTATATTTTTATCTGCCTGATAGGTCAGTTCGTGACGGGCATGGAGGCTCGGTTACCTGGCAAAGGTCCATACATGATGGATGTACTGCCGAAGCCCTTGGATCAAGACGAAATCGTCAATCTACCTGAGAATGAAGCTTACATGAGTTTATTCCCGCCAAAGAAGGAGTCAATCCCCAGAACTGAGCATTTCTGTTTTTCGGGAAAAGTTAACTTAACACCGTTCGAAATGAGGAATAAATACGGGCTCTGGCTCGAAGAATTGGCAACCTACTTTGACAACATTTTTATCAATGCACGGATCAGGGAAGCAGCACTTGCTCAGGGCTGTGAGTAAGATGAATACTTTACAAACCGTAACGGATTTTTTTTTTTTTAAGAAAACTCAATATTGTAGGAACCTACGTGAACATAATATTATGGACAAATCCATTTTAATGTTTCGGATGTTCAATAACTTCCCTTTCGGCTCAAATTATTGATGAGTGATCAACAGTATCAGATTTTTCAACTAGAACTAACCCGAAGAAATTCTATCACAGTATCAGATTTTTCAACTAGAACTAACCCGAAGAAATTCTATCACTCACATCATTTAGGTACAAAGGAACTAACAAAGGACGCCTGAGGCCGTGAACGAGGAAAACATAGACGTAAATATATATTCACAATAATAATTACCCCTTGTCTTCAAATACCATGAAATATGAAAGAATCGCAAAATTTCATGATTCTGATCAATATGCATAATCAGACAGAACTACGATGCTATTCATACCTGAAATATGTATTGTGGATTAGGAATAGGTACATATTTGTCAATGAACCAGTGAAGCAACGTAAGAGTTTATCAACTAGGTATATATGGGTTCTCTCATCCATTCCCAGAGAATCAATAGGTAGAAATAAATTTAGAAGTTCCGCGTGGTTTCCCTTAATAACAGGCAAAATCTAACATCACATCATTATGGGAATTTCAGGGGTAAAGTCTCCCTACTACCAATTTGGCGTTGATAGTGGTTTGATTCTGGCACCAACCGATGAAATTGACAAACAACATATCGAAGAATTCAAGAGGAGGCCAGATTACCCGGCCAAGAAAGCGGAATTCGGCAAAATCCTAGAAGACGGAATGTTATCTCAAGAAAGAATGCAAGAGCTCCTTCTGCTCGGGGTAGCCGAACAAGACCCGTTCATACGGGATTATTTGGATTTGGCTCAATCTAAGCGACAGTGGGAGCAATCTGAAAATGCGGAAATCGAGTGGAACCTGGAAAACAACCCGGAAGTTTACGATGGTGAATTTCCCCCAGATATTATGAATCCGGATGTTGCCGAAGATGAGCTGGAGGAGGGTGAAGATGAGCTGAGCCCGGAGGACCGACTCCGTAAACGGAAAGAAGACTTCCTCAAAAGCAAAGTTCAGGTTGAGATGAATTTCAATCAAGACAAAACGCTCGCGCGTTGGGATGATAAGAGATTTCTTGTGGACTCCAAAAGGAGGCAGGAGAAGATGAAAGAGTGAGATACCATTATATTTTCATAGCGTTTGAAACGAACCTAGTCGGTCGATATCTTCAGTTAAAACAGTAGGAATGATGTTTGTCGCTCATATTCAGCCTACCTGTACTAACTGCCTATCATAGAACCAACACTTTATTCGCGGTAATTGAAGGTCCAGTGCGTGCTACCTTACCACTATCAAAATAAATTACCAAGTTGTTTATCTACCTATAGATGAAAATTTGACACCAAAACGCTGATCAGGGATGAAAGCTCCTTATGATAAACTTTAGCACAATCTAGTGCCCACTCATTATTCCATTTCGTGTCGTACTAAAAGAAAACTAGATATAATGTAGGTAAATATATACCTACCAACTCTGTGTCGAAGCTGGAGGACTTTATTAAAGCGGCACTTGAAGGCGTAGACGCAAAATGTAAAATTTATGATGGAGTGTTTAGAACAGAACAACGCAACATAAACATTTACAGTTGTGAATTTCGTACACCCACATTGAATGTACAGTTTGGAGTATTATTGAATACAGAACACCGAAAGAAAGCAACATTATGGTAACAACGTGAATGTAATCAATTAATTTTCAACTGTTTCGGGTAAGGAAGATATTCATTGTGATCAATATTGCTTCTGAATATATCGAGATAGTGAAAGCTTTGTGCACACTTTCGGGAATTGAAAAATTGTCTCCTCCAAAAACAGAATCTTTCACTCACATTTCAACTAATCTTGACCTTTCTATAATGAAGCCTTCCGTGGCTGTCCATCAGTGCACCAGTGGATCCTTGTCACAATGCACTATTTCCATAACTTGTGTGCGATATTGATTGAATTTATATTGTTTGTGTGGGTCACTTCGTAGAACCTCCCCTATAAATTGTATCACTGTCGAATCATAGAAGCCTCTGCACACTTGCAGATTTGAAATGCTACAAATATGGTTGGTTTCTCACAAATTAATAGTTAGATTTCGTTCAAACTTGTAAGGTGGTTGGGGATTGCCCTCAAGGTGGTATTGCAGTGAGTAGCGATTGCGCTACGTGTAATCCTTTCCTCATACTTGAGTAGGTATACCTAAGTATAGCTAATGCGCGCATATCTCCATCTCGGTCAATTGTCTATAATGCCTTTGAGTTGGAAGTGTAAGCTAGGCCCCAGATGGAAGCCTATGAATGTAATCGTTGCTGTCACCATTACGAACGTTCAGCATTGGTGTACGAGGATGCTGTGCCAAACTAACATGGCGGACATTTCCTAGTTTTACACACAATTTCCGGTAGGTATAAAAAAAGTTCCATTCATGCAGCATGAGTTGGTGAGCGAATTTTCAAAGAATAATTTTAACCGATTTGGTGGGTGATTCTTATAGGAAATTTCAAGCTGATTCCGAATATACCATATGTTCCTATGTTTAAGACGGTAATTCACACCAAAAACCTCAAAAAACACGTTTTTTTGGGATTGTTGACTCTAAATTTTCAAAATTTGACCCCTTGGAGTACTCCAAAAATTCTGGCCAACGAACTCATCCTTTCTTTTAATATTATTGACATTTTAGAATTTTTTTGGATTTTTTATCTCGATTCCACGGGCAGATATCAGTGACACATATGCTATATATAAATATGTATATACATATAAAAAAAGGTTAAATTTCAGGAATCATTTTAGAATGGTCTGAAACGGATTTCCATGAAAAAAATTTCGAAAATTTTCATTACAAAAATTTTGAAGCCATTGCAATAGCTTCATTTTTTTTTTTTTTTTTTTTCGAAAATTCGCTAATATAATTAAACTGACCGTACGCTTGTTAAACTGAGTGTGGTCCGTGGACGTGCACTTGGCCGACATTTTTCACCATCGAATTCGCTTCTTCTGTCAATAATTATCATGACGCATTGATTTTAGACTGACCGGCGATCCAAAAAGTAACATGGGCGACGCAAAACTCAAAAAAATATTTGGCCACTGTGCGGTCGATTATTCGTTCGACGACCCCAAAACCTTTAAAGAGGTGGTGACGCGCTACGAAGAAAGATTAAGAAAAAGGATGTACCCATTTGCCGAAGATCCGAAGAATCCAACGGAATTCCAGAATTTCCTCGCCAAATGGCAAGAACAGTGGAGTCGGGTTAAAAAGGTAGCTGTAAGACAATCATTGAAAAATCTCAAGGAATATCACAAAAGCGCGACGGAAGAGAAACTTGCGATGTATGAGAGAGCATTCAAAAAACGCCTGGAAACCTGTGAAGTGACAGGTCGACCACCGAAATTTCTCATAAAAGCATTATTAAGAAAACACGAGAGAAACAATTCGTACCTGCAATTTTTGAGGAGGATGAAGAAAGCGTATCTGTCACAACAGAATACTGACAAGAAGAAACTGAAGAAGTTTATATCTTGTATTGAGAAATTGCTGGAAATAATAGATACTGAGAAAAGGAAGAAGAGAGATATGAAGATGGCGAAAATAAGGAGAATGGGAAGTTACGGTGGTGAAGAAGCTGAGGAGGACGCGGACTTCAGGAGGAGGGAAATTAGTTTGAAGGAACTGGAGAGAAAACAACGAGAGAAGAAGAAATCGAACGTTGATTTGATTGGGAGTAGAAAATACACAGTAAGTAGAGCAATACTTGAATCATTCGTTTTCATAGGTAGGTTCAATATTATGTGTATATTCTTTCTGAAAGTCAACTATGGTTGCTCATTGGGATGGCCTCCAGTCCTCCACGATCGTATTATTTTGTTTGCCGTGGTCCACATGAACCAATAGGAAAAATAGTAATTGAATAACTGAGTTATGTTTTTAGAAAGAGGATTTTGAGGCAAGACGTTTTCTGAAAGGGCCCGTGAAGGTTTATAAGGAACCAAAAGGTATGACTGAGAAGCAAGTCAGAGAGCTGTTGTACGCCGCAAATACTGATGTTCCATTGAGGCCGGATATTGATCCTGAAGTATTTTTCATGAAATGGTACTCTGATCATCGAGACAATACACCTCGGTAAGTAACTTAGCACGTACATTTAGTTAGTACGGAGAAGTCAAAAAATTGTTGTTCACAAGTTGAAATATGATGATTTGGATTTTAGAGATTTTTGAACAGGTAGGTATTAAATATTGAGATTTTTGAACAATTTTGGGTAGGTGATTGAAATGCTATGTCTGTCTGTGGTAATTTTCTTGTCCTTATGATTTTTCATGTCATTTCCGAGGGTTGTGCACCTATTAAGTAGGTAATGGACGAATTTGTATTTCGCCGAACCCAAATTTGGTGGTTCATGTTTGTTTTATTGTACGCTCAAGCTTTGCACGACCACGTGTAGAAGGTACCTACTCATTGTCGCCAAGAGATGATTGTGAACCTCGCGTTAAGAGGGTATTTTATGTCAATAGGATCTTTGTAGATGGGCTTTTCTATACAGAAAATAATAAACCGTTGTGTAATAATTTGCAGCGTTTTTTTCTGCCTTTGTATTGTTATTTGGGATAAAATAACACTGACAATACAGAGAAAAAAATAGTTTATCGTTCAGGTGTGGATAAAACTTGGAATAAAATCTCAGCTGTTTGATTAACAGGCTAGATTCCGAAGGCTCTTGAGGAACCCTAGGTCACACTAAAAGAACTGAACCGAAAAAGAACGAGCTGAGATCGCATTGAGGGCAATGAAAATAGGATTAATTTAAACTGATGCGGCTTCATTGTCTGTGGTGACTCACAGAAGCTAATTTGATGCTTCAAAGCTTCATGTTCATACCATTCACTCGTAATTATGATTTCTGATCATTGTGATGTACTCAAATTGTACGGCCGAAAATATACATATACATATTGAAACAATTAATTAAAAATTAGTTAATATTAATTAATAATTATGTATTTATGTAAATTTTCACTGATCAGGAGCCCAAACAGTGATGGGCTTTGTCTTTCATTTTGTTCGGTTGGAATCTTGGACGGTATCGGCCAATGACAGACTACACCCTTTTCAACGGCACTTTCCCGCCATATTACAATGATAAATATTTCAATAAGTTATCTAAAATTACAGATACACTATTTTTGCCTCACGACTTCATTGTTGTTTCTTTGGGGTCATTATCTCTCAGAAAAAATTTAAAAAAATTAATGAATTCCCCATTGACTCACTTGGATACAAGAATATTTTTTATTTACTCATAAAAGTATTTTACTCGTATAAATCCCTTTAAACATGTGTTGTATGTGTACAACTTTTGATAACAGGAAATGTTGTTCGGAATTGTTCAAAATAGACAAACGACTTGGTCCTTCCAAAAATTTCTCAGTGGTGAACTACATGTCAATGCTCAAAGCGGCGGAAATGGTCGAGCGTGACCCGTATGATTTAAAATTCCTCCCCAACGCTGGTCACTGTAAGTTCGTTAAAAAAGTTCCTACCTCATATTTGTGTTTAGTGATATTTGGGTTAGGGTTAGGATGTACCTACTGAAAGATTGCGAAAACTGTGGAAGACTTACAGTAAAGAAATAATCTTTACATCGTAACTAAATTAACCTAGAATTGTCGAATACCTAATGAGAATCCAGAAGGTAAAACGAATATGCATAACCCTTCTGTGGGCGCAACTGAGCAATTTGAAAAGAACCACTAAAATCCTACTTTAAAGTGTATGATCGCGTCAGAATGATTAATGACAATAATGTATAATATAATATGATGATTGTATAACATTAGACGGTATAATAATATACCTAGATATACACGAGGAGTCGCAACAATAAAAAAAGTCCCATTCATGAGTTGGTGAGCGAATTTTCGAAGAATAATTTTAACCGATTTTGTGGGTGATTCTTATAGGAAATTTCACGCTGATTCCGAATATACCGTATGTTCCTATGTTTAAGATGATATCTCACACCAAAAACCTCAAAAAACACTTTTTTGCGATTTTTGAAACTAAATTTTCAAAATTTGACCCCTTGGAGTACTCCGAAAATTCTGGCAAACGAACTCATCCTTACTTTTGATATTATTGACATTTTAAAAATTTTTTAGATTTTTTATCTCGATCCCTCGGGCAGATATCGTCTGGAATGACACATAAACATATATATATATATATATATGTATATATATATAAGTGATAATTTTCAGGAATTGTTTTAGAATGGTCTGAAACGGATTTCCACGAAGAAAATTTTCAAAAATTTGCATTACAAAAATTTTGAAGCCATTGCAATAGCTTCATTTTCTTCGAAAATTCGCTAACAAACGAATCCAGAATTGGAATACATGATCAATATTTTAGATCTGAAACCAATTTATTACTTGCCTGATGGGATGGATGTTCCTGTTCGGATGTTGGCAAACTACCCCAAGGAACCAAAAAATTTTAAAGAAGGCGATGGAGTGAATGTTCAAGAAATCAAGGCAGAAAAGCCCTATTTCAGCGATCAGCTTCTGGATGTGTGGCGTTCGAGAACCAAGAGACCAGAACGTCGAAAAAAACTGAAGATTTCAGATTTGATTAAAGAAGAAGCGACCAAAGAAGGTAAGGAAGTAAGCACTGTTGGAACAGTTGCCAACAATCTGGTTGTGACAAATCACGAGGAACAGCGTAGCTTTGAAAAGCCTACGTATAATCGATTAAGTTTACCCGACTGGATAAAAATATCCTTTACTTACTGGCAAAATTGTGCACTTTTTCTGGTGATTGTAGAACTGTCGTACCTTCAATCTTTCAATTAGATGAAAGGTGACGTAACAAAAATACTCTGTTTTGTTTGTGGGTTGCCATTATGGTTACACTGTTATGGGTTGACGGAGAAGTACTTCGGCTCACTTCCGGTTCAATATTTTTTATTGCTGATCCTACATGTTTCGCAACACAGGTGTTGCCTCTTCAGGGATCTGTAGTTTGAGGTTGGTAATCTTAGTGTTAAAGTTAACCAGGTTCGATGCGAAGCTCTGCTCCTGTAGTTGGTTAGGTGCGGCGGGGCGGGTTTCCTCCTTGTCCCTGCATCCCTTATTGCAGGTGTTGCCATTATGGTCACACTATTATGGGTTGAGGGGGAAGTACTTCGGCTCACTTCCGGTTCAATGTTTATATTGCTGATCCTACATGTTTCGCAACACAGGTGTTGCCTCTTCATGCGAAACATGTAGATCAGCAATAAAAAATATTGAACCGGAAGTGAGCCGAAATACTTCCCCCTCAGCCCATAATAGTGTAAACATACTCTTGTCTTCTCTAGTTAGTCACTGCCGAATTTCCTTTAATTTTGTCTTCTTGTCAGGAAATAAGAAGAAAGAAAATCTTGGAGGAGAACTTGATGAAGATCAGGAATCAGGAGTCATGCTTGAGCCGGACGGGTCTGAAACAGAGGTAAGTGAAGGGGGAGGTGAAATCGCGAACGTTTTGCCAGAAGTGAAGCCCAAAGAGCCATGGACCTGCCCCCCGATGGAGCCCTGGGATAGATTCCAGTATGATCCATACGCTTGCCTCAGGAATAAATCAAGAATCAGCAGAAAAGAACGTGCGTGGTTTAGGTATGTGTTGTTCTTTGGAACACTGATGCATTTTTATAAAGGAAGGAACTCGGTTAGCTCATTTTCTGTGAAACGTAACCTGAGTGAATAATTGGATCTTCCATCAAGAGGGATATTATTATAATGAGATAGTTATATTAATGTGTAAATAAGTAGGTACCGTTCGTTTTAATGTTTGTTCTTAGATATTTTAGAACGAGCTTCGTTCACGGGAACGGGGAATAGTTTTAGCTCGTTTCGCCTCTACAGTATTATGTTATCATGGATTATCTTGATGTTATATTATTATTGTTGTGAAAATAATAACCGTAATTAATCATCTCCACGCATCAATGACAGATCAGCCAGAGAGAGGGAAAGCCGAGCGTTTAGAAAAGGTCAGACGTCATTCATGAAATTTATAGACGTAAATAAACTCAACTCCGATCCTGAAAACTTCAAGGTGTGGCATATGGCTTCCTCAGGCTTTCTCTATAAAGCCATGAGAGTGATGAACCCTAACTTCGAGAAGGATGAGAGTGTACGAACCTTTTTACTTGCCTGAATTTATAAATCGTTTTAAAATCAAGAGGCAAGTGGTGGCCGGTGGTCCGTTGCAAACGATGGTGTGGACAGTACAAGCGGCAAAAATTCTACAACCGTCCGTTGTGATTTTGGCCGGTATAACCGGCGGTCTGGTACAAACGACGACGGTATAACCGGCGACCACTTACGAGTAAAAAGAGATATCCACGTAGCAATTAAAATTCGAAGTCTTGTTGTGCCATAATATTTCACTAAACATTCAATTTCTGGTGTATTGAAGGAATAAGTAGGTAAAAAAGACGAGCAAGTTAAGCTAACATGAATACACGTCTCAAACAAACATCAACCTGGCGGGGTCCCTGGGAGGTCGAATTAAATGAACAACCGGAGATTTACTGTGATCTATAGCAATGCAACATCAAGACTGTTACCCACGTTAAAACAATGAAGTTCCCAACACAAACATCAAACACCCCAACACAGCAAGCAGACAGAATCGCTCGTTCGCGTCTTAAACAGACATCGATGCAAGTCTTGTAAAACATCATAATAATAATATTACCTAGCTTATCTAATCGAATTAAAAATCACATGAACCCGGATGGGGGAATAAAGATATAAACAAATGCCTGAAAAATTAAAAATCCGGTGGAAAAAAATTAACTAATAATAACCTTTAACCTGACCTCATAATAACCTAATAATATTGACTTTTGTACTATTCAGTTGCTTATCATAATAATAGTTGTTGTCATATTTTGTTCACACAATAATTATGTTAATTATCCCACAGCTCCATGGAGTGGGTGAACTGTGGAACTGGGATACCGTTGGAGGAGACGAAAATCAACGGGAATCAAAGGATCAAAAGAGTTTGGCTAAATTTAAGTCTGCCTATTACTTTAAAACCCAAAATGTTGCACCTGGTAAGTCTTCTCATAGATTCTTCCCTTTTGTATTATTATGAACTCGTTGATAAGACGCTGCAATGGTTTATTATTTCACTGTTGTGTGTATATTACCCTTCTGTGTAGTTCACCGTTTTTTCTGATAGTAACAACGATGACCTACGTACAATCCACGACTTTCACAATCATGTTCCTTTCATACAAGGCGTTCACCTATTCATGCAATACTTTTTGTAAACCTTAAAAATAATAGGCATGGTCGATTTTCAACTATGTAAAATCTGAGGGCAGAGGTCTCGTAATATACATATAAGCTCAGGTGGGAATGACCCTCCCAAAGAGTGTCGAGTATGGTAGTTCTTGATTGGGTCCTAATTCAAGTCTCTTGTGAATCTAGTAATGGATCAGGTACTGCGCATGCGTCAACAGGTGGATTGGAAACAATCACTTGACAAAGCATACCTCACGA
>JAEMON010000002.1:32516175-32529365 GCA_030264115.1 Lygus lineolaris
TGTGTGTGTGTGTGTGTGTGTGTGTGTATGTGTGTGTATTCCATGACGACCACACCACAAGACAAGCACCACATATGACACCTTCGGTCTGTAACTACAATATCTCCCACGTATACAAAAAAACTAACTCCAAGACCAAAATAAAGAAGAAAACAAAAGGGTTCCTTCTTCTCAATGATCCTCCATGTACCAACATCATTGGAGGGATAACAAACTGCCTCTGCCAGACAAGGCAATAAACCATTTCTGAAACTACTTAAAAATAGTAACGAAGCCAATTTTGTATTTATTTCTGTATTTATTTATGCAAGAGAACGTTTCATTTCTATTTTTTCGGCATACCTACCTATTAAGCACTATTATACAAAATGTGCACACTTACCATATTGCCCCACGCGACCTTCGGGTTTGGGGCATATAACAACAGGATAAATCAAATTCTGTAAATAAAAACCTTCGTATTCGCCGTGGTCGTCGTGTGTGTGTGTGTGTGTGTGTGTGTGTGTGAACGCCAACAGGGAATTCCGATGTGTCGAAATTTTGCATTTTCGATTTCAAATTCGGATTGAAATTGAAAACCCAACGTGTACCTACCTAGCACTTTCTTGGGAAGCTCTAACTGAAATCTTCCAGTTCATCAAATAAATTGGACTAGCCAGAATCACCCATCCTTGTCACACTCATAACTATAACTTAAACATTTTGCATCCGATGTCGATGACATTTCCGGGGAAGATGAAGATTGTAGCAATTGGAACCATGGCAGCGTCTTTGCTAGCTGAAACGATGGAAAAATTATCGATCGTTTTGATGTTTGCCAATAATTTAGATACATGTAACACGATCGTATACATTTTGTTCGAGTAAGTATGGGGAATCTGTGCACCAGACTCACTTGAAAGACGTTTCCATTAGGTAGCTTTACCAAAAAGCAACCCAGACGCCAGGAATAACTTTCTTTAAATTGGTATGAAATGAAATTAATACAAGCTCGTGCATGCATGTTCATTGCTTTAGCGGATCCTCGTCCATTCGATTTTGTTGCTGAAACTGCTGTAATACCTAAGACGGTAATTTATATGGACACAATGAAAAATGACGCTCACGAAAATTTGCAACTATCGAAAGACAAAGTTCTATCAGATGACTGGAATGATTTCTGGAAGTATAAATCTAAAGAAGCAGATGCTCAAGGTAGATGACTCATACCCACGTATTTGGTAGGTAGTTACTTTTTACAATTTCAAGAGTGAAACGATGAGCAAGCGTTTCGTATGTGATCTACGATACAATTATACAATACAATATGACATGATAAGCAATCAATAGTACAACTCCACGGATCTCAAATTCACAGAATTCTTCAAAAAGAGACTCCACAAAGTACATCGCGTTACCACCCGGGACGAATTCCTTCTTGAGAGAGTGGTCGAGATTATAGGTGCTCCCTCACGGCCAGGAGGCGCCCTGATGTACCAAAGTCTCTTTTCTCACATGTTGGAGGAGAAAATCACCAAACCAGAACAAACGGCTCAAGTGGCCCATGTCCGTCAGTTTTTCAATATTATGCAGCAAAAAGGTTGGTTGGATATAGGTGATCACTATAATATTATTTCAATCAATATTATGTGAGTACAGATACCGTCAGGATGGAATTTTTACTTTCGGATTTGTTTTCTATACCTAGGTAGGTACCGAACTATCGGCAAAAATAGTGAAGGTATAGGTACCTCTCTGAAGAAAAAGGAGATTTTTGCCGAATATGGTTTCCATCAATTTAACGAAATTGATGACTGATTGAATCAGTTGAATTTTCATCGTACGTGTAAGAAGTAATGTGAAGAAATATTTCATTGATAATTTCTCCTGTGAGTTTTTGATGAGGATGAAAAGCTTGCAAAACGAAATCGGATTATTTTAGGGGGCAGTCACCCAATTCGCTCTCGGATGAGGGAGACGTACAATTTAATACAACTCTTCAACTCGATCTTTCAATCAATTTCTGAATCAAATTAGACGTTTTTTGATATTCTGAGTAGGACAATGACCCAATCCCATAATAATGACAATAATTTATTGTAGACAAGGATGGAGAGGGGAGGTAACTGGGAGTAAAGTTTGACCCAACGTATTCGATGGTTGTAATTTCTATTTACGAGTATTTGTAGAACTCCGTAAAGTTGGTGGCTCACTTTGTTATCACCACCGTTAATCAACCAATTGTTGCCAATTATTAGTTATCCACAGGAATGAAAAATGTCATATTTTCCGACAAAAACTCTTCCAGGTCTCGATCTAGCAGCTGGTATTACTCATCAATGTCTTCCATCATTGACGGACTGGCCAAAACCAAAGTTGAAGCACTCTCTCCAACCCTATTACGTAGGGTACCGTCACTATCCCACCAGGAAACAAACACTCAGATCAGCAGCAGGACCTTACCGTGAGGTGAGGAGAAAATGGTCCAAGAGGTCCAGGTTCTTCAACCAGATGCCCACAGACGGGAACCGGGTGATGTGGAAGAAGGCTCGCAAATTCTGGGCACCTCAAGAAAAGACGAGGGAGTACATAATTCATTTTGAAGCAACTTGTATCTAAGACTCGAAATGAGGTTGACAGGCATCTTACTAAAAAAACATTATTTAATCAACATTCCATTCAGTTTTATGGATGCAATCATTAATGTCATATAATTGAGAATAAAAGGAGTTGAAAAATAATGTTGAACTGATTGAACCCGCTGTTCCTTCCTTATCAGCATGTTGCTGTGTGTATGAGACTAAGGAAACTAATATAATAATAATCATGTACTACTTAGAGATTTCAAAATAATATTATTTTTTGTTATTTCTTGGGGTTCACGCAAACTTTCGATTTTTCGCTTAATACTTATATTTGTAGATTCTTCCATACGAACAACAACTACGACTATTCAAAAATAATTAGATAGGTACATAGTACTTGTATATATAGGATAATATAATCAATTAGATTATTTATAAACTGATCATGCATAGGTTTCATGATTTGCATGAGTATTTTATTCGAATCTCCTTTCACGACACCTCCATACCAAGTGCCGCGACCAAATTAAATGAAAGCTCCCATCCCTCCGAACTCAGGCGATGGAATTAAGGGTGGGAAAAAGAGAAAAAAGAGGCTTCACTTCGAAGGGAACCAACCGTGAAAAAAGGGATAGAAGGGTGCGAGGGAGAAAATAAGGTCACCACTTTCTCAAGAGGTTCAGCAGAATCATAGTGGTGAAGGAATTCATTGTCCGTTGATTCATTGTTCCAATTGAAGCGCAATTCAGATTTTCATTGGAAAGAGGGAAATTATTGCTACTTGTCAGGTTTGGGTTTGGTTACAATACCTATTCTCTGTTTTGAGCGTCATAGAGAAAGAAGATTTTTTCAGGCTTCCTCTACTTTGCCTATCGTTCACTGTCCTCCATCCATCGACGCTTATATTGGTACTACACCAAAAACTACACCCATCCGTACCAATATTTCAGCGGTATCTTCTAATAAATAGATATTTCTAATCTTGAAATAAATCAAATGAAATTTATTTGGTGTTAAACATTTTTCAGACTCCACCGTAGGTAAATGTTAGGCCGAAGAATCAAAATCTCTACTCAAGCCACTATCCGCAGGAGCGAAGAATTTCGTTTCGCGAGCATCCTTCATCTACCCAGAAACCACCATCTCCCCACCCCTTACACCCCTTAATTAATATGATAATCATCTCTGGTGGTGATGAGTGGGAGGTCTGGGGATGTTCATTACTGCATTTTCGTTCTTCCCTTGAGGCGAACTCTTCAAGGTTCTTCCCCGTTTTCTTAGCGGGGCGTGCCACCGGTAATTACGTGATTAAAACCCATCTTAGGGTGCAGATCACAATGCGCTCTCGAGGACTCGTGAAGGGGGAGGGGGGGGGCTTGAAAATAATTGCCACTTCTTACAACCTCGAGAGCCTACTTGTCGTCAAGAAGCAATTGTTTATCATTATCGAACGAAGATACACTGAAACTGCCGTAGGTACAGTTCACACTGTCTCCAAATTACGGAACTTACTCCTGTGTTCAATTAGTGACATTTAATTTATTCACATAGTTCTATTCTTATCTAGTTCCAACACACCACGACTCTATAAAGTACGCTGGAATCGCCCCTGTTTTAGAGATTCATTTTTTCATTTTCATAACAGACTTTTTATTTCAGTAGAATGAAATTGAATTAAAACGGGACCGCGGGGATCAAAGGAGAACACAATGCAAAATGAATTAAGTCAATTGATTATTGATGGTCGGATCAAGGAATGTGGCCTGTACAAACATTTTGAAAAACGATCCAAATTATTACACAACTGTTAAATTATTATTTTCCATATTGATGAGTTGGATAAGGTGCCCTTCTACGGAGATCACTGTCACAATACCATGACATCTCACGTGAGCTCATAATTTCCAGCACAGCTAATCTATAAGATTAGTCGAGTTTTGAAGTTCCGATCGTTTTCGTCGTCAAAATATGGGCTCATACTTGAAACCTTTAGTCAAAATACGTCGGAGAAATTGAGCAACCAGAATCAAGATTCATCAAATTTCAAGAGCAATAGGGAAGCAGGTAACATAATGTATTCTACTTTCTGCTACCTGTTACCGTGGCACAGGGGTAGTCAAATGAAATGGGGATGTGGAACGAAACTTGCAGCGTTCTAATAATTTAGCAGATTTGTTTTGTTCTCTGAATCGATTTGTACGTGAATATGCTCTATTTTACATTATGGCAATGAGGTTTCAAATATCTACTGTTTATTTAATTGGAGTGAATTACCTCTCTAATCCCAGTTGGTAGGTACCTGCTAATTCTCCGGCTCAGGTAAGCTCGTTCGGAATCGTGGGGATATTTTATTGGAATCTGCGTTCACCTCGAGAAAATATCTTTCTTCGAACCCGGCATTCAATTCCTCTCTCTCTGAAAGTGGAGGAATTTAATCACGCTGGGTCAAGGTTCCCGTGTTCAGTCTTCGAAAGTCCCGTCTGAAGCTCCCACGATGGAGGGGAGCGGGAAAACGCCAGTTTCAGACAACAAGAATTTAATAAGGAGATGGTAAGATCCTCGCCTCCTCACCCTTGACATGGACGAAGAGAGGCGGCTAATAAACGGAATGAGCCTGTTTTTGACTGAGGGCGGGCTAAGGGAAGAGATCAGAAAAGATCAGTCCCACGAATTGTTGGTAATTGAAAGTAATTAGCGCCTAGGAAGGTGGACGTGGAGCCGAAACTCCATCGTAGGATTCCATCTATACCTTTCTATGGGTCTGAAGTCTGCACGTCCTTCGCTCTGGTTCAACCCGCTGAGATGATCACAACCTCGGGCCACTAAATCCGTTTAGACAGACAGGATTGGAGCATCATCGTTTGTTGACATTCTCTATAAACTCCTCTCGTGATTCAGAGCCGATTCAAAGTCCGATACCTCAACTTTTGATTTTTAGAATCTTCAGATCCCAATTCTTAGTCTCCATCATCATTGGTCGACGATAAAAATTCAGACTCAAGCTACCGCAATTTTTTGAAACATAAAAAGAAATTTCAAGTTGTTAATCCAATAAGTTCGAAAAAATATCTGAGTTGTTCTACTACTTGTATCGCAGTTATTACATTACTCAAAGAGGAAACTCTTAATGAATCAGGAGAACAGAGAAAGGAAAGCAGCATACAATTTTTAAAACTATGGAATTAATGGGAAGAGCACAGGGACAACTCAGATAGGAACGCACTCCTATTCTTGACTTCACACTCCATAAAGGTGTTCCGAAAAGTAGCAAAGGTATACCATTTTACATCCAGTATTATAGTATTATTCGAACCTTGGATAGGTACTTTTCACTGGTAGGTAATATAATTTTGTTTCATCCCCTTTGCGGATGACAAATATAAATCATAACTCAGCTTTTTATGGGTGGGTATAACCGTCTACTCGCCTAATAAGGAGTTCCCAACAAAGGGTCCCTGGCCGTTTACTTCACAGAAGAAAAAGGTCCGTAGCGGATGAAAGGAGAGGAGAGGGAGGAGAAAAACTCCTTTGTTCAAATGTTTGCCCTACTCCCTTGTAGTAAAAGCCAGAGGGCTACTCAGTTTCTTTGGAGGGAATCAGATGTGACCGAGAGTTTACTTACAAATAATTAAGCTCAAACGCTCCAATTGTCGACTTTCCTAGTTCTCTGTGGAACTTTTCGGGGCAGAAATCACGGAATAAAATTTGTCCTTTGGATGCTTGGCTTTGGAGGGACCTATACTTGAGATATAACCCTATTATAATATGCTTTCTATGGTTCTTAAAGGGTGTGAAATACGCATTATACTCGTACATTCTTTCTCTTCGGTCCGTACCTACATCTGCTAGGTACCATTGTTAGTCGAAAATAATTTTTTTCAACTATTCGCTGTCCACTCTACTTGCGAGTGTGGTGATCATGATCAACTATATGCACACATGTTCATTGTTCTGACAGTTGTGATGTTGTGATGATAACGGTCAGTCAGCTGACCCAAAATGCCTCATGATGGAAACTCTCTACCTAAGTACTTACCTGTTACCTACTTTAAGGCGAAAAGAAAAAGAAGGTGGACTTGAACAAATCTTCGACCCTTCACGAGATATCGGTGAGTTTAGAATTTTTAGTAAAACTTCACAAACCTACTAGGTCAACGATGCAGTGTTGAAATCGCCATAGTGATCGTAGTAGTTATAGTACTTAGGTAGGTAGTAGTAACTATAGTAGTAATAATCCAGTAATAGTGGCAGACGGTTGGGGAATCTTATAGGAACGCTGCCGCTGTATGTCGCAGTAGAGTCCGATTACACAACCTTCGTCAAAATACCTACCTAGAAGGTACCAAAATTGAGGTGCACATAACGAAAGGGATTTGTTATATTTTCTTACATTTTCCACAACTGCCTAGGCAAGTATATTGTCATCCATTTAAACTAATAAGGTTCAACCTACCTAGGTTCTCTTGATTTACGATTAGCTATATCTACGGTATCTCTATAGTCATTTACCCACCTTTAAACGAAGATTGACGATTTTCTATCCTATGCTCCAATTTGACAGAACATTGTGAAAATAAGTAAGCAGGCACACCATATTTTAAGTGTGTATTGATTTCAAGTCACCGACTCACCACCGACTCACTCTGATCACCAGTCAACTTGGCAACGATTTTTTGCATAAATTTATTACTTATTGGTCCACAAAATCGTCAACATTAAAGTGGACAGTAGTTGTAACAACATCAACAACAACAAACTATTTTGATAATGAAATCAAATATTTCTATAGCACGTCTGGACAGGACATTAGCTGAGTGTTGTAGATCATAATTATTGAGTTCATTTTTCGTGTCGGTTGAATAAAACTAGCTAGTTATTATTATTGCTTCTGGAATGTTTTGTATTTATTTACTACACGATGTAACATTTTTGCTGCATACATTACAGCAAGCTATCGTTGGAACAAGAAAAATGCCTCTAAAACTCAAGAAACCAGCACCAGAGTTCAAAGGGGTTGCTCTAATTGACGGCACGTTCAAAGATATTTCGCTGAAAGATTTTGAGGGCCAATACGTGGTGTTACTCTTTTACCCGTTGGACTTCACGTTTGTCTGCCCCACCGAAATCACAGCCTTTTCTGATCATTCTGAAGAGTTTCTCAGGAGCAACTGCCAGGTGATTGCGACATCGTGTGACTCAGAATTTTGTCATTTGGCTTGGTCCCAGACTCCTCGAATGCATGGTAAGTCGTACGCACCTAATATTGAGTAGGTACTTAGGTAGTTTATTTGAGTGATATTCATGGTGGACTTAGGAATACTGAATCACCTATCCTGGCATTATTATGATCATTATTTCGGTACTCCCTTTCAAAATAGGAGGACTTGGAAAGACTCATATCCCTATACTGGCTGATAAAAGTGCACAGATCGCTAAGGACTACGAAGTGTACGATGAAGAAACAGGGATACCATTCCGTGGTCTTTTCATCATAGATGACATCCAACACCTTCGACAGGTACACATCATCGTTCCTCTTGAATTTCGTCGTAATCAGGTCAGCAGTGAGACTGCGCGGAAAATTTGCGAGTTATACTGAGAAATTGCTTTCTTGAATTGGAATAGTTAGGTATTTACCAAATGGTACGAAAATACGGCTGGGTTTCAAAAATGCCTCTTTATTTGTTAATGAGTGAATTTTCAAAGAATCATGTTAACCGATTTTTAAAGTAGGTGCGGTAAATTTGTATATCTGGTGGGAATTTCGCGATCTTCAGTCTACCAATCTACCATTTCTACCACCAATCTACCATTTAATCTACCATTATATTCCTATAGGTACTTAAGAAAATAATTTCAAACAAAAACCTAAAAAAAGGGTTTGCGATTTTTCACTAAGCTCCAAAATTTCTAGTCAACAAACTCATCCTTTATTTCAATATTATCGATATTTTGGAATTTTTTAGGATTTTTTCAACCGACTTTACTATGACATAGGGATAGATAATACATACCTAAATTCAAAAAAGTGTCGCACTTCAGAAAAGTTTCAGAATGTTCTGAGAAAGTTCCATGGAGAGAAATTTCAAAAATTTGAATACCAACAATACTGGAGCCAAAATCTTTCTTTCGAAAATTTGGTTGAGAAAAATGAGTTAAAAATTTTCTGGAGGAAGTTTTCCAACTTTCTGAAATGAGTCGAGTTGAATTAGGAAGATGTGCGTTGCCTTATCATGATTGACTTGAACACTAAATTTACGAAATGCTGTTTGATGAAAAGTTGAAACTAGGGAGCATGTGTCCCTAGACTTTTGCTTCCTTACTATTGAAGGTGGGAAACTATAATAATATATTCGTTCAAGAAAAAAAATGTGACCTCTAAAATCAAAAGTTCCATTCATGCAGCGAATTTGGTTGGCAAGTTGGTGAGCGAATTTTCGAAGAATAATTTTAGGCGATTTTGTGGGTGATTCTTATAGGGAATTCCACGCTGATTCCGAATATATCATATGTTCCTATGTTTAGGATGGTATCTCAAACCAAAAACATCAAAAAACACGTTTTTTAGCAATTTTTGAAACTAAATTTCCAAAATTTGACCCCTTGGAGTACTTCAAAAATTCTGGCCAGCTTACGTTTGAAATTGTTGACATTTTAAACATTTTTTGGATTTTTTATCTCGATTCCTCGGGCAGATATCGTCTGGAGTGACACATAGGTAAAATATATAAATATATATACATATGAAAAAGTGTTAAATTTCAGGAATCGTTTTAGAATGGTCTGAAACGGATTTCCATGAAGAAAATTGTCAAACATTTGCATTACGAAAATTTTGAAGCCATTGCAATAGCTTCATTTTCTTCGAAAATTCGCTTATTACTTGATTTTTACAATTCAGAGCTTTCTGAGTTTCTTTTAGGTACATCAACTTTTTAATTTTCCATTGAACTATCTATTATACTCGTCTTCATCAATCACTTATTTCGGTAATGACCTTTCTGCCATTTCTTTCTGCCAAGATTATTGTGAACGATTTGCCAGTTGGTCGTTCCGTCGACGAAACGCTTCGGCTCGTCAAAGCGCTCCAGTTTCATGACGAACACGGAGAGGTTTGCCCAGCCGATTGGAAGCCTGGTGACATGACTATTCTCCCAACTCCTGAAGGAGCGTTAGAGTATTTCGAAATCACCCACGGCACCAACGAGAACAAGAATGGAAACTAGAAGTTATCCATTCGCGTTGTATAATTTTTTTATAACTGATTTGATAATAAACTTGTAGTTTTGTGGAATCGTTAACTTCACGAGTTTCTTTTGTAACTTTCTTGTTCATAGAGTTGAATCTGATTTGAAGAGAACTCGATTGTATAATATGAACGCGCTTACGATTGGTCGGTGGCTGAGCTGAGCAAAAGCTTTCTCACAAGGTTTCAATAGTTTCACAGGAAATATTTAAGTCGAATTGAAAGACACTAGCGGTGGAAACACACCCATAACCCATTACGGCGGCCAACTAAAGCCAACCTGTATGAAGCCTTTAAATATTGTCGTTGAAAATCAGACGAATGGTAGGTACGGATTGATTGCGATACCATAAGAAACTTCATTACAATTATGATGGGCAGAAATCTTGAGTCTTGCAAGCATGCATGAGCAGTGGCTACCACTGATCTGAATAAGTCTCCAAGTGCTTAGTCCCCAATTACCTTAATATTTCAGCGTAATCGGGCCTTTAAGTCTTGTGAAATGTGTATTATGTGACAATATCGCTGAAATATGGAAAATGACTAGACCATGGTTGGCAGAGATGTTTGCTTCCCACCTGTTGCAGCCACCCCCTCCCGATTCAGTTCTCTGGTATAATGTGATTGATTCATTCTTCGTCCACATGTTTTGTTAGTATATATCGTATTTACGTTTTCTGTGAACTCAACCGTCGAGTATGAAGTAGGCATCATATTTATATTTAGTTATATTTTATTGTTCTACCTATTATGCTATCTTCTGTTAGGTTATTGCGAATATCTAGGTATAAACAGCGTTTAATTTAAAATTTATCCAGATAAAAAGTGGTATCTGAGTATGTTTACTTTATTTTTTTCTCGTATCGGCAGATCCGGATTCGTGGCAAAAATCGCCAGATCCAAATCGTTTTATTTTAATAATTCTATTGTTTTTACGAAGTTTGTATTTTCTTTGAATGAATCATAATTTCCTTCTTCTTCTTCTTCCATCTAAACTTTCTATACTTTATTATCATCTCAATGCATTATTATTTTGATTTACTTCCCGTTTCCTTCACGAATACTATCTCAATTTGTGCATGCGCAGCTAACGCAAAAATTCGTTAAATCATTCTTCATCCTTAACTTCCTACAAAACTACCTACATAATTGAGCGAAATAATTATGAGTAGGTATATCGTGAGAAAGTGCCTGCTTAGTGTTTGCTTGAATTTTAACACAAAAATTTGGTTGACTTGTACTCGAACATAATAGTTCTGAAACCAGTACAGCCTCGCGTGCGGTATAGAACTTCAACGATCATCGTGATGCCATTCGATTTCTGGCGATCTATCATGCGAGGCGCATGTCATCATGACTGTGTTATGTTAATGCGAATGCAGCAAGGGTCAGTTTGCCTGGGCTCGTGCGCTCATCCCCTAATAAACCCACCTCATTCCGTTGAGTTATTGGATTAATACGACGTGCTTGCCCTCGAAATTTCCACCGTATCTTTGTTTGATTTGAAAGCAAATATTGGCCTCACCTACTTCCCATCCAATGAATCAGAACGCGACACAGTTTTTGTTAGGTATGTATTTGGAATCATTCCACATTTTGGTTCGATTAGAATGAGTGGCCTCACAAAAATGGCTCCGAAGTGGGATTTTTCATCAGGAATGAAATCTGTTCCATATTAAGCGTTACTTAAATTCACTATCTTATTTGGGTAAGTAGGTATTGAACTTTGGATAACATGGTTGAACGTGGTGTGACAAAATGAGTTTGTGACGGTGAAGGAGTTTTGCCATAATAATTTCGACTGGTAGACTCTCGATTCTTGAAAGATACGGGTTAGGACGATCAGGTCTGAACCAACAGCCCTTCATCTCTTCCGAGCTAAGCTGATCAATCAATCACTAGTTCTGAGGGGCCGTTCTGATACGTCTCATTCACCTTACCTTTCTTGAAGCTTGGTGGAGGGAGAAACTATGCTGTATGGGCAGCTGGTACACCCCTCGATCATGGATCATGGTGAGTTACGGGTTCAATAATTCATTTCAGCTAAGTATAGTGAAGAAGAATGAAAATAACATAAACCAAGTGGGTGTGGAGCACATGTAGCTTCTTGGTATTCAATGACTTGAAATAGAAGTTCACTATCGTGTTGGTATTTTCTAATACATCTAATACATACTTCTACCATTTTAACCATCCCCTAGAATCAGAGCCTAACAACTTTTGATTTAATAAACTAATCCCATAGGTATTTATTGTATCTCCTTACAAATACCACCTCTTCCAGCTCTATATCTGAGTAGGTACGTATAATTGAGACAACACGTTCAAATATAAATATTTCGCACATCCGATTATCAGAACGAATAGGTATTCACTCTGAGAGAATCCGTTGAGGTGAGTTCGATCACCTCACATAAGTAAGGACTTTGGTAGGCTCACGGAGCAATATTATTGATCTTATCTTAGACTATACCTAATCGCAAAACTTTTAAATCGACCGAACGATACATTATTCCAATGGTGCTTCCAGTATATGGTAACTAGGCTAAAAAAATTGCATGCGAGTCTGCAACACATTGGGACATTTTATGTCAATATAATTAATGTTACCAGTTTCCCATACGACCAAATTTGTTTGGATGCAGTATTATTTCAATGAGCTCCATATACGACTCAGCTGATCTAGGAGCTCCATTTTCGACTCAGCTGATCTGAGAGCTCCAATTTCGATTCAGCTGATCTGGGAGCTCCATTTTCGACTCAACTGATCAGAGAGCTCCATTTTCGACTCAGCTGATCTGAGAGCTCCATATTTGACTCAGCTGATCTGGGAGCTCCACTTTTGACTCAGCTGATCTGAGAGCTCCATTTTCGACTCAGCTGATCTGAGAGCTCCATTTTCGACTCAGCTGATCTGGGAACTCCATTTTCGACTCAGCTGATCTGGGAACTCCATTTTCGACCTAGCTGATCTGAGAGCTCCATATTCGACTCAGCTGATCTGCGAGCTCCATTTTCGACTCAGCTGATCTGAGAGCTCCATTTTTGACTCAGCTGATCTGGGAACTCCATATTCGACTCAGCTGATCTGGGAGCTCCACTTTTGACCTAGCTGGTCTGAGAGCTCCATTTTCGACTCAGCTGATCTGGGAGCTCCATTTTCGACTCACCTGATCTGGGAGCTCCATTTTCGACTCAGCTGATCTGAGAGCTCCATTTTTGACTAAGCTGAAAGGGTAGTACCGCAAAACATTGCGATAGTACCTCATTGATCTTCTACCTAGCCTTCACTTTTCGAGTTAATAATAAGCAATTTTTCGTGACGATTTTGGTTATTATTTGGTTATTATTTTCAATAATGAACCTTTGGAATCGAGCAC
>JAEMON010000002.1:32530365-32550737 GCA_030264115.1 Lygus lineolaris
AGTTTATGTGCCAAAGCAAAGACATAAAATGTCAAAACTAACGATGTTAATATTTACGTTATGATAATAAAATATGCTGAAGAAACCCACCGATACGTGTATAAGCATATATTTTGAATCGTACTACATACTTATGGTGATAAGGCCAACAGCCTCGGTTTCGAAGTGATCTATGAGGAGTAATCTACCATTATTTTCCGATCATGTACCTGGTTACAATAGGTAGAATTAGTCGGCTCGATGTTTCAGTTCCAACTTCAACCACCCTCAATTGAAACCTGTACATCAGTAGAAATCTCGTCAAGAACTGGGAAGAGGAGATACAGGACCAAACAAAACCATGCCACAGGACATGAGTAACAGTAAAAACCAGTAGACGGTAAAATTTGTCGTGGTTAATAAGTACCTATCTTTCTTTGCAGGACAAGGTCAACTGAGGATGGGTCAATCCGTCGTGTACCTAACGAATAAAAAATGAAAGTTTTGTGAGAGTCTTTACTCCCCAAGGCAGAATCCCGGAAATACTCATCTTTGTATCATATATTTAGATAACTACATATTGAGAGAGACATGATCACCCTCTGAATTGTAGTCAAGTTGAATTTTTCGTGTGATACACAAACAGCAGAAATATTCATTTGCTGAAAAGATGCCGTCTTTGCTCTCCAAAATGTTCGTATGAAATGGGGAAAACTGACAAGGTTATCTACGTCCCAGCTGAACATGAGCAGCGTAGAGTGAAGCTCCCCAATCGTCGAGGTGTCATGCTAGACACTCAACCGCCTCGAATTCTCGTGACTTAGTCCCGCGACGCCGATGGTCCACAGCCTTCTATTGTACCCTGTTTGGCGGAAGGGCCCTTTGTCAAAGCCTCGCACAAAAGTTTTCTGCCCGTTTGCCCTTTTTCCATCCTCCGAAGCGTGGAGAGGTATCGAAGTCACTTCAGTTTCAAAAAGCTCCTTTTTTATCCCTGTCAAGGCACCTAAGGATGCGTCCAACACCACAGACTTTCTACCTCGTAGACTTTCCTCCCAAGGACTGTAGGAAACCGATTTATCAAGAATAAAAAAATATCTTATTCAAAAACGCTTATGGTGAAAGGTCATTAATGAGGGAGCAATGTTTGTCTGTTAGGACCTACCTACCGATTCCTGCGGATAACAACACCTAAATTTCAAATTTTCTAATTTTTTTATGAATCAATATGATCAATGAATTCAAGAATGTGGGATGTGGTTTTCGAGTTTGAGGGTGCGCAATGGACCATTCCATTAAAATGACGGTGAAATTGGTAAAGGATCGTTTCACCTTTTTCAATGATAATCGGACCACTTTCAATTGATATTTTTGGCATAATATACATCATGATGGTGTATACTATGGTATATATTTGATATATACGCATCAGCTACTAGTTATCTGAGGCGCTAAGAGAACCCAACGAATACTAAAGCAGGAGACCTTCCTAAGTAGGTATGGTGTGGGTCCTATGTGGCTTCGTTTATACCTACCTCATAATTACTAATTACCTAGGCCCTACTTACCCAATACTTCTCCTCATTGCAAAACAATTTAGGTATCTGATGATGGAGGTAGTAAAATAATTGAGGTGGTAAATCTCAATCAATTTTCGATATAATGTCAAACTGAAATTGACATGATCCAGTTTAATTGCAGTCCTATAGATCTACGGGTATTGCGCACGCAGGGAGTACCACTCATACGATCACGACATTCCCAGCAGACCATTCAGGACTCAGGACAAACAGAACCCTGAAAATTACAGTGAAATCGGATGACAACCTTGGAAGTTATGCGTATACAGTGATTTCACGTATGTGATTGATCAGTGTGGGTATAACCCAACACAACAGCCCTCAAATTTTGTGAAAAACATTCGGTTCATTTTACATGAAAAGAGTGAAAATGTCTAATAGTAAAGAAAATTCGAAATCCCATGAATCAACGGTAAAGAACCAATGAGTGTCCAGATTCCAATTTCGTGATGGGCGAGGAATTTCAAATACGACCTTGAACTCAAATTGTTGTATATGCCCAGTGATTCAACTCTAACTCGAATTCCAAACCGAGGGGATCAGAAAATCGGAACCCGAACTCAAGTTTGAGTGGAGTTCGAGGATTCCAATGCACCAATTGTAGATTGAAACACAAGTTTCCAAGGATAGAAACTGTTCTAATAATGGAGAGGCAAGTAATAAACGTGATATCCCTCCTGCAGTTCTAACTGATCAGAGCTAGAAACCAAGTTCAGTTACGAACTAATAGGGGTTGTTAGCGTCGCCAAGTCTCCCCTACCCGGGGGCGTATAGGGGGATGAAGACGAGAACCTCTGGTTGGCTTCCATGTCCATAATTAAACCTTGCACCCTTCCGGCGTTGAATTGATAACAAGTTGGGCGATGAGCGAGAGGTGTAGGATAAACGGGTACGTCGCAATCAGAATGTTTAGTTAGCACCTACGGAGAAGCCAGTCCCAGGCACGGAAGTCCCTCGCCTCACTGAATCACCTTCAGAGAAAACGCAACAAGTGTTCGCATGCTGCCTGCTCGCGTGTTTATTATCTCAATTTTGCCGAGCTTAATTCAAAACTAGGTATACACTTCACGAAAAACATAGGTTACGGAATAAGTCGATTAGTCTTCTGGTTTGTCTTACTTTTAACCTTTGAACGTCCTTTTTCCCCCGAAAGGAGTACTAATCTACTGCTGTATTATAGAGAAGTGCTAATTGTTCCTGCTTGAAAGAAATGAAATTTTAAAGAAATGCATAAATAGTTAGACTTAGTACCTATTATGTACGAGTGTACTCACAGAATGTACCTATACGATTAGATCAATAATATGTTGAATACACCATTAGACAAACCATTAATTCAAAATCGCTCAAGATCTCAAAATATCATATTTTCTTTGTCAGGACTTTGTAGGTAACAATATGTAGGTGACGTGACAATAAAAGTCCTTTTATTGGACTTTTATTGTCACGTCACCTACATATTGATCTCAATATAGTTATACGGTTGAGCCATTTCATTGGTCAGCACCTTACTATTACAAGTACATTTTTCTTGATCTTATTAGCTCTTATATACAGAGGTGGTCTCATGATCTCTTATGGCTTGAGATGACTCTTGTGAGACTTATGGCGCACTGGGCATCTTTTATCCAACGTTTCCTATTCCCGATGAAGGTATCCACAAATCCTGTACTGTAAATTGAACAGTGCAGATTCATTTTGGTGTTTACTACAAGAAAAGTGTTTACACAATACACAGGTGTCCATATTATTCAAGAAAGGGAGTAATCTCCCTCTGAATATTGAGGGGTAGTTGTGATGGATGTTCTTCTCAGTAATTTTTCCGCATTGAGAGAAAACCTTTAGTGATTTGTTCTGTTTTGCTTCCTCACTACCGAAGGTAGGAAGCTATGTATTCGTGCAAGAAATCGAAAAAATTGTTGTCCTCCAAAATCAAAATTTCCACTTGCTTTCTGCGTTTTAGAGCTTTCTGAACAATTTTGGCTCCGTGTCTGTCTGTCCGTCTGTCTGCCTGTCGGTCTGTAGTTAATTCCTTGTCCCAGGCAAAACTATATGAAGATGTGGTCCGGATTTGATGAAATTTTCAGAGATTGTGCGGGTTAGTCCCGTGACGGTCCCCTATAGATTTCATCTCCATCGGATAACTAGTAGCGTGTGCGCATGCGCAAACGTGAATTTCCTGAAACCCCTGTATCTCAGTCCCTAATTGACCTATTTCGCTCAAATTTTCAGGTTAGTTGTGGACTTACTCCAAGACAATAACCTATGAATTTCGTCACGATTGGATCAGTAATAGCTACTGCGCAAGCGCAAACTTGAAATTTGTTGTCATAGGCGTATCTCCGGAACTACTCTACCAATTTCGGTGAAATTTTCAGGGATTATGCGAGTTAGACACAAGAGGGTCCCCTATGAATTTCATCGCCATCGGACCATTGCGCATGCGCAAAAGTGAATGTCCTGAAACTACGATTTCTCTGTTCCCAATGGACCGATTTCGCTCGAATTGGGAGGGTATTCGGAGGTTGATACTTACCTTCGGATTTCAACACGAATCTATCAGTAATATCTATTGCGCATGCGCAATTTCGAAATGAGTTTCATAGTTTCATGAGTTTCATTCGTTAACTCCGGAATTACTCGACCAATTCTGGTAAAATTTTCAGAGATTGTCCGAGGCAGCCCCTACTCAGTGCCCTATTAATTAATAGCCGTCGGACCATTAAATCGGGCCATCGGTGCTCATGCACTAACGTAAATTTCCTGAAACTACGATTTCTCAGTTCCTAATGGACGGATTTTGCTCAATTTTATGGAGGGTAGTTGAGGGCTGACTCCAAGACAATTACCTACCTATGGATTCCGACACAATTAGATAAGTGATTGGATTAAGTGAACTCCAAAACTATTCTACCATTTTCGTTGAAATGTTGACTCACTGACTCTATATGTCCATGTTACAAATGTGAGGAAGCTATACTGCCCACCCAACTTGGCAGACGTTTTTCAACCATGCTACGACTAACTGCTAACTGAGCAATGTGTTACGATTTTTTAGTCGTTCATTGCCACACAAAAATGTATACGCACGGGGCATGAGTTAGAGGAGACGTCAGTCACTGGTTCCAGCAACCTAGATCCAAGATAGGTAGAAGGGTGTATCAGATTTCAGCCTGCTCTATTACTTACCAATCTAGAATGTTGGTGCATAATGATTACCGATCTAAATTTGAATTTCTTTCTAATTTCAAATGCTATGTAATCTGTCATGAATTAGAAAATAATTATTATAACAAGATTAAACCGAAAATCAAAAAATTTAGCACTTTTTTTTCAAATTTAGCCCCACCATCCAAATGTATAATCGAATGACTAGGACAACGCGACCCACTAAAGCCCCGTGGGGCCCATGGGTACTAGATATAAACTTATCGAAACGAAGAACCACTTTACACACTCGCGAGTTGGGTGATAAGTAGAAACCAACCTACTCAATTTTCATTTCTGGCGGAACATGTTTGTCAACGGCAATGAATGCTTCATGAACACCCAGGTACTAATTTGTCAAAATATCTCTACATTTCAACGTCAGAAAAAATGGTTGTTGACCCATGTCCTCTTGTTATCGCTACCGGTTGTGAAAACAATGAAAACGAAACTATCGCAATTGAACAGTACTCATCTTGTCGCAGAATGTTCCGCTGATAAGATTACCTAGGTACGTCTGTCATTCGAATGTAACAATGTTATTTACAGGTGATATTTTTAACGATTTCTCTCCTCCTGCAATATGATTCATACATTTTTCATCACCCTCTCCAGAGTTTGGAACTTCAAGCGTACCTACCTGGATCATAGTATACTTATTGTTATAATAACTACTTGTCTAACGCAGTAACTGGTGTAGTAGTTGGGGCGTATCCTATTCAACATCTCAACAACCAACTCCAACTATATTCGCGAATTTTAGAAGAAAATGAAGCTATTGCAATTGCTTCAAAATTTTAGTAATGCAAATTTTCAACAATTTTCTTCATGGAAATCGGTTTCAGCCCATTCTAAAACGATTCCTGAAATTTAACAATTTTTCATAAATAGGTACCAGACTTACATCTGACCCTGGAATCGAGACTATATAGACTCCTTATACCAGACTAGATCTGACCCTATAGACCCCTTATACCAGACTACATCTGACCCTGGAATCGAGATAAAAATTACAAATAAATTTTTGAAATGTCAATAATATCGAAAGAAAGAATGAGTTCGTTGGCGAGAATTTTTGGAGTACTCCAAAGGGTCAAATGGAATGGAACTTTTTTTTTTTAACCTGGAACACGCATTTACCAGGAAACGCAACAAAATAACGTTACGAAAAATGCCGAAACACTCCACCAAGCGGGAATTGCAAATAGCCTTATCGTGTCCGAAAAAATTTGAACGGAATCGGGTGAAAACTGTGATTATTAGGGCTGTATCAACAACATTTAGTGAATTCCGCACGTGGGTGCATGCGGCCAGAGTCTGCCTCTGAGTTGATCTGGATAAAATTCATTGGGACCTCAGGGGGCCTTGCCGCATATTCCCTGAAAATATGAGCGAGATTGAGTCAAAACAGTGTATCTATGCATGTGTTATCTCAACATTACTAATGATAATAAACTCATGATCGTGTTGATGTTTTTCAATTTAAACAAAATGTCAAAGGAATCGTGAACGAATTTTATATACGATAGCGCATGCGAGCGGTTTGAGTCAATCACCGGGAAATTCATCCAGGACCTCAAGGGGCCCTACTAGCATAATCCCTGAAAATTTGAGCAAAATCTGATGAAAATTCTGGAAGATATGGCTGTAACAAGGAAATGCGGATGGACAGATATACCGACAGACGGAGACGGAACCAAATTTGTTCAGAAAGTTCTGAAACGAAAAGTACGAGTGAAAATTCCAAGTTCGGAGGCACGGAGCGCCAAGGTTTTCTTCGGGATGTAATAATTGCAAGTGAAAACAAATCGGTACATTTCCTCTCCGAAGCAATATTTCATTTCGTAATAAGTTGACGCACTGAAAGTAGGTTGGTTCCAACAAAACCAGCCAATAGTAACACAGGGTTTCACGTAACTCAGTATCTAAACATCACAACACAATAAAATCCAGTGGTTTGTGGCTCTTGGGGCGCGAAAGTTCTCCGCTGTCATCCATCCTCAAATCTCGATGCATATCGTAATTTCGCTAGTATACCAAGGGCCGCCTACAAATATCCTCAGTATTTATTTCTGAGAGGTTTGATTTCTTGGCACAGCTCCAGAGCTATGTATCCCATAGGCCCAGTTAGGACGAAGAATTTGCTTATATATAAGGAGTTTGTTGTGAAATGAAAGATGGGAATAAATTCTCCCCATCAAACAATACATCCTTCTATACTTGATCAACTCTTCCTTTTTCTTGTCGGTACGATTTTCCCAACTGAGTTTGGAGTCAAAGGTCCTACCTGAGTATTTACTCTTATTTTACTGTATCGACAAACTCCAACAATGCGAACATAGTGACTAGCTGTGCGAGTGGGTATCAACGAGTAGGAAGTACATCTCTCCATATTATGACCATGCTCCTAATGTCTCGTTATGTACTCGTTATGAGCAATGTCTTGACAATATCTGGGAAACCAATCTTTTGTTTTTGAAATTATTACGACGTTTTATTTATACTACATTAGTCCTTTCTTAACGATTTATCCCTATCAATAGAAGCTGAAAGGCTCAACCTTTAGAAAGCGATCTGATATCGTTGGAATTGCCACAAAAAGTTCAATTCGATGGATACCATTATGTTCAAATCGGCCGTGAAAATTTTTGAATCGCAAAAACTGTTTACATTACTAAGGGAGGCCGATTTCAAATTGGAACAGGAGGTCTTGGAGACTGTAATTTGGCCTATATGACCTATGTTACTTCCTGGCTTATTATTTTGCGGATTAGCAACATTTTCAATAAGCAGCAATAATAAATTATGTCCCTTCTCTGAACGGTCGACGAAAAAGTAAGTAGGGATCTAGTAAGCTACAAAAATTGGCGACAAAAATGCAATATAATAACGAAAACACTCATCTTCTCCTATGAGTGCAACGCAGTAGATAGCTGCGCATTCTTAGTAAGTCGAAGATGCTTGTATCACACTAGTATAATTGATTGTGCAATGAAGCTACATTATGAAATGCCCCAATAGAGATAGATAATGAGGAAAACAATTTAGAAACCTAACTGGGTCGGTCCAAGTGTTATTGTTACGATGATTGATGAATTGGGTAGCGATAATGGGTCGTGATGACGTGTTAGAGTGGGATGAGTTTTAAGATAACGTCTAAAACACTTGAAATCTTACTAAGGTATATAAAACCCTTCAAGAACACCGCAGTTACCATAGTTTCAACCATGCGTAGTGCTGTAGTACTGTTTATTGCCCTCACGGCCGTCGCTGGAGTCGTCAGTGGTGACGATTGCGTCTCTGAAGACAACAATGTCCAGCAGGTTCTTTTCGTACAGCTTAGAGATGAGTTGCACTCCGCCAATTCGGAATTCATCGCCCTGCCGGACTTCAATGAAAATATTATGGGATTCGGAGTGGAGTGGACAGGAGCAAAAGCCGGAAATTTCAGTAGCCTTTCATTAACTAAAGTTCAAGCCCCCGCATCCTCATCACAGCTATGCAAATCGACCAACGGCAATACCGTTCAGAGACGTCTCAGCATCAACCTGGGTTTCGATGATTTGGAGGCGGCGTTTGGAAAGTTCATCGTCAAAACACCTTTCTTCAACATCGGTGGACAAGATAACGCCATTTCACTATCAGGTGTGTAACCAGGTTACCATACCTAGCAAAAATATGTTACAGATATTTACAGTAAGCTTCCTCGCTACAAACTGCCTCAATATGCAATTTTGACAAGCGGATTCTCTTTTGGTGGGGCAAACTACCGAAAAATTGTGGTAAACAAAACTGTGGAATCACTAAATTTTCCAATGGTTTTCACACATCCGTAGCTTAGGAAATTGTGACTCCGTTAGTTTTCATCCCTCGAAACTTGTTGACCACACTCTTTCTTTTGTTAGAATCCCAATTTATCAGCCCCTTCACTACTTCATTTCATCATCAACCTCTATGAGACATCTTCTCTCGGTTATTGTGGCCAGAGATTATTTTTGTCCCAACCCCGAACAGGGAGGAGACCTAACAGTTACCTAATGTAATACACAGGTAACACTTTCATTATTGTCTGAACGTTGGTTCTAAAAACAGAAGGTAAATAAATAAAAATGCAAGGTCATGTTTACATCTCAGAATATCACGATCATATACCTCCTCTGCCTGCCATCTCCTCAAAAAGGACTGCACAAAGAAGGAATCCATTTCAGACCCGCAAGTTCTTGGTTTCACTCATCGAACTTGATCCAGAGATGAATAAATATTAATGAGGAATTATCGGATGGTTGGAAAGAGGTATTACAGTCTAGAGCACTGAGCACTTGCCAAGAGCAACAACTAATCGAGAATCAGCCTTGATCATTATTTTCTATCTACTGAATTGAGTGTGATCTTAGATGATTATCTCGGCCTGTGGTGACTTTTTATCTCCAGCAAAACCAATACCTATCCCTGGGCCGTTTACCGTTTAATGGGATGCTCCATCAAAAGTTATAACATGAGAAAAAAGTACCCTCCTTTAGAAACTAGCCGAGATGTTAAAATATGCTAAACAAAAAAGCTGAATGACGGGCAAAGATCCCTATACCTTTCTATCCCACTACTGGAATACGGGAATACCAGAATCAGGTTATTCTCCGAGTGAATTGCTTTTTAATCGGACACTCCGGGACAAAATTATTATCAAAATAATTATCTCCCAGCATACCCGATTTAAAAGTCGTTCAAAACCGTATTGCGAAATCTCAAGTAGATAAACCAAAGAAAATTCTTGATAGGAAAGCTAGGGAACTAGAATACATAGATTATAAGGATGAGGTACCTACTGTTTAGAAATGTAAATGGGTGGAAAAGTAGGTACATACTCCAAGATCGTATTGGGTATGCGGCAACAATCACGGAGTATAACGCAGAAACAGAAAGGATGTAATTCAAATCCCTAAAAATAGCGGCGTTTCTGGAGAAATGCGAGTACGAGTCAGAATGATATAATAAGAAAGTAAATAAGATTAAAAAATATAATTTGAGGAAGCGTGAAGTTATTAGGAGACCGGATAAGTAAGGAGAAAGGGAAGGATAAATCGTAGAACATAAAGGTTAAGGTACCAGGTAGGTACCAATTATTTAGTTCAATAGCATGTTTATAGATTAGGTGCATTTGAAATGAATTATAAATATACTACATTCCTATATGGAATGTATTATGAAAAGCTTGTAAATCAGCACTAGCAGCTCTTGCGCGAATGTATCACTAACTTGTATTTATTAATACGCGATTGTTGAATCAGAAACTAGGTAGGTACTAAAATGTTATTGAAACTGAATCTAACGGCCATGTCTGTCGTCTACCATACAGCCTCATGAATCATTGTGATTGTAAAAGGAAAGATGTTGTAAAGGTTGATCCGATCGTTGATTTTATAGTGATGTATAGTTGATTAGTGCCTGAGTTCATGAATCCGATTCTGTGGGAGTTCCCCCTCTCAAATGACGTCGATATTAAATACCTAAGTCTTTCATTCGATATCCCCCATCTCGTCAAATTAATTGAGATTTCCTTGCTTGTTATTAAAAATTTACAGTCTAAATCCGTGTACATCTTCGTAATTTTACTCGTTCCTAGAAAACGTCTACAGTCGAGAAAAAAATTAATTTCTTTGTTTTACATGACTGCCGAAATTCGGTGAAAGCTCGTTGTCTTCGGAGCAAACTTGAACAGAGGGGTCTATAGTCTAAAATAGTATAGAAAATAATTAATTTCCTATTGTGATCGCATTATTACAGATACGAATTCCTCCCCCCAAAAAAATAATATCATATACCTACTTCTTGGTTTGTCCCTTTTCAACACTCACATTAATTTCGGATGCCTCCTAAGAAACAGACTGACAGAGATAGAAAGACTGCAAATCAACTTGAAATAGTATGAAACGGATAAATCCAGTTTTTCGTTTTCAGATTAATTTTGAATTATCCACTGTTTTTCTCCTGCAGGTGAAAACTTGCTGGTGACTGTTGACACCTACACGGAAAACACCACATGCTCGGCAAAATTGAGTGAATTCCAATTTACAAGCTGGGGAAACCTTAAAGTCAGTTTGGGTTCAGGAATTGTCAACTTCTTCTTGGAGAAAATCTTCAACAATTACGCCAACACCATGATCCTCAACTTCCTCGAAGAATTTGGTGTTGCCCGTATCGTGAATAATGCTGTTACAACGTATGCAGCTCAAATCATTGACGCTACAGGCCAACAACAAACTGTATGTAAACTAGTAAACCTGTTGGATAATTAAATACTCCCCTACTCTGTTTTAATTTAATCAAATCATCCCACCTGTCAGCAATACGCTTTATTAAACTTTTTATGTAAAATATATTTACATATCAAGAAAACGTTCTTATTATTTCCACATAGGTATATCGTTTCCCAGTCAAATTTAATGTTTTTCGCAACCAAGTTTATCTGTCCCTAATGAATCAGTGTTTCCCAATCAAATTAGTTTTATCCAGTCAAATTTAGTTTTTTTTTCAACCAAATTTGTTTAGGGAAGGGCTACTAAACACCTTGAATTTGATTTCGAAAAAACAATGTTTGAAGGGAAATGAATGACTTTGACTGGGAAAAAACTAAATTTGGTTAGCTATAAATAGTTGGTTGGCTATTTATGTTGTTTAATTCTTCCTTTGGTTAATCCAAATATCCTCATCTGCATTGAAAGATCTGGAACCACAGTCTACGACAACCACTCGTATTATTATTCGTATTCCTATCTTTGTTATACATAGATGTACTTTAACGATAATATACATTTTTATTATGGATTTTAATATGGAAATCAAAGTGCATTTTCTATTTTTTTTACTACCTACTCTTCATCCTTCAAAAAAATCAACAAATCCTTCCATAAATCGTGAAAATAAGATACCGATTTGTACAAAACTATAATTATTGATGATTGTTGGAGATGGTCGTCTTTTATCTCCTGTTGTTGAATTATTGTAGGGTTTTTTCTGTTATGGAATGACTCATACACGCGTTTTTGTTTCACGGTTTTTATTTTGGTGACGTTTCCGTCTTCACTGTGAGGCCCTAATCTTACCTTAAAAAGGTGATGGTTTTTTTTCTTGATTTGATTATTACCTTCCCAAATTCTTTGTAACCTTTCTCTATCTTTGTTGTGAAATTATGTTTGAACACCCCATTCAAGTTGAAAAACAATCATCCATCACTCATATTTAAGGTATGATTAGGATGATTAACCATAAAACAAAAAGGTGTCGGTGAGTCATTTCATAACAGAAAAACCTCCTGTATAACTTTTACTTTGATGCCTTGGTTGTCTCCCGATTTTGTCCACCTCATTTCCTGTTTTCTCGCTTCACAACTAACTTTTACTGGTCTACTAGAACAACAGTTCACATACTGCAATCTATTGTCTATTGATTACTTTCTGATCAAGTAGAAGGTAGGTATTATCATTATCATCATCATCATCATTTGTTGTGGAATCGTTCAAATTTTCAAAACGCCGTATTTTTGAAATTTTCAATGGGAGGGTATGGGTTTACTTCCGTTTCTTAACCCTAGAAAATTACTTCTACGCAGGGGTGGCTTTAGGGGAGCTAATAAGATGAGGCTGAATTCACGAATGTGGGCATCTCAAGGAAAATTGTCAAAGGAACCCTCCCAACCCTCGGTTAAGACTCAGTGGGTGAGAATAAAGTAGTTCTCACATGAACATCTTCTTCCAAGTCATTAATACATCAACTAAGTATATTGATTGACATCCGAAACATCAAGCTAAGGTATTTATAGTTAGATTGACTCAAAAAACGATAGAATAATAGGATACTAGAATATATTTACCCAAGGAGGATACCTAAGCTAGAACAAAGGTCTCACAAAGGAGTTGACTGTTTTTGTTTTTGTTTTTTTTTAATGTCAAACACGGTCCAAATTCAGACGGATAGATTTACACAAGGTAGAGGTACTCGGCTGAATAGTTGTTTATATGTGAGAATTGTTTGGATTCAGCCAATGGTAAAATCGGGTCAAAACTTCGACACATCTTCAGGCAACGTCCTGTACATCAGCAAAAAAGCAGGTGTCAACCACATGTAAGAGGATAAAGATATCGGGCCAAACAGTAACATGCATGCAAAAAAACCACACTAAGCAAAAAGAACTCTCAACTATCAGCCCACTGGCCCAGCACACCACATCATGGAATGTAAAGAGAATTCCAATAAACAAGCATGAACCATTGAACAACTAATGTGATTGTAGAGCAAATTTGAATTGAAAATTCGTTGATTTTTGAGACAACTTTTTTTAATCTTGCACAAATGCATAGCTTCCTACCTTCGTTAGTGGGGAAGTAAAAACAGACCTATATGAAAGTATAATATATTATTATGAAAAGTAGGTAGGTACGTCATGAAATACTCTGCCAAGTAAACATGAAACATAGCTTCTTCGCGTCCGAGAAAATTTACTGTCATTCATTTATAAGGAGTGAAAAGTAGGGGTTGACATTTCAAAATGGAACCTATCCGATCGATCATGGCGTTTACCGAAAGTTATCATGGATAGCCCGAAAATAATAGTTTTCGCCATTATTCTTAAATCATCAAACATTTAGAAGTTAACATCCAGAACGGAGGAGGACCAACCGTCCATCATCAGAAAAGCAGGTTATGTCGGGGTGACAGGAAAAATAAATTCTACATGCTCGTGAGCAAATATAAGTGAACAAAAATACAATCTTAAAATTTCAGGTCATTACTCGTCATGCATCACCTTCAAGAAAGTATTTTTTTGGAATATCTACAATGTTTGATGAAGACTCGAAACCAAGTCTGATCTACAAAACAACGCTTATTAGATGTGATCTTCCCGTCTAGCGGGTGGAGAAGCACGCATCAAGGACTTTGACCAAAGCTGAAGGACTGAAGAGGAGCTTTGCTGCCCGTAATTGGGCTGTTAGCAGCAAAAAGGGGTGCTTCAGAGCGGAAAATGTTCCTCAAGTAATGGAGAGGGTACCAAATTGGCCAGTGGATAATCAGGACTTGCCGTCAGCCATTTATTAGAAGCTTCCCTTCCAATATTATATCTACATAAATAACCAGTAAGGGCCCTCCCAGAGTTAACGATCGCTTTACCTCAATATTGGTGTTATATCCTTCTCAGTAGTTGGTAATGGTTGGACGCTGTTGCGGTGTTTGGGCGGTGTGGTCCACTTTGGGCCCTTTGTGTCCTGAATGTCTCACATGGAAAACGACATCCTCTCGATCTATTTACTACCTACTTAAAATAGGTCACATCATCACAGTTCATATGTAGTAGATACTGATTAGAATCCCGTAGACAGACTATGTTCTCAGTCATGAATTTAGATCATGATCTTGGTCAGATACAGGATTCAGGATTCAGTTCCTCCAAAAGATGTGGTACCAACCTAAATGATCGGTAGGTTAACGGGATTAGAGGAAAGAGAATCGAAAAGCAGAGGGAATTTCGTGAATTAATTTTGAAGCATTTCTAGTTTTGGGAATAAGCCAGAAACACTTCTAGTAACTATAAAATACAACATTTTTTACTCAAACCTACGACGGACCATCTTCCTGCAGGAGTACCTCCATCAGCTCTCGTCCTTATCGCTAAAACTTGACTGCCTTTTTACCCGGTTCGCATTCCGGTTTTGAGAGGAGTTGTTCAAAAAGTTAGGGAAAAGGACGGGAAGGGGATGGTAGACTGGCCTACAGAAGGTAGCTCAAGCCACGGAGGGGAAGCTGAGAGATCCAATAAACAGGGGGCTGAGGTACAATCAAGTTGAGAGCTACCTACCCGGCCCTGAAAGTTGAACCCAATAAAAGTCCTTTTTTTCGTAGACGGTACGAAGGAAGCAATAGTGAATGGCTGGCGGAGGAGGAAGCCTGTCAAATAGGGAGAGAGGAATGATCGTAGTAACAAGTCTACTTTCTTCTATTCCATTTTATAAAGGAGAGGATTAAAAAAGTTTTCGATTTAGGAAGTCCCTACATCTTGTGCCAACAACTTTATTGGAGTGTTTGAACCGATTGAAAGCTGATGTTGAATGTCAAGCATTCTCTTCAATATCTTTTCGATGCCCTTCATTGGATTGTCTCCATAACTTTTCAAAAATATGTTATTCCTACGGACTTATGTTATAACTTAAGAGGAGTAATATTTAACAAGTTAGACTCCAATGATATCCATCGCTGCCGGAACAATAATAGCCACTGCGCAACCGCGAACTGAATTCCTAGGTACAAACAACGATTTCTTTCGACCTAAAGAACCAATTCAATCTCAAAACAAGATATTTCATCACCAGATATCTACAGCAATGACTCTCCTGATTTTTAAATAATACCCCCCTTATTGTAACGAAGAATCTAATTTTATCATATTCCATGAATCAGTCTTTCTGTGGCACAAATTGCTGTTCCAGGACATGTTTTCTACTGACTGACCAAACCATTGTCTGAACGATCCTTGCTAGAACTCATTGCCATCGATTATTCGATTCATTACCAGGTGCTGAGAAAAATTTCATTCTCTAATCTGAGTAGCGATGCATTATTATTTTTATTATTATTATTTTTTTTTTTTTATCACTCAAATGAACCCCAACAATGACCGAATGAGGAAAATACCTACAAATGAAATCTAACTGGATTATGATGATAACTCAAATGAACCCCAATAATGACCGAGTGAGGAAAATACCTATGAAATCTAACTGGATTATGATGATTGATGAATTGGGTTGCGATTAGGATGTTTTGGTTTATTATGTTCAATAATGAACCTTTGGAATCGAGTAAGAAAAAAAATTTTAACCTCTCCTCAAAATTTGAGGTTTTACGATTCAAGACACGTAGAATAAAAAAATCGAATAAAAACAATCCGTCCGTCCGCCCTACGCCGTCCGCCGTACGCGGCACTTTCCTTAGTTACCATGGTTCAAAATTAATGAAATTCGGTATACCGGCCCCTTTCGGGGTCTAGTTGTGCCGCGAAGCTTTTCGTTACCGTAAGTCTTCTCTAAGGGATGGAAAATAGGGGATGAAATTTTCAAAAACGCCCTTGCTCGAAACTTTCAAATAGGAAGGTATATTTTTTCCATCGATTTAAAATAGAACACAATTTTTAGAGTCGAATGAGACCTTGCGGAGCGTTTTAGGACCAACCGTTCGCTCCCTGTTAGGACTTAGGGGTTGAACGAAAAAAAGAGGAGAAACACGAGTGTGAATCGCAATTCTTCCCGAGTAGGCAAAATCTCCGTTCAAATATCAGCTGTTCAAATGCAACTTTCTTTCGAATCCACCGAACCAAGTTTGTTGTTTACTTTCAGAAGTTTCTTTAGTTACTGAATGTCATTATGAATGAATGATACAACTCTCCGATGATAATAATAATTACAAAAAGGTACCTACTCATTGTCGCCAAGAGATGATTGTGAACCTCGCGGGAAGTGGGTATTTTATGTCAATAGGATCTTTGTAGATGGGCGATCTATACAGAAAATAATCAGCCGTTCTATAATAATTTGCAGCGTTTTTTGAGATAACGTTGAAAATATTTTAACATTTAATGATTAACTGGACAATTATTTATTTAATTATCAACTGGACCATAATTTTTCCGAGCGTTACGTGACGGTATGAAATGAAACCTCGCGATCGTTACGTTACGTCGGGCGATAGGGGGGCCTCCAAAGTTGTTTTTTTTTTACAAAATAATGCACATTTTACAAAATTTGTTTATTGAGCCGCTCGTGTTCACGGTAAAATTTTGATTTTCGTGGTAACTAAAATTCGATTAAGTTGCCTTTCCACTTACTTGTATCATTTTTCGTGATTTTGTTTATTTTATATGGAACTGCTGCTTGCCATGGTCGGGCTTGGGCCCCGGGGGTACTCCGGGAACCCAACCTCTAGGGGCCCCCATAGTGATCTATATTGAAAAGGTTGAAAATGAGAAGCACCGAGTTCGGTTAACAGATACAAAGGTCTACTTAGGCCTATTCCAAATGGAAAATGAGCCTATATTTCAGAACTTTCTTCTATATTCTGCGGCCCTTTAGCTATAGAACCCCGCAGTGGCCTGTGGGGCCCACTTGATCACCAATTCTCTCATCTAGACTCTACCTAGAAAATAGGGAGCCCCAGTGGAAGGTGGAGTCTTCCCCTAGTCTCTGGGGTTGGCACCTACCAGTATATGTACACCTAGTAGAAAATCAGAGACCGATTTTGTTTAAATTTTCAGGGAATATGCGGGTAGGACACCTTGATTGGCCCATATGAATTTCATCATGACGGTACGCTTTGCTCCAACGTAAATTTCGTTCACCATTGTATTGATATTTTCTCTAAACTGTAAAACATCAACACGATTAAGTTTTCTGAACTTATAACTCTTTACACTAAAACAATCACAAAAATCCGGGTATGTGGTACAACAAAAAAAAAGGGGGTGGGGTGCTCTCAAATCAAATCCGCCCCGGGCCTGATGAGGTCTAGCTTCGCCACTGTCCCTTAAAATTTTCCTCAATATAGGGTTCAGGGTTTATTCAACCACCTCTGGGTACAAGGGCCAGCTTTTGATATCGTAGCCCAGGATTTTAGATTCTTGAGCAACACGAGCTGCAGTGATCCCATTGCGTCCTGCCTATCATTACAGTACCATTTTTCCTATTCCATAATTTTCAAAAAGCCACTTTGAACTGTTCGTTAACTGGGCAACTCTGTGAGATCTACTTTAATTTTTAGTCGTTCTGCCACATCTGTGCCGGAGTATGGAAACAGTAACACAAGTATCGACCAAAAACGTTCTTCAATTTTGTTACAAAGACGTATAGAATCAGTTAGATCGTGAAAATTCACAGGCATTTATTGTATTGGAGTAAACCACCAACTACCATTAGGAACTGAGAAAACATAGCTCCCGAAAATTTACATTTCCGCATGCGCAAACGCTACTCGTGGTCCGACAGCAATGAAATCAATAGGGGACCGTCAGGAGGGCTAATCTGACAATCTCTGAAAGGTTCATGATAATCGGACCACGATTTTTTAAAATTTTGCCTGGGACTAAGAAATGGGCACACACAGACCTACAGGCGTCTGACCAATATTGTTCAGAAAGTTTTGAAACGCTAAGAGCAAGAGAAAATTTTGATTTTTGTAAGACATTTTCTTGTTTACTTCTTGCTGTAAGACTATAAGAAGGTACCTTCGTAGTGAAGGAGGAGAACAACTTCCAATCTCATCAATCTTTACGAATAATGTTTCCCCGCTTGTTATCCCACGCTTAAACATACTTAGAAGGAGGGCCTTACGAGCCTGGATTCGGCCCCTCACTGGCTCTTTTCAGTTGTACTGTGGCTACGGTTGTTTTCGTTCAATGGACATTTCTCGTGATGGACCACCATGTCCACAACTCCAGTGATCCTGCTTGTTCATAGCAGCTTGAATCAGGGTGAATATAGATTCACTAGGACTTAGACTTTATTAGGTACCTACTTATCCATTTTTTGTCATCTTCATTGTTCAGTTTGTTGAGTGAATGTTCACCTCTGAGAAGAAGATAGCAGGGAAGATATACAGATAAGTGGGAAAAAAATTTCGAAATCGCCATGATTTCATCTGAATTGATTAACCGAGCCTCCTAGTTGCCATCGGAAGTTTGCCTATTAAGTAATTTGAAATTCAAACAAGGGGAACCAGTGATGCGTTGAAGATGTCATCTCAGTAATAGCTCTGATGAATAAAACAACAAGAGCAACATTGTAATTTCACCGGAGTCAGGTATGACAATCTGCTCATTCATTAACCATTGTAACGTTCATTCTTATATTGTTGTATAAACCTATGCGGTCTTGCCGTCATGATTACTACTCACAGCGCAAGATGTGCAGCAATGCACATAGCGCGGGGTTTCATGGAAATGTTTCTGCTAACTCCATTATCGTCCCCGAAGTCAAATGCGAATAATTATGTACAAAAAAAACCCCTCCATTATCGTCCATCGACGTACATATACCTTGGAAGTGACATTGAACTGACCTGACGGTAGTTTCCATTGAAATTTGAAGAGGTTGGTTATATTTAACAGACCTGTTGAGATAACAGTAGCCCCTCACCGAGTGTATCTGCATAGATAGGAAGTTTGTAAAAATTATCGTGAACACGCCTGAAAGTGTTGATCTTATTACACACATCAGGTTCGATAGAATTTACTCACTCTAGTTATTGTGGAGACTTATGTTGGCGAAAGGCTTTTATAGAAACCAAAATTTTCGACAATCCGACAATATTGGTGTGAGTGGAGTAATACATATTTGGAGCAGTCAAATTCAAATGATAGAAGATTACGAATTTTTTTCAAACTCTCCAGAGAGGGAGTTTTGGTCGTGAAGGGGAGGGGGAGATAACTCTTATCTCAGACACTTGGGGAATATTTTTGTATCAGTCAAACCTGTATGATAGAGCCCAAAGGCTTTCTCAGCCTCTTTTCTGTTGTCCGTACAACAAAATGTTCACTAGGGAACCGAAATGTAGCGTTTCACCGACTAGTAGAGGATACTACAAAGGCTGCAGAGCCAAGTATTCACAACCAAGCATGAATGATAACAGCCAACCGAGAAAAATATAAAACCTATTCTCTTCATATTAAAAAAAAAAGGTGAAATAGGGACGCCAGACGATTTAGGCCAACTTGTCTATATTAGAAAAATCCAACTGATGTATAGTTTGGCAGCATCATAATTTATTATTAATTATTTAAATATTTGATTAATTAAATTGTTGTGATAATTATTTCGGCTTATTTAGTTCAGGTTGAACGTAGGGAAGTCTCACCGGAAAATGAAAAATCTCTTGCGACGAGTTTTGAGCACACCCAACAGGAAACTCAACTTTCTTCCAGAAGACTTTTTTTCTTTGCTCGCACCTTATTCCTTCCTGCCTGAGGCTCCCCATTTTATAAACTACTTACCTAATCCGTATTCTTGAGGAAGCCTTTAATTAGTCTTTCTGTTTTTCTTGCTAATAATTGTTTGTAATGGACGCCGTCCTCCAAGCAGTTCTTCGAGTGCTTCGCTTGCACCCCGCTACGTTCCCATTTTTCGTGGATTTTAATTATCTTCTTCGTTATTTTTTCCACCCTCCCACCTTTTTTTCCCCTTCATTCTCTTAAAACCAAAACTAATTGTCAGTTTTCCTTAATTACTTCGAAGGAAACTTCAAAAAATGTTCCCTGTTATGGTTTGGACAGTGGTGAGTCAAAAAATGCTGCAAATTATTTTACAACGCTTTGTTATTTTCTGTATAGATCGCCCATCTACAAAGATCCTACTGACATAAAATACCCACCTACCGTGAGGTTCACAATCATCTCTTAGCGACAATGAGTAGGTACCTTCTTGTAATTATTATTATCGGAGAGTCGTATCATTCATTCTTAGTGAAATTCAGTAACTAAGGAAGCTTCTGAAAGTAAACAACACACTTGGTTCGGTGGAATCGAAAGAAAGTGGGATTTGAACAGCTGATTATTTGAACGGAGATTTTGCCTACTCG
>JAEMON010000002.1:32575209-32589804 GCA_030264115.1 Lygus lineolaris
AGGTAAACTTGTGATACCTAAGTGTGTTTTGATTTTTTGTACTGGGGACCTGAAGATGCCTTAAATTGGTTCGACGCTAACGAAATTCATAGAGGACCGTCCTGGATTAACCGCACGATACCATGAAGTTTCACCGTACTTAGTCAATTGGTTCCGGAGTTTGCTCATGCGCAGTTCTTATTACCAACCCAATCAGGACGAAATTCTTCGGCAATAGTCTTGGAGCCGGCCCCCAACCACATTCGAATTTGAATGAAATCGTTCCGCTTGAAACTGAGAAACAGTTTCTACCTAGTTTCAGGAAATTCACGAGCAGTCCGTCGGCGATGAAATTAGTGGGGGACCGTCGAGGCCCGTGGAGTGAAAGGAATCGGTAGTAGTAGGTAGTCTGGCTAAAAATTTCATTGAAGTTGGACTGTAAATGAGGAAGAAAGGTACAGGTTGTACTTAAAGTAAATTAATTTCAAAATTCTTCATGCAAATTCGTTAGGGAAATGTAATACGAGGATGCAGATGAGACTCCATTTTTTGGTTCATATTTACATTGTTATGCAAAATTATGCTACTTGAACGTTGAACTTTCCTGGGGAGAACTTTTTTTCATTATCAGCCTCGTCTTTTATGCGAAGGCCATTGATGGAAAGATCCTTGGCTATAATTTGATGATATATTTTTTCCCTTGAATATAAAATGAAGGATCAATTTGAAGATAGAGTCTCCAAATCATTCTCTCCAAGCAAGAATTATGTTTGTGATAACACGATTTATTTCCCCACTACCGAAAGTAGGAAGCTGTGTATTCGTTCAAGAAATGAAATAGAATGTTGTTCTCTAAAATCTAAATTTCCACTTGTTTTTTACGTTTCAGAGATTCTGAACAATTTTGGTTACGTGTCTGTCTGTCTGCAGACCGATTTCGGTTGAAATTCCCGGGGATTACGCGGGTTAGACCCTTGAAGGTCCCCTATGAATTTCATTGCCATCGAACCACTAGTAGCGTGTGCTCACGCGCAAACATTAATTTTCAAAATTTTGAAACGATTGGATCAGTATTACCTACAGCGCATACGCAATTTCGAAATGTGTTTCACAGCCATAACTCCGGAACTACTCGACGAATTTCGGTGAAATTTTCATGGATTGGACTAGGTATCCACTTGACGGTCCCCGAATAATTTCATAGCCACCGGACTACAAGTAGATAGTGTGAATGCGCAAACGTGAATTTTCTGAAACCACGATTTCACAGTTCCTAATGAACCGATTTTGCTCTAATTCGGGGTGTAGTTGGGGGCTGACTCCAGGATAATTGGATAAGTGATGGCTACCGCGCATTCGCAAACTTGAAATTTATAGTCATAGGGAAAACTCAGGAACTATTCTACCAATTTTGTTGAAATGTTCACTAACCGTTTCCACACATCCATGTTACAAAATTGAAGAAGCAATACTGCCCACCCAACTTGGCAGACTCTTTTTTGAATCTCAGAGATATGTAGCCCATCAATCCCTCAACGTTTTTACACTCGTTTTACAAATTTGCTGAAAAGTGCGTGATACTCTACCCACCTACAGAGTTGGTCCCTTGCTCGTTCCCCAAGATTTTCGGTCCTAGACAGGTCCTCCAACATCTGAACCCTGGCTCAAACAAATGTATCCGTCATCGTTATAAATTGAATATATATATTTATATATATAATTTACTCCTGGTCTTGATTCCGCTATCTCGATTATGTAACGTTGTGGAGATCAGGTACCCCATGCGAGGGATCCTCCTCCACTTGATGACAGCCAGGGTGGGGATGCTCCTCCCCACTCCTGGCTGACCTGTATAAAAGGAGCTTGCCTTCATTAAATAAACTATGTTCTACATCAAATCTCAAACCAGCCTTTATTATTTCTCTTATACCTTATTCTTTCTCTTGTTAATATATCTTGTTCTAACTAACTGTTACATGTGCTTATGACAAACGTTTTCACAAGACTCTTTTATTGATGGGGAGTAATGAAAAGGGAATCAGCTTAGAGTGCATATCGACAAATAGGTATCGTCCTTTTTAATTTCTAGTTATGTATAAAGAAATATGATGGCAGTTCTGAAGCAGTTCTAATATTCGTTCAGATTTATCATTGTTATACTGATTATATTTCGAGCTCTAAGAACTGGAATTGGTTTTATTTGATTCATTTTTATTCTGATTGTGGTAGGGATTATTAATCCCTCGTATAAATTTCCCCCTTACCACTCAACTGCTTGCTCTTGATTGTTGAGCTTGAGGCTGGGAATAATACTCAACATCCGAGTTTTGGTGTTGGGTTTAAGAAGGAACCAAGGCTGCTGAGGTTTAGAGGACTGAGGCTTATTACCAAGGATAATTCAGCCCGGCCGCTTACCCTCTTCTCCCGCCTCGAAAAGACTACGTGATCTGAACAACCAAGAAAAGGGAAAATGAGGCAGGGTCTTTAGAAAGACGTGGGACAAGAGGGATCGAGGGAAGGAAAAAGCAAAAGAAAAACAATGAGAGGGCGAGACTGGAAGTGGGAAAGGGAAAATTCAGGAGTAGTGGTAGGTAGAGGAGGAGGCTTACAATATGAGGACGCCGTGACCTCAGGCGGAAGAGGTGATATTTCAGGAGAGCTATTGGAGTACCTACTAAACATCACATAGGTCCACCTATTGAAACATGGAATGGCGGCTGTTGGAATCTGTTTTCCCAATCTCGAGACGAATACTGAGTATTTGCAGTAGAGAATAAGATATATTAGGACCTGAGCAATGCAGGCGCAACAGAACGTATATTGACCTGGCAAACCCCCCACGAACGTATATTGACCTGTTTATTGATGACAATAAACTCATTCATTCGTTCACTTGGCAGTTTGACGTCTTTTCAGTTTGGGATTAGCTATATGCACTTGTGTAGCTTGTTGCTGGTGTATGGAGCTGGGTGAATGCCCTCCTTTTTCACTTGTTTCATCATTTTTTGACTGACCTTTCCCATGTAGACTATTCTTCTAAACACCTTGTTCTCAACTTCATCTGGAACTCCAACTCCAACAGTTTGCAAACGATCCTATCTTATTTGAGTCTTCTGTAATCTGTCTACCATGTGAACCTATTACATGTATCCATTATTCACAGCTACTTGCTTCATGGTTCCCACTTCTTCATCAAAGTCTCTGTTATTCATGGGAACGGTACGAGCCCGCCGAAGCATTGATCTGAATGCTGTCGTTTGATTGATCTGAATTCCGGTGAATCACCATATCAGCGTGTGTTGGTTTTCGGTAGACACTAAACTGATGATTGTGACCGTTCTTCGTGATAGTTAAGTCTAAAAAGTTGATTCGACATTTTGTCTTCAGCCCTATAGTAAATTTCATTTGTGGATGAAGAGAGTTTATGATATTTTTGAAGTGCTCCAGCTCTCGCGTACTGCTATCCTTCCTTCAAATGCCGAAGGTAGCGGAGGCCCTATGCTTATGCAGGCATTCGAAAAAGTTGAGTCCTCCAAATTTCGACAAGCTCAGATGTTGAAAATTGATATCCCAGATCAGCTGATTCGAAAATTGCTCTCCGAGATCAGCTGCGCACCGAAAATTACTGAAAATTACTTCAATAGTGAACAGAACATGAGTTGGGCTGTGTATCAAGTTCCAGCGTGTTCCAGTGTTTTTAAGGCAACTATTAGTATGCTTATTATGTATCATTCAGTTATTACATTCAAAGAAACATCTGCTGTTTGTGTTGCGCATAATAATAATACCTAATGATAAAAATAATATCAATTTATTTTCCAAAACAATTTACATAATACACATAAATATGGTGTCGAGAAAAGCGTCGGCGCACAGATATGAATAGGAATACAAATAGTCAAAAAATCCAACAAATAGGAATAATCAACATTACAATGATTATTGAACATTACAAGTTATGTAATACCTTCCTCGTTACTGTAATGTTACTATGATTGAGTGGGGTGATTAACTCAGAGAGGTTTGGGTTAAGAAATTTAAATTCCTGGGATTAACTTCATGGAGGATCTCAAAGAGGCCAATCCCCAACTACCCTGAAAGCGTGATAAAAACGGATGACTTGATAATTACTCTTATTATTATTATCTAACAGCGATGAAAATAATAGGTCACAATCCATCGTCAAAATCAAATGGAAATTGTAGGTTTAAGCTTATTGTACGCATTTCACGAACAATAGCTACTGCTGATCCGATTACGATGAAATTCATAGGGAACATATCAAAGACAGACACAACCTAAAAATTCGGTTGGAATCGGATGAAACGTTCACCTCCAGACTAAAACCCCAGTGATAAGAGCTTCTGTCACCTTGGTGTATAGGCGCATATATCACGAAGACGCCACTTCGCTGAGGTTAGGCCGTACCCCGAATTCACCTTCAATATCTGCTCTTATGCAGATACCAATGATACAACGTACCAATGATACAACGTACCAATGATACAACACACCAATATCTGCTCGTAGAACGTACCAATGGCTCAGGACATCTAGAAACTGCTATCCACAACTCACCATGCCATCAAGCCGAACAGGTCGGTCAGTGTCGATGATGGGTGGCTCAGAAAATCCTTCGAGAAAAAAAATGAGAAAAATGTAAGCATTTTTAAAACTTAATCGGTAAAGCTGTACAGCTAAGTAGTTAGTTCAGATCATATTCCGTCTTGCTCTCAACGCAGTGATTGATATCCAAAGGTAGTAGAAAAAGGATAATACCTACCTCCTAGAGAACGAGTAGGCAGAGATTGCTAAGTCATAAGAGTTATATGTCATTATTACCATTACCATTATGTTATTGATAATACCATTGTTTCCAGTCCAACTTGTACTAATTTAATAGTAATTTATGTACAATGTTTATTATTAATCCTCAAAGCCCTTCGACGCCCTCTATTTATTAAATGTATCTTCATTCCGCTCCCCGCTCCCCCTCTTACAACCTACGAGTCCCTTTCATCACAATCAACCCGGCAACTCTCGCGTTTATAGTTCGAAAACGTATTCACCCCTCCTCACACTTCGTCTGAAAGGTCCCAAGGGCTGCGGAAGGTTGCGACAACTTGAAAGGAAGGTTTGTTTCTCCAAGGGTGGCATAGTAGGTGGGTAATTTGGCCCCAGTTAGAGGGTGCCAGGAGTTCACTAATTGAGTGTGTGCGAGTCGTTAGGGTTTGCTCCGACCCTGCAAGATATTATTTCTCCCCAGGCGCAACCTTGCAGCCGGATTCATTACTCACTGAGTCGCGACAGACACGATTATGCAAAGCGAATAACCGCACATTCCTATAAATCGTGTTTGTCGTTTATCAAAACCGCTCTAGAGGCATCGACCTTTGGCCCTTAATTATACTAGGTATAATTTGACGAGTAATTCAGTGATCATTTATTTACACAGGTACCTAATTAACTAAGCGTCCATGTCAATCACTTTCCATTCGGCATTCATTCGCTCGCTGGTAATATTAATTCTAGAATTGACTCTGGAACCGACTTCTCCTGGTTTAGCAACAACCGGCCGGAGGACGAGACTATTATCACGCAGCCAGGCAGAAGCGAGTTATGGTCTCATAGTTTACTCGTAGCTGCTACTATTGATTACAAAGTAACACGACACTATCCCCATTTTTGGAGTGACAACGCATTTATCCCCAGCATATAATACGAGTATTGGATGTTACCCACCATGTATAACTTCTGTGTGTGACGACGAAGTTTAGTTTGATTGAGATGACAGCTCTCGGCTGAAAAACGTTGAGATTGAGATTGAACTTTAAAAAGTAGGTACATTTACAGGATATGCGAAGAAAGAAGCAAGGTAACATCAGTAAAGAGTAAGACGTTGGAGAATCTCCTCTCATCTTTCATCCTGACCAATAGTGCCGCCAGCAAACCTCTGATATGATGCAAAACATAGGTTGATTGAATCCGCAGGACTGCTAAACATTCGATTATAGCATTAGATTCCAGCAATCTGGCAGTGCGATGAAAATTTCACGACAATGTCTGTGGGGGAAAAGAAACCAACAGTTGGGGAGCTTTTAGAAATCTCCAAATAATCTTTCCGTCACAAGTGAATTTATTCGAAAAATGAAATAATCATTGACATTTTTGGTGTTTTCATAAAAAAGACGAATTAGGTTGGTATTCACCCAAATGCTGTGTAGAAATAAGGGGCTCCTCCTAATATAATTTGGATCAATGATAATATTAATTTCAACTAAACTCGAATATAAAATGTCTCTAAGTTTATATGTACAACTGGGCTCTAACTTCAAACCCTAAGTCCAGGCAGCCCTTTGAAGCTGCTGAGGCAGATGATGAACCAAAACGGATGAACAGCTCAAAGATTGTCGAAGAGACAGGCGATCGAGAAATCCGATACGTACAGTCAAACGTGCGACCGGTCAAGTAGTGCCAGTACCCAGAAGTTAAGATTGGGTTTTCATTGCATGAGAAAGTACAATGATTCGAGGGATTATGGGTGAGAAGCATGTGATATTCGGCACTTAGGTACTAGTAGAATCAATACTCGCTCAATAACCCGCTGTTACAACTCAATAACCACTAGTGAAGAGCAGACGAGTTACATGGATATAACACAGGATCGTGCACCTGCAGTAGTATGGAAATACATAGAAGAAAGGTTTTGATGGCTGCATCAATGCCAATCTTCGGATAATGATAACCGAGATGTGAAAAGATGACGGCGCTCAGTCCATCCGAGATAAGTTATATTAGCTATACCTTAGGGCAGATTGACGAAGACTGAAGAGCTGATAATGTCAGAAGCCCCACCCCGGAACATCCCTACTAGGTATACCTCAAAATCGTCTTATCAAAAACTGCACCACACATCAGGATTCACCAGGTCACTTTTACTAGAGCTCAATTTATTATCCAATTATGAACTACAAATAAACATCGCTTCTAGGTCTTTTTGGCAACAACATCTAGGTACAGTTAGGCAGTGAGAAAGTTAGAGTTTTGTTTCAAACACCTGGAAGCAGAAAAATCGTCATGCCAAGGCTATACAATTAAGGGAATTTATTAAAATGACCAAATTAAATCTGTCAAGTTATCCTTCTAGTTCAATGGTTCGAGGACTGCTGGATAGCAAGCAATGACCAACATCTCACTACAAATCTTGAATCCTACGAGCTCACTACGAGCAACGCTCTTCCTTGCGAATCGAGTCTCGAAAAAAGGGGAAGGAGAGATGTTAGCAAGAACATTGGGAAAAGACTTGGTTCCTCGCAATTCGTTGTTCCATTGCTTCCCCGTGTCGATAGATAAATTCGCTGGGATTCACAGTCCTTGGAGGTGCCGCACAACCCGAACTGATCCCCCGGCCTCGACCTAGGATTTTCTCAGTCCCCTTACATCTCAGAGTATTTTGGTTCGGGTCGATATCCTTTTATCCTAGTCTGTTTTCTACCTTTCGCCTTCGGTAATAAGAGAAGAAATAGTGCAGACTCCTAAACACAAGTCCGAAAGAGATTTATAGTAACGGTTTCGACGAGGGGAGGCTGCGCACAGTTCCACCAGAACGTTGGAATACCTATCTGGAGCTTAGAATAGGTACTCTGGAATGAAGTTTCCTCTTTGAGTTCAACTTGAACTGTTACTCCTACTTCAATAATTGCTTCCTCACTAATGATGGTAGGAAGCTATGTTTTCATGCAGAAATTTAAAAAAAAATTGTCCTCCAAAATCTGAATTTCCTGCATTTTACGTTTCAGAGCTTTCTGAACAATTTTGGTTCCGTCTGTCTGTCTGTAGTCAATTCCTTGTCCCAGGCAAAACTATATGAAGTTATTGTCCGGATTTGATGAAATTACCAGCCATTGTGCGGGTTAGCCCCGTGACGGTCCCCTATTTAATCGCCATCGGACCACTAGTACCGGGAGCGCATACGCAAACGAGAATTTCCTGAAACCCCGTTATCTCAGTTCTAATTCTAATTCCAATTGACCCATTTCGATCAAATTCAGAAGGTAGTTGGGGACTAACTCCAAGACAATTTCCTATGAATTTCGTCACGATTGGATCAGTAATAGCTACTGCGCAAGCGCAAACCTGAAATTTATTTTCATGGGCGTAGCTCCGGAACTACTCGACCAATTTCGGTGACATTTCCAGATATTACGCGGTTCAAACTCTAGAGGGTGCCCTATGAATTTCATCGCCATCGAGCCACTTGTAGCGTGTGCGCATGCGCAAACGTGAATTTCCTTGAAACTACGATTTCTCAGTTCCTAATGGACCAATTTCGCTCAAATTCTGTGCTAAGTTAAGGGCTGACAATTACCTTCGAATTTCGACACGTTAGTATCAGTAATACCTACTATCAGTAATACAAATTTTGAAATGTGTTTCATAGCCATATTGCTCCGGAACTACTCGACCAATGTCGGTGAAATTTTCAGGGATTGTACAGGGTAACCCCTAGACAGTTCCCTATCAATTTCTTAGCCACCGGAACACTAGTAGCGTGTGCGCATGCGCAAACGTGATTTTTTCCTGAAACTTTCTCAGTTCCTAATGGATTGATTCCACTCAAATTGTGCAGTGAGTGCAGTTGAGTGCTGACTGCAAGATTGGATGCGTGAAGGGTGCTGCGCATGCTCAAACTTTAAAAGTTATTGCCATAGGCTTAACTACGGAACTATTCTACCAATTTCTCTGAAATGTTCACTAAGCGATCCTATATGTCCATGTTACAAAAGTGAGGAAGCTACACTGCCCACCCAACTTGGCATGCGTTTTATATTGTTCTGAAAAGAAATGGGTTATCGGAAAAAATTCAAATCTTCAAATATAAAGAAATTGAAAAGGTGAAGCTGTTACAAGTGTATTTACACCCATACCCTCCTTACCCTTCCAACATTCTTATCTCCTTTTGTGATACGTTTCCCTAACTTCATTCTTTACCCAATTTCTTTCCACTTTACCAGAGTCTCTCTCCAATACATGCTATCCCCGTTTCATGGACCGATGGACGTGCAAGTATTTCCCATTCTGCTACCACTCCGTTCTTATTTCGAAGATGTTAGCAAACCTTTTGTTTCAAAGAAGTATTTTGCTGTGTGAAATCGTTTCCAGAAAAAAAGGAAAATGATGTGATTATCGCTTGCTGAAAGGCTTAAGAAACTTTGGACAACTTGCACAAAGTTCATACAGGTACTCAGGTAGAACCTGCCTAAGTTATTTTGTTTCTTCAGAATTCCACAGTTTTTAGCTATACAAGTAGTTGGTTCACTATCGTGTTCTTGACGAGTTTCTTGTTAGTGATCAGAACATGATTAATGCTTATGAATCACTTCGAGTTTTCCAGCATCTTCTTTCTTCTTCTTGATGTTTTGGAGCCATCAATCTGTCTGAGGTGGTCATGCTACTCAAGAGTTATCCGCTCTAACCATTTCTGGCTGACCAATCATCTCTTGAGTCGTTTCGTTCTGCCCCCCCCCCCCCCCCCCCCCCCCCCCCCCCCCCCCCCTCCCCAAATCTGGACACTCTTCAACATCGCCGCAGTACATGAGTACATCTACAAAATGCACATATATAACCGTTACCTGCCTGTTTCTTCTGGTAAGGGCTAAGGGCTACTCTGCATTTAAGAATTTGAATTCCCTTCCTGATGTCAATCTCACAGTTCCTAACTACCTACTAGAACTCATACTCGGACTTGATTATTCCCAAGCTGGGAACTTCAATGTCGTTGCCTTCTCCTCCGACCACTTCAACGATTGTTGAACGTTTTCCATTAACCCCCGTTTGTTTTTACTGAAATGGGTTTCTACAACTTCATCGAGAGTGATTTAGTTCGTGTATAGTCGTGTATAATCAATGGACCAATCCCGACTTGCGAATTTAAAACAAATATTCACATCGGGTTTTGGCTGGTTGGTAGACAGTAGAAAATGATGTAAACTTAATAGGTATCTCCAACCCGAGATCATCATGGCCTTTTTAGTTTCACTTGATTTCGGGTATTGACTGCAAATTGGTGGCCAAAACTAGTATTGTCTGAAGCAAACGGTCAGAACTAGCTTTGCCTTGTTAAAAGTACTTCTGACCTACTGCCTCAATCAAAATTTGTGTTGCCTAGCCAGAAATAGTTTTGACTGATTTTGGGTTTTGGCTTCATCATATACACATGTAAAACATGAAATCATTTTACCAACCTAAAATTTAGTACCCTTGTGATTTTGTGACCAACCGTTGTACGCTCCTCTCTACCATGTCGTTGGTTGTCCCCCTGATCACATAAATTGCGATTCACGAATTAAATATAGCCATTCCCTGATATCGGTTGGAAACTCGTTGGAAAAAGGCTAGGGGAGAGAGTTTCAGAGCAATTACGAAGACAATTAAATGCTGAAAGGTCCAATAAGCACCCTCCGTCCCCCGTCCATTCATTCCGTTTTGAAATATTATGGCTTCTTACACATGTGTGGAAACTGAACCCCTCTTCCCCATCAGAGCTGAACCCCAGGTCTATACAGTTTTCCGATGAAAACCACAAATTACGACGATCCGCAACCCCCCGTCCCACGACCCACTCAACCCCCGGTCAACTACTGAAATGCGGCGTCCCCTCGCCTGGACCATTATGGTCCCCCGGACTTTTCCTTTCAGTCCGCCTCGATCACCAATATTATTGAATCCGTTTTCATATTTTTGCGAAAAACTGAATGCGAGGACGTTTGGATTATTTATTAGGTATGCGGAGATCCCGCGGGGTTTTGCCATTCCGACTGCCTGGCTCTATAACCGTTCTGACCGTCGCATTATATTTCCATCAAGCCTTCGTTTTTTCCAACTCCAGAAATTCATTGTGAACAAATTCCAATGTTTCATCATGTATATGGAAAAACGTACTCATCAGAACGATCTATATCCCAGTATACCAGTGAAGGAACTATTTTTCAGAATCGTAAAAATATACTCATAAGACTCTCTGTATGAGACTCTCTGAAAGAACTCTCATGAGAATCTGGCATGTTTTTATAATGAAATCAGCCCATGGATTCCCTAAAATCAAGGGCCCGAAATAGAAGAGTGAAATCTACAAAGTTTAGTATAATGTTTTGTAGTTCATGGTAGTTAGGAGTAGAAACTATCACATACGTACATGTATACCTCCTCATTTTCTGGATGAACGACAGGGCAAACGCATTTTGGAATTTCGCTCAATGTTTGTCTATTTCATTTTTTACAAAATTAGAGTAAGATGGTTGGTGGGCCACATAAGTTATACCTCTTCAAGACTGATCTGTACTGCAGCTTTTGAAAATTCTTCATACTATTTCCCTGTAGCTATTGATGTTCTATCCTACTTGTCACAGAAATACTTTATTTATCATAATATAATATCATGATAGTATGCCAGTAAAAAAAACGGCGAAACGATCCTGTTTATAACCGCAATGACCAGTACTTTCTGAGCTCAGAGCTCCAATCTGTGACAGAACCTCAATGACTCGCCCAGACTTGTTTGCAGGCTTGATGAGCCAGACAGTATACAGTGTTCGGTACGATACGCAATCCATCACTACAATGAATAAATTAACGGTATTTTCGACAATGTACTATGATTCGAAGTAGGAATGCTCACCTTACTACCTTCAGATCATTAATAATTACTTTCCCAGCTTTCCAATGTGATTAGTGCATTATTAACTATAACATACCTGTCACCCGTCACCTGTCGAGGAACTCCTGAACTTTTCTTAAACACAATATTCTAGGATATCGACTTTGAGATTTCGACAAAGCTATCAATCTCTTCATGAAGGATTACCCTTTCGATTTATTCTTTAAAAAATGTACATACAAAAGTAATCAATTTTCCTGTTTTCCTCGAAAATTTTGCGTTATTTACACTATTTGATAAACAGTTTTTGTGAATTTCTCTGCCTTTTTACAGTAATTTGTAGCAACTCTACGTGAACCATGAAAGGTCTCGATAGAAGCTGTAACAAAGTCAGGTCAAGGGAGGAGTGTCCACAAAAGAATAATAGTGAACTTCACAGATTCGAGGACTTGATACTACAGTTGTCCGTGGAAAGTATGGCTTGTAACTGTGTTCTAAAGATGCTACCGACTCACTTCCTCCTCCGAAAAACTGCAAAATCTTCCTTCTCGTGGTAATTTATTGAACTATTCTTGTGAACTATTGTTATGTGGGTATGTTCCAACATAATATATTTATATATATGAACTATTCCCGGCATCTTCTTCAAGAATGTTGTTACGTCCTAACCAAAATGTTCTATCTCAGTGCAGACCTTACAAAACAAATTTGAAGAGGGAGAGAAGAGTGATTTGAAGATTTGCTTAAGATGCTAAAACGTAGAACATTGATGATGTAGCGTGGAATGTTGAAATTTTGGGAGGCCTGTAAGTGCCTCCCATCAGCCAAATGCGTGTCTAATATTCCTGTTTTGTCATTCAATCCGACTAAATGATTTGGAGTAAATAAAGAAATTATGTAATACATCCAATCAATGTAATTCATTCAACTGAATCCAATCATCTTGATGAAAAATTGGATGGGCAGGCACGTGTATGACGGGAATATTGAAAGAAGCGGAAGTGACAGCAGCAATCGCCGACACCTCAATCCGCCGGTCAAACTTTAACGAGGGAACTGTTTGAATCACATCGTCCTTTCCAGTGTTTTAATAATACAAGACGGAAGCAATCATTGGGGGGCCTTCTGCCTGGCTCAATATCCTGCGGTTAGGCGCCCGTTCGTAGGTACATCTATTATTGGTTTACACCCTCCACTGAAAGGCATCAGGCCCTGAGGCCTGTTCCACCCTTCTAACGACTGTCGCTATTAATGAAGCTACGGCTCATTGGCTTCAGCAACACCCTCCCCAACACCCCTTCGAACCATTCTCTTCCTCACCATCAAAATCCCATTACCCATTTCACTTAACGTCTCGGTGCTGCGCCACTTTAAGGGGTCCGCTGGTCGGCCACCCTCAAGTCTCCGTCTACCGTCTTCACCGTTCAGCTCAGTTTTAGAGAGCCGCAATTATAAGGGTAACATTGGAGGAATACAAGCCAATCTAGGTAATAACCTGGCAACTATTATAATATCCTAGTGAATTGCTATTTTCCTACTACCATTGTGGTAGGTACATTTTAATCATTAATTCCTGTGATTAGTAGAGCCCAGATTCGTAGGTACATTGGTAAATATCTATCAAGAGGGGAGCCGTAGAAAACTTCAATATAACTACTGAGTGGAGTTGTGGGGCTGCACTACTCGAAGAAACGTAATGTAGGTACTGTGATGCTGTGTCAACGCATACCGGTACACCAGAAATTAATGTCCGACTGCAACATGATTGAGCTGTAAGTCGATCCAGTCAATGAAGTCATCAAGAAACAAGCTATCGCCCATCATCAGCGGCTAAAGGGTCACATTAACGAGGAAGCTGTCCGTCTTATGAAGTTTATGACAAACTCCGTATATAGACTCAAAACAAGGAAGCCCCAAGAATTGGTTCAGGAAATGATACTTGTGAGTTGGGGAGTGAGTAAAATCAGTAGTGATCTGCAAGTGCGTTCAATTGAGCGCTAAGTATGTTCAAATAAGAAAAGAGACTAAGTGAAGTATCTTACTAAGCAAACCCAATTTTCATTAAGAACCACCTGAGAGTCAACCCACATAATGCCTCAAATTTAATCGATATCGTTTGAATAGTTTTGTAGATACGAGCATACTGTCCATGAAGCCTTCTAATGAAGAAATGCATGAAATCCCGCTCAGAACGAATGAGAAATTAGCAATACTTTTTTACCGCTTTTAATTGAATCGGAAACCAATTTATAAGGATCGGAGTGTGGCTGACTCCATGTAAATTAGGTGTTTTTCATTCGATATATTAAACCTCACATACACAACGAAATCAAGCCATTTATCTCCCTTCCCTAGGGATGGGTTCGATTAATCGAAACTAATAAAACCTACTGCCAGAAACCTTTTCTTTTTTCACCTCCCAGTGTAGGTTTTCAGGTGAAGTATGTACGATCGTATCAGAATCTCCGTTTCAGAATCCGTTTTCATTGATTCATAATACTTGAGTCCCAAAACCACTATTAAACTGGTGTCACTGCATATGAAGGGTTGGCGGGGAAAAAACAGGCGAGTAAGCTCGTTTCTAAATTAAGAAAAGCTCGTTTGACTAAATGATTATTGTGTGAAATTGGCGAACACCGAGCAATAATTTTGAGAAGGGGAGAACAATAGGTAGGTCAGGGAAACAAGATGAGCACTTCTCTGTCTTTTCTGCGCGAAAGCCGATCTCCACTGAGTCTATTTTGTTGAACAAAAAAAAGTTAAGTTCCATTCAAAAATAAGTTCCATTCATGCACCATGAGTTGATGAGCGAATTTTCAAAAAATAATTTTAACAGATTTGGTGGGTGATTCTTATAGGAAATTTCACGCTGATTCCGAATATACATTATGTTCCTATGGTTAAGATGGTAATTTACACATAAAACGCGTTTTTTAGCGATTTTTGACTCTAAATTTTCA
>JAEMON010000002.1:32611137-32630936 GCA_030264115.1 Lygus lineolaris
AGATTGGCGTGAACAACCAGGAAGATACCTAACATCCTCCTTCCTTCTTTCTGTCCGCGCCGTCCTTAGCTTTTTCAAAACTAATTTTGGGAGGTAAGGTAAATTGATTAGGTACCTCCTAGGAGGTAACTAGAGATGACGAAGAAAACAAAAACGAATTTCAACACTAAGAATATTTTTAATAAAAATTAAAGTTAATAATTGCGTCATTGACAGTCCTAACGGTATACAAAAAGTGTATAGCCACATTTTGCAACACTTTATTTTTAGCACAATAATAATTAGGACCTAAACACTAATCGAACGTATTGAACATCATTAGTTTTCATCCAAAAGCTGTTATTAATTACTCAATACCTACCATGTCCTAATTAACATGTTGGACTATTTATATACTACCTATATACAAAAAATTCAGGTGGGTTTCCCTCTTACAGAAATTGTTCCCCACAATGTAGGCTGTCTCTATTACAGTCATTTGTGATTTTTCCCACCGTCCCATGTATACAACATTTATAAACCGAAATGCGGCATGAGGTAAAACAGTGTTAGTACTAAGGTCCAGCCTGAGCACGTATTAATAAATAACAATAAATAAAATTGAATAATAATTTCAGTTATACATAACCCAAACCTACTTCTCTGTTCTAGGCGAATAACTAAAAAAAAAAAAACAGGTAGGTAACTATGTATTTCGAAATGACTTATGGTTGAGAGATATTGTACGAATAACAGTAATTTGTGAAAACCATACGGAACAAGCTCGTAAGTAGGTAGTTTGAAGTGTGGAGCTATTTTGTACTTACAGCATTACAGGTAGGTAAGTATAGACCTGCACACTTATTTTTGACCGACCAACAACGAGAAAGGCCTCTTCATTCGGTTCGCATTTGACCGACTTTTTTTAAGTTTCAATCTATATTATTTATGTACAAAATTATTTACATGGTTCCTTACAGCCTATGGAATGAAATTAGTTTGTCTTGAAATTATTCGCAGCGTATAATAATAATTATTGTCATCATTATACAACTATGTGGGAATATGCGATAAACACTCCTTCGATGGCTGACATTGCGTGATACGATGATACGATGTAATCTTCTTTTTAACGTGAAAATAGAGGAAGATGGACGAAATGAATGAAAGTATTGATCGCTTAGATAGGCGCCCTGGTCCCCTTGTTTATGATCCATTTACGAAGGTAGGCAAACATAATGGGAGTTTCCCCTCTTCCGATTTGATATCCGTGAACTCGTATCTTGAAACAACGTAGGCCCTACCTAATATTAATGACTTTTTCAAACGTGTAGAAATATTTTAGCCTCAAAATATGGTTGGAAAACTTTACCCATAGCCTTCCACATAATATTAGAAAACTGATACAATGTCGCGCTAAATAAAAATGACAAGATCATGATTTTTTGTCTAATGCTGGATTCTGATGGTGATTGTGTTTTGCAGTACTCAACAGAAGGTACTCAGAAACCCTACAACACGCTTCATCGTCACCCGAGCTCAACTCCCGGAGCTTCGGTATATCATGTACCCGAGTAAATAATAATTCACTAGCGCATCAATCAGTATAACTAATATTATGAGTCACATACATTAAGACACAATTAACATATAAAATGAGAAGAAATTCAGTCTTATGTTGTAATAAAATCTTCCAACATTGTTTAAAAGTTCCATGCAGAATGTTTTTTTCAATTGCTTGACATCATAAAAATACAGGAAAAGTAACTGTGAGTTCCGCTGAATGAGCAGCTGTATTCGTTGAAAAGTGACTCTCCGGGGAGGAGGCTTTCAAAGGCATTTTTATAATGCGTCGAAATTACGTTACGATTACGTTTTGTTTTGCGAGTACACCAGGAAGTTATGCGAACTGGTCCCTATGATGACTATGCTGCCGTGTCTTTCAGTGGTTCCTTCTCTTGAAGTTCGACGTCTTTTTTGGAGTGTCCATTGGCTGCAACCTCCTTAGGTGTGTTCCATTCTTGAAGGACTCCCGAGCCAAAAACGAGGTAGAAACAGGAGCCCACCATGTAGGTCGCTGCTAAGATCCAAAATATGATCCGGAACCTATCGTAGGTCTCCTGAAAACGTCAAACCAAAATTTATTCCAACTCACAAGGTCGCTTTTCCAAAGTTCTGTAAAACAGTTAGAAATTGAATATTTTTGCTTTTTGTTGTTGTTTTAACTGAGACTTATCTGTTTGGCCGTAAGTCTGCCCTGCCAGAAAGCTCTAATATACAATACGCCCTGGCCGACAGTACTGATCTTCAGTAAGCTTTACGTACTATGATCACCTGAATAGTTTAGATTTTCAGTTCTGCGTTCAGTAAGCTTTACGTGCTATAATCACCTGAATAGTTTAGATTTTCAGTTCTGCGTACCAAATCAACCATCTGATGGATTTTCGGAGCACAAAAATCATTATTTACTATCCTTTATGGTTCATTATTTATTATAAGATCGATATATTATAAAAAAGAACAGTTCGTTCGTTGAATTTCAAAATAAATTATTTGGTAGGCTCACATTTTGGTAGGTGATTTGAGCAACTATGCCCGAAGAAATGAAACCTCCAATGGATGACAACGTATTTGCCATCCCGAAAATCGTTCCTGAAACAGAAACACGCACTTAAAATTCACTCAAAACAAAGACTTGGAAACGTGTTTTATTATAATCGTTAGTGTTGTAGGTATCCCAGCACCTAGGTGTAATAGAACGGTAACAAAGGATTCTTTATTCGTATAGTCCTAAGAGCTTACTTGGATGGGCACGAGCACGAGTAAGCGAAGAAGTTCAACATAGGTGATAGTTTGATCGTGTTCATGGATCCTTCCAGTCATTAGAATGGGGAGTTATCATAAATTTTTCTTAAATTGTTTTCCTGAGAGATAATGACTCAAAAGAAACACTAATGGAGTCTTAAGGCAAAAATAGTGTATCTGTAATTTTAGACGATTTATTGAAATGTTTATTATTGTAATTTGGTGGGAGAGTGACGTTGAAAAGGGTGTCGTCTGTCATTGGCCAATAACGTCCAAGATGCCAACCGAACAAAACGAAACACATAGCCCATCACTGTTTGGGCTCCTGATCAGTGAGAATAGAATTTACTTAATTAATAAACTGATTGAATTAATTAATTATTAAATAATATTAATTACCTAATATTAATTAATCTTTAATTGATTATTTAAATAATTCCTATTTTCACAGCTCTCAATGCGATCTCAGAAAAAAAAAATTTCGATTCAGTTCTTTTAGTGTGACGTAGGAAGGGGTTTCTCAAGAGCTTCCAGAATTCCGCCTATTATTCAAACAGATGCGATTTTATTCCAATTTTTCTCCATATCCGAACGATAAACTATTTCTTTCTTTGCATTGGCAGTGTTATTTTATTCCAAATAACAATATAAAGGCAGAAAAAATGTGATTTTCTCATACACGATAATTCCCCATTGATTCGAGAACTGGGAAACACAACAGATTCATTGTGAACCTAGTTACACACACTACATTAATTTCATGCGTATACTATTATTTAAACTGGGATTCTAATGTGGCCATTAAGTAGGTACGACTTAACTCTAGTTATCATATCGTTGATTTTGATATATATGTTTGAACGTGTCGGGTAGCCTATTATGCACTTAGTTAGGTTGAAGGTTGATTGATGGAAGAAAGGCGCTTCAATTGATTCGATGAAAAGGTCCAATAACATTACTGGTGGAAGAACAACAACAGTTCCACCCGTCGCTCTCAAGGATTTTCAGTCTACTTTGTAGCTGTCAATACGGAATGAATAGAACAATGGGTCGGATTTACTCATTTTTATTAAGGCCGTTTTATGAGTGTACACAACGTATTATCCAACAATAAAAATCAACTCCATAAAAATAATCAGAAAACATGGAAAAAGTTTGCCAAGTTTGACACATGGCTTCCTCGTTTTCAATATGACTTGAAAAGGACGTTCTCGATCATGTTCATACTTTACTGCAGGGCTTTCCAAACTTTTTAGCTCGTGGACCCCTTTTTCAGGTGATAATCCACGGCAGACCCCCTAAGAGTCGAGCGCACAGAACCTGTTAAAATTCAGCTCGAAGCCCATGTGAATTTTACCTTCTTAGTTAATGTGCAATTTTTCCACTAAACCCACGACCAATCATGAGTCTTTGGCAAAATGTTGAATGTGAACAACTAACACAAGACGTTCCGATTCGTCCGCAATCTCACTATGTTCAGATAGGTACTAGTTGGATTTACTCCCACTTGTTCAACACACTCGGCAGATCACAATTCTAATAAATTTATTTTATATTATTGGAATATATTGTGAAGGAAAGCAACATTCGTTGGATTTACATACAGGGTTGAGGGTGAAGGGAAAAAATCTGGCCTCTTCGATTGTTTCGTCCGACATGTTTCGCTTTATTCCGCCTCATCAGGGACTTTATGATTTGTGGGAGTACCTATTCCACGTCGTCGTTGCACAGCAGTACGGATAAGCAAGGTAGCAGCGCTAGGGGTCTTTTTTTGTTTTTAAAAAAAACCTAAAAAGTTCAGGAGAGGAGACACTTAACCCCACATATATCTATAGTACTATGGGACCACACAACAACATTCGTTGGACATAATTTTCGGTAAGAAATAGCAATTTTAACAGAATTCAATTAATTTTCAGGTAATAATTAATAATAATAAACTTGAACGAGAGTTAAGTTGTTCTGGTTTCTGGGAATCTGGTAAATTCCTCTAATTACTCTTTCTGTCAGGAAGTACAAATATCGTTGTCCGCTGACCTGACGCAAAAATACATGTTTTTCAAACGAAAAAGAAAACAACATATTTTCAAATGATGATTTTACTCATTATTTTTCCAGTTTTGGTCAAAGGTGGTCACGTACCCCCTGGAAATCGCCGGCGGACCCGAGTCCGCGGACCACACTTAAGGGAAGCCCTGCTCTATTGGACTGACACATCAACACGATCGATTATTTGTGATCCATTCCCAAATCATGATGAAATTCATAGGGAATCACCAGGAAGCCAGTCCCAACCAGTCTCCAAGTTTGATCAAAATATATCTTCTAATCTATATTCTCATCTACCTCTGAGTGGGAAATATTTTATGACTGAGAGATTTCATGCAATTTACCCGACAGGCCCTAAATTTATAAGGGACCGATCCTTGAAAATGTCAACCGTATGAAAACTACGGAAGTTATGCGTGAGGCAAGAATTATTGGACAGTAGTTCCGTAGTCACGAAACTAAAATGGGAGTGGATATTTTTATCGAAGAAGGAAACAATATGTTCACTCCATGAAAAGAGAAACCAAAGGTTCCTCTATACCTTAGGTATCGACACAGAAGCAATTAGCTTATTTACCTACTTACCTAAGTTTAAGAAAGTTTCTGATATTAAGTATTATTTTTCTTGAAAACAATAATAAATACAATAAATCATAGCTCGAGCAATAATAATATTTAGTCTATTGTTTATACATTACTCACTACAGTTTAACTCAACTAGGTACCTAATGGTTATCTACATCGTACAGTAGATCTATAGGACATAATTATACTCGATGTTGCTTTTTAAAATTGGCTTTTGAAAACTCTAGGAAAAATTACCTGAAAAATTCGGGGCAATGTCGAGACCGTTGCCTAAGTAGCCAGCAGTGACGGCGCCATTGAGTGTCAGGGCAATAGTGAAGATTGTGACTGTCCATAACGTGCTGTCACCTAAATAGACTTGGGCTACCATTAGCAGTCCTGGAAGCCCCACAGCTGTGAAAACAAGGGAAACGGTCATTACAGACAAAAAGCAGACGCTGTCCGTTCTGGAAGGAATGGCAGTGTGTTGTGGTAACAAACGTGACAGTGAAGATCTTTGTGCGGGTGTATCTACTCGTATATAGTTTCGCCTTCACATAACCATCCACCTCCAAAGAGATCAAATTTATTTTATTATTGTAATTCATTTTTATACATGTTATTATTATTATTTTGTTTTTTCGGTTATGGTGGTTGCCATAATATGAAGGGCTGGAGCGGTAGGGAGAACAGACAAGTTCACTCTGAGCTGATCGGGTCTGTAACCCTTGGCCTTCTTGACTATGGTACAAAGATATAACTAGGGATAACTCAAGAGGAAACCGGTCACAAGTCCGGAAGGGTGGATATCGCGTGGTTGTTTTGCATATCGGATTAGCTCTGTAAATAAGTAACCCACGAAACCACATGGTGTTTGTCACTACTAGCTATTATTCGGAACGATGACGGCTGATAACTCCAGTTCTACCATCCTTTTGTGAATATTATTATTATTTGAAATTATAATTTTATTTTTTCGTTTTGGAGGTTGCTATGACATTTCTTGTTGTTGTAGAAAATGAACAAAACCAAGGAAGATTTCAAATTACCTACTAGAACTATGAGAAGAAGAAGAAGAAGAAGGAGAGGGAAGGACTCAAAAGCTCCCTCCCTCAATCCTCTATGTACCCACATAAGCGATTACAACATGTAATTAAGTAGGAAGGTATCATCGTATTCAACCAAGCGGCCTACGTACCGAAAGTTGTAAAAATTTTCCTAGTAGCCGTGGTTGAGAGTTTTCCGGTTCCTCTGATATAATCGGCAATGAACGCTGTAATGAGTGCCATCACGTACTTCCCGATGTAAGGAAAACTGTTCAATAGCCCATTCTGAAAAGAGAAGAAAATATATCGCTAAATAAGAAATAAAACACTATGGAGACAAAATAATCATATTCGAATTACAACTCAATCAAGTAAACTATTCCTCCAAAGTTTACGTAACGTTAGAAAGCACTTGGAATAGGTACAAGGGTATACCTTACAAGTACAAGGGTACAAGGCTTACCACCTTTTCGATTTCACCTTACAAGTAAAAGAGTACAAGGGTATAACTTACTTCTTCCGTACTTGTAGGTACCTACTTTAAAAGAATTCTGAAAAAGCGAATCCTTCCGTTTTTGGCCCTTTGGGCCATATTGACCTTGACTACCTATATATATTGAAGAAATAATAGTACCAACTCATCAAAAGTAAGGTTTTAACTCATCTATTTGGAATCGTGATGCATGTAAAAAAAAATAATAATAATAAAATATATAATAGTAGATATAGAAGAAATAGTACATAAATATAGTTTCTACCTGATCATTCTGTATTTTTACTTCCCTCAACCCTCCTGAAAAAAGGGGGAAGAATGTATTGAGATCTGCAGAAAAGCGATTTTCTCAAACACATCTTCAAAACTGCTCTATTATTGCAGTAGGCAACTTTATGAAAACTCATCATTTTAGCTAGCATGGAGCATGACATTTTAACGTAGGATTCTGGTATTTACAGTTGACCAGATCAGATTTCTGAAACTTGGAACATTACGCAACAATAGGTTTCACCATTCAGTACCTAGCTGATTTGTTGTAGATAGAACTTCTTAACTCAGTGAATCTAGGTGTACGAAATGCTTTCCATAGAATCAAACGCGCTGAGAGGACTGTGCCAAGTTTAATTCCACTTCATGCGCGTCACTAGTTTCACTTTCAGACAGGTGCTCTCCCGCTCGTGTACACAACATCGTCGATCTTGTCTTAAAATATTTCATAAACAAAGACAGATTGAACCCATCCTGTAACCCAATGAATCCTCATATTCAATTGAATCTACATTGGATAACAATAAGAATATATTTATAATACATGCACTTGTTATCCAATGTAGTTTCCAATACATATTATGTACAGTTATAATTATAATTGTAATAACAGGTACCTATTTAGGTAGGTATCTAAAAGGTATAATTGTGGGTTGTACCTACACCAACAGCATTTTAAAGGTTAATAATAAACATATAGGTACGTTCAGGTACCTAGGTAACATTTTTGTCCACCCATGATTAATCTGAGCCTCCATTTACAGTATTATTTTATTGAACATCCCTTTGACAATACGGCCGCAGCAGCTGTCCCCTACATACAGGAGCCACTCCGTCACCCCTACAGTTGTAGGTCTGTATAAGTAGGTAACAATTATTAGGTGTAGGTACGTACTTCCTTGATATCCAGTTTAAGTACTGCATTCATGTAGGTGGGCATCTGGTTCAGGAAGGTGAAGAAGCAAAATACTGATGCGCCGTGGGTGACGACAATGGCCCACACAGGAGGTGAAGTGAGCACTTGCTTCCAGGGCACTGCATAAGCCTGAAGAAAAGAAACTATTTTGGAGACTTTCCCAAGTTAATTAAAAATGTTTAAAAACTGTGGACCAGTCTCCAAATACCCTTCAAATTCCAGCGGAATCGGATGGTACCGGAGGGGTGTTGAACAGTTTTCAAACTTTTTCCAACTAATTATTTAAACAATTTAATCCCATTTCAATAACTCTTCTAATCCTCGAATCCCGAGGGCAATGAATTATCAAAATCTTAAATTTCAAACATTTTAAAATGAAAATAAAAAAGTTGGTATGCATTTGGAATTCGAAATATAAAACTTACCTACCACTCTTCTATAATTTACGGCTCTTAAGACTCGAATAGATTGAATGCCGAAAACCGATTTGAACATTATTGCTTATTAACAGAGAAAAGTTTGGTAAACGTATATCTCTTCTCCCAACTTATTAGTAATAAGTTTATGGTAGGTACGAGTTCCTATGAGCTCTTTCATAGCCGAGATGAAGGCATATTTGAGGAAGTTTTGGCCAAATCATTTTTTTCACTACCACTTTTCCGACAGCAATGAAATTCATAGGAGACCATAGCAGGGACTAAGGTGCACAATCCCTTGGAAATCATTCAAAAACGGATGAAAGTTGAAGGAGTTGTGGGAACATAGTGAGTTGCAAGAACTTACAATATCCCTCAAACAGACACGGAACCAATGTTGTTCAGAAAGTTTTATAAATATCAGATTCGAAATATGCGCAGGAATGATTAATTTAAGACAAAACAATTCATCACCTCAGGGCGAAAGGTATATAATTCGGTAGCTTGAAAGCAGAACCACGAAGAATAGAGCATACTAGATTAACCTGTTTTATATAATTACGAGTATTTTATCCCTAGTTTAATACACAATGTTCACACGAACCACTCATTGCCTATCAGGACCTCCTCTCTATAAAACTTGGTCTGTTTTAGTGTACTGATCCTTGAAATCTGGGAGCTTCCGATGAACCCAAGTTCAATCTCAAACGAGAAGGGCAACTGTTGAAGGTTTTTTTCCCTCTCTATTTATTTTTTTGGAACACGCGGTGGGAGCGGATGTGAAACGAAGACAGCTGAGCAACTAAAACCGTCCTTCTTTTACATTAAAATATACGGTGATCAAGAATGGGTGCCCAGTATAGACTCACCCATCAAAGCCAGCATTTCGTAGTTAGTTCAAAAACCAGGTATACTTAGGTATCCAGGTAAATTTTTGTTGTAAAAAATCTCCATCTATCAGGTTAATAAATAAATTATTTTATCGATTGCCTTGCCAATGTTTCAGACTTATCCAAGTTTTTGGTTTGGTCCCCGAAACAATACCACTAAACAACGATAACTTTTTTATATACCTACCCAGTAAAGACACTGAAATTCCAGTGTCTTCAATAGCCAGGAATGTGAATGTGAGTTTTATGATTTATTAGCGTCATAGAATTGTAAATGTTTTACTGGTTCAAAACGTTAGAGGTATTATTTATTGCTTCCTAACTACCGAAGGAAGCTATGAATTCGTGAAAAAAGTAGATTTTGATCTCAAAAATCAAAATTACCGCTTGATTTTCACGTTTTAAAGCTTTCTGAACAATAATTTTTGTCCCGTGTCGTTCTGTCTGCCTGTGGTCGATTCCTTGTCCTCAACGAAACCATACGAAATTACGGTCCGATTTGTGTGATATGTTCAATGATTGTGCGGGTTAGTCCCTGAACTTATTAATTCATTAACTACATTGTGCCAATTTCGGAGTAATTTTCACAAACTGATTATATACCTCCATGTTACGAAAATGAGGAAGCTATAATGCCTACCCACAACTTGGCAGACATTTCAAATCAGTAATTGTGGTTGTGATAGCCGTGAATCGAAGTAATCTCAAGGGTGATATCGGACAAACATAATAAATATATCTAGTTGGACTAGTACCAGAACCACCGTTTGGGTGCTATTTCGATTGCGAAAGCACTTGTGTAACTCAATGAATAAAAATCACGTGAGAATCGTACGTCGTATTGTTACTAACTGGTCTGACCGGACGGACTTCCGTCAGATATACGTACAAGGTACGTACCGTGAAATCGAGCGTTTCGACGAACGAATCTGTGGCCAGCAAAATTGTAATGAGGAACATTGAAACTTCACTTATCATGATTAAGTGAGTCAAAGAAATTCCCGTTGATGTTTTGTAGCTAATGATCATTCCCCTATTGACGTACCGTTGTTTTTTATAACATTTAGTTTAAAGAAAAAATACAGGAAACCGAAGATGTTTTCGTTCTTTTGGTCTAATTCGCCTTTGAGTAAATCTGCTTGTCTGTCCTTTAATCAAGCTCGATTGTTTTTCACGAAATGGTGGCAAAGTAGGTACCCGTACAGGAAATCGAATTTAAATTAATCGAATTAAAATTCAAATTTAATCGATAAACCGGCCTTCCTAAGTGACGGTGATCGAATGGATAGAAACGTTCGTAAATAAGAAAAATGCATACAATTTGTTTTACTTTTCTCGACGGGGTTGATGAAATCCGAACTCTAAGTGATGAATTGAACGATAATAGAACTATATCTGAGATTTAAGAAGTTCATATTTCAACGTTCCTCGCCTTTTTAGTGCGGTGAAGTTATCTAGTTAAATAATACCTAGCAACTTTATTAATAAATATTGGCAACAATGTCACATCTTCGAGACTAAACCTATGTTCTAACATTTCAAAATTAACTATAAAGAATGAAGCTTCGACAATGAAATAAAATTCGAATTGTATTCTGCAATATGTCATAATGCTACTCGTAATGACACCTATTTAGTCACGAGACATTCACGAGAACTTATCGTTTTTAAAAGGCAAAAATAAGGAAATGGCATCGCAGTTCTATTATACTAAGTGATGCAGCACATTAGAGCCTGCTCATTGAAACAGACGTGCTGTGTATCTCATCAGACCAACATTTTCTTCAGAGAGACCAGATGGGTTTAATCTCGACACTTTGCAAATTTTTGCAAACAACGACATGATATTTTTTGAAGGACAATCCTTGAATGCATACTGATCTCCGCTCACCTTCAATCATATTCTAGATCTGGGAATCGAGCATTTTAAAAATGTCAAACCTCCCACCAATCTCAAAATGTGATGTTTTGCGTTGTTCAACTTACGTACCTATCTTCTATAATCCTGAATCAAATATCTAACTTCGTCCGCCCCACGCCTTTCACATTCATCTACAACTACTGGGCCAAAATTAACAATGATTAGCAGGCTGATCTCATTTCGGATCTACAGTTGTGCGTTTAAAATAGGGGATGAAAAACTCAAAGCTCAATTGTTGTGTCGTACTTTTCCATTTTCTTCCTTGCTTTTATCTAGTACCTAAACATTCAAAAGTAGAGGTTGGTTTGGTAGGTAACTATTTTTGTATATTAATATTTCGAGTAGAAACCTCATGAAACCTAATAAGTAGTAGGGGGAGTTAGTACCTAGTGCAAACGACTCAAAATTGAAGATTTTCCTAATGTTGCATTAATTTTTCGTATTGTTTTATTTTCCCCTCGTTGTGAAGAAATTGGAGGTAAATAATGTTTTTGACTTTTGTCTAACGAACAGTGATACGAGTACCTACACGCAAGTGGCTCAGGGTTACCAATAAGTACGAAAAAATAAAACGTTATAAAATTTGCCTCACTCAGTGCTCAGCAGCTTAGTTGCATCCAAACCTGTCTTACAGCGATGAAATATTGTACCAAGCACACATTAAATTTTCATAACATTACTCATACCTTTGTAGGTACGAGTAGACAAGTCAAACATTTCCTTTTTTTTAAGTTTCCGATAAGTGAATTAGCTGAAGGTTAAGGATGTTTCGGCCGGGTTGTGAACCGTCCTCAAAAATTCCAAAATCGCGGGAACATATATATTAGTAACTCTTATATATTATCTCTTATTTATATTAACTCTTATTACAACCTTATTACTACTTGGGGTCAATAAGTGTAACTGCCCCTTCACTCCCGTTATAATTTTACAGTTAAAATGTTTTATCAACTTTTCTCAGCCAATAATCGATCAATTTCAAATCTGTTTTCGCCATTCTTTCTATTTTTGATTCCGCAGGGCAACCAATTATCAAAATTTCAAATTATAAATTTCTAATTGATAAAAAATGTGAAATTGTTTGACATTTAAAATGTCGATATTTGGATACAGAGTCGATATAGATTTGGATTTAATTGATTATTAGCTGAGAAAAGTTCATAAAACGGTTCACACCCCTGACGGAACCCCCTTAATCGTAGGTTATTATTTAGAAGCTACTTCAATTTATATATTCAATATTTTCATTACGAATCACTCACTTTCTTTTGTTTGCTGGATGCCCCAATAGATGCCTCAAGGTAATCCTTCTCTTTTTTAGAGATCCTGGGGTGCTGTCCAGGCGAGTCAAATACCAGGAAGTACCAGGCGAGGGTCCACAAGAGCCCGAGGATACCCGTGACGTAGAAGACGCTCTCCCAGTTGAAGGCGGCTATGAGCTGGCCGCAAATGGGTAAAGTAACTGCTGCTCCCAAAGATGACGCTGCAACGGCAACAACCCTTATTGTTACTTACTCCCCAGTAGGTACCTATGCTCATCGCATCATGTGGACTATTCGTTACATGTAGGATATTCCTATAGCCACCAACATCTAGGATATATTATATTTATAGTTTTTTCACGCATTGGTAAACCATTGAATATCAACTGTACCTAACTCCTACGGCAGACGGATACAAACTTTGATCAAACAGTTTTAGACTTTGAACAAATGGAAAACCACTCTTAATAATTTGCCTGAAATTTGATTTCGTGTGCTGAGAGTTTGAATTCACTTGCCTGACATTTTAATCTGTATATCTTGATTTAAAGTCCATTTGCCCAAAGTTTGAATCTATTTGCCCAAATGTATTACCTCCCCAAATGTTTAGCTCAATGTACGGGTATCAATGAGATAATACTGCTTGTAGGTTTAGCCATTCCACATTGTGACTTTATTGAGGATAAGGTAACTGCTAGGCTCAAAGTTTGGAAAAAGTGTTCATGCCTTTCAATTTTATTGCTTTCGCCTTACAATAGCATACTACAAGGTAATCTCGGAAGCGCTAAACTTGAAGAGCATGAAGACCAATGGAGGAGCCTGATCCTCACCCTCCACCCAAATAAATTCATAATTGAAGACACTACAGTTTCATAAACGGCACCTATTCACCTCATTCCTAGCAAATATCCGTTTTCCTCATTCGGTAAATTCTGACCTAAACGAATATAATCCAGCTAAATATAATTCATTACCACTTCAAACTAGTGGAGCAGCGAGCCAAACAGGAAAACGTCGTTATCATTTGCTAAGATTGTTTGGCTCACATCGTCAGCTAGATCTGGTTAGTTGAAACGGAAATGCACCATTAGTCGATTAAAAATGTTCCGAGGCATGAATGTAGAAAATGCCACTCAAGTTAATTTAACGGTTGTGAGGCCACGTTCACAATGCGCAGTCTTGTTAGCTCCAAATGAGATCATGGTAGAGACTGTAAGATTCATTCCGGTTAAAAGCTAGTAGATAAATAGTACATTCAGGCATTTCTCCAAAAAACTATGGAGATATTAAGCTATAAACCCTACCAAAATGCTAAAATTCTTCCTGCGCCAGAATCAGTTTTGGTGGTCTCTCGGTGATTTTACAATAAAAATCCGGTGCGAGGCTTCACACTACTTCCCTCGACCGTATGAACCTGAAAATGGCTATTTTGTGGATTTTACGCTGATTTCGGACCTCAGGATATTTTTGTGGAAGTGAGGGGTATTGGAACGTTTCTACGTGTTAGAAGAGTGAGTCTGTGAATTTCATCGAAATCGTTAGAGCAATTTGAGAGAAAAGCTAAAAAAGACGTTTTTGCACATTATTTGGAATATTTTATTCCCCTAATAATTGGCCTGGAGCGATGAAATTCTTAGGGTCTCATCCTCGGACATGAATGCAGAAACCAATCCCACCAAAACCAAATCGGAATTTGTTTATCATTTTCGTAGGGCCGCAATCATGTCCATGCACATACGTACATACATACATACACTTTTCCAAAACGCGGAGAAAGTTGATCAGATGTCGATTAGGACCAGTTAAAGGTGGTTTTACAGAAATTGGGTTTTCTGTTGATCGCAATACTTTCCTTTCGCCTTCAGTTGGGCTGAGGAAAGTAAAGATGAGAATGAATGTTGGGAATGCAGATTGTGTGATTGTTTGCTGAAATGGTGATAGTATAAAAAAAAGTCTGCCAAGTTGGTTGTCATCTAGAGCTTAACCTGCGCAATCCCTGAAAATGTCATCACAATCGGGTGGAAATCGTGGAAGTTATGCGTGTTGCAAGGATTCCCGGACACACAGACAGACACAAAATCAAAATTGTTCAGGAAGGTCTAAAAAGTAAGAAGCGTGTTGGAATTTTGATTTTGGAGGTTAAAAATTGTTCCCCTCCCAGAAGTGAAAACAATGCTTCCGCTACCTTGGTAGACTCGAAAGCAATAAAACACAAGAGAACAATGATTATAAATTATGAGCATAATATAAAACTTGTTCGTAGCCAATTTTATTTTGTACAGCAACGCGATTGTTATCAATCAGGTACCTAGTTAACACCTGGAGAATTCAAATAAAAAGTATTCATACTTACTTTTAGCGAATTTTCGAAGAAAATGAAGCTATTGCAATGGCTTAAAAATTGTTGTAATGCAAATTTTTGACCATTTTCTTCATGGAAATCCGTTTCAGACCATTCTTTTCATATATATTATATATATATATATTCATTTATTTATATATATATATGTGTCACTCCAGACGATATCTGCCCGCGGGATCGAGATAAAAAATCCAAAAAATTTGTAAAATGTTAATAATATCAGAAGTAAGGATGAGTTCGTTGGCCAGAATTTTTGGAGTACTCCAAGGGGTCAAATTTTGAAAATTTAGTTTAAAAAATCGCTCGCAAACGTGTTTTTTGGGGTTTTTGGTGTGAGATACCATCCTAAACATAGGAACATATGGTATATTCGGAATCAGCGTGAAATTTCCTATAAAAATCACCCACAAACCCGGTTAAAATTATTCTTTGAAAATTCGCTCACCAACTCATGCTGCATGAATGGAACTTTTATTAATTCAATTCAATCTCATGTTCTTTGGGGAAACTACTTTTATGCAAATGGGTACGCAATCGGTATTCAGCCGCAGATTATTCCCAAGTATATTTACATAATGTACCTACACTGCTGTCGTTCAGCTAACTGTGCACCTTTAATGTGAATGAAATAGTTACGATAAAAAGTACAAAATTCAACTAGTTAACTAATTGTGTTTACTAGGTAGGTACCTAATTCAAAAAGTGGTTTCGAGTGTCCAATTAGCCCCTTTCAGGCGTCGTGGAAATAAACAATTTTTCTCTGAGATCCGGCAGTGTTTTTAGAGCATCTTCCTTTCATTAGAGCCTCATTCAGAAAACTACAAACAAGTCAATATTTTCTCAGTGCTCGAACGTTTGCTGCCGCCGCCATGTAACCTTGTGACGAACTATTTGACGGTCACGGATGACGCTGAATGTCGATCACCAAGCGTTACATGATATTTCCCTACATGTCCAATATTGTCCATCGTCTCTTCCCTACCCCCAAAAAAAAGTTATGGAACGAGATTGAACGCTGCGCAGTGCGGAATAATTTAGTGATACAGTTCATATCTAGTAAATCTATTACACAAGTGTTGGAATGTTTATGAAAGACGAAAGATGTGTTGAGTCACTTCCGATGCGTTATTATTTGCGCAAGCTGTTATTGCTCGGAGGTTCTCAATTTATATTGTTGAATAACGACTGCTGTAGGTCGTATTCCCGCGAATAACGACTTTATAGATTCTGATACTAGAAACTGTAGAGCTGACATACCCATCATATTTGAGACAAATTTAGTTCTGTCTTTGGGCGGAATCCATTTGGACGCGATGGGCTGCATGGCAGGAAACGTCACACCCTGCGAACAAAGTGAATGTTTCTGAAAAACCTTTGAAAATAGGGAGATATATATATTTTTTTTAAATAGTTATCATGGTAATCTGCAGCTCCTTACTCCTCACATAAAAATGAGGTAGGTATGATGATTATGTTCCATCCACTTCTTTTGAATACATACCGAAAGATTATGATTTTCTATGTTGGTGCCCAAAAACTTCATGACACAAGAATATAGTTAAAGCATAGGAGGGCATAATATACCAACAATAGGAGCCAATATGCTTTTTTTATGCAAACCTTGAGGTGATATCCTACAAGAAGGCCCAAATAATAGCATTACAATAAAAGGATGAAAATACTCACGAGCATAAAACCAACGATGACTCTGATAATAATAACTCCGTAAAAGTCTAGAACGTGAGCGGCGACTGGTATGAGAAGTGTGACGAACGAAGCGACTCCAATGCTTACGCCAAAAACGATTTTCGGCCCGAAGACTTCCGACATTCGCCCACCAGGCAGCTCTGTGAGGATGTATCCCCAGTAGAAGCAACCATGAATCAGGTTCTTCTTGTAGGAGTCCCATTCAAACCTGTCGTCAGCCTGCGAACAGATGTAAACTTCAGATGTAAAACTAAACATAAACGCTGTTAACCATAGGTGTTTCGTACAATTCGTAACGGTAAAGGTAGATACCTAGACATATCCAACAGTAGTCCGCATTTTCCCAGGATTTGAGAAGGTATTTACCTACATAAACAGTCCCGATAAGGGGCAAGGCGGAAATGTTTAATTTATATATTATGTACAATCAGACCTCAAAAATCTGGGGGGGACCATAATTGGTCAATAATTTACACCTTTCAGATTTTCACTTTGTTCATTTTCCAAGAAGAAAAGCTTTTCAGTTTACATTGTAACCATCTTCAGGCTTTTACAAAAACTTTTGCTGTGTGCAAAAGACTGAAGATGGTTACAATGTAAAGTGTGAAGCATTGCTCTTTTAACAGAAGTGAAAATCTGAAAGGTGTATTTACCAAATTAACAAAAGAGTTCATTTCCTAGGAGTGATGCTGATTTTTTTATTGTGTAGGACATATTTGCGTCAATTTTATTACCAATCAAAATCCATTCAAATTTAGAAAACTAAGGATACGAGTAAGTAGATCCCTACCTGCATACACATGTATGGTTCTGTAACTACACGTATCATAGATTACGCGTTATAAAGTCGGTAGGCCCTTGGTTTGTTGTGATAAAATTTATCGTGATATCATGTCTTCTGCCCACAACGTCATAACGTTCCGTCGCCTTTTTGAAATCTAATCGGTTTAGGTTACTGACGGCTAGCAGTAGCTTATCGCAGAAAAGGTTATTGGGGTTCACTATGGAAATTTTCTGGAGACGAGAAACGACCGTTTGGTGACTGGACGCGATCTTTGACGTTACCTAATAAAAAGAGATTCTTTGACCTCAACCCAGTTGAAGGCTATTATAATTACGTTTAATATTTTTTGTAATTCGAAATTAATTTGAGGTCATTACATAAGAACGAATAAAAAAACTAGTTAAGTATAACTAGGTATATTATATTGTTCTCGGTATCTGAAACTTGTGGATCAACGACTTTTAGAGTCCAGAATCGAGCCAAAATAAGATTGTTTGTAGGATTAAATTACAAAACACATCAATCGTGATAAACATACCTACACTGACTCATGTTAACATTAACAATCTTCATTTACAATTTTAAATTTCATTAGAATTTCGGATTAAGGAGGATATCTCGTAGTATCAGAAGGAATTATTAGAAGGACAAAAAAAAGTGGGAGCCTCTCTTCAATAAGAAGAAGAAGGGATGAAGTAGAGCAGTACTTTTAGGATTGTTTCGTTTCATTTCACGAATTTGGTTTTGTTTTGGAACATTGAGAGAGTACGTATATTTTTGAGTTATTGTTTGGTTACTAATTTTTGTGTCATTGGAACTGCAGTACCAACTTGATTAGATTATTCATAAGAAGGAATTTTACATTTTAACATTCTGTAACAATTAACACTTGTGGGGCGCTACAGGCTATTGCCTATTGCCTCAGAATGATGTTATTAAATCACTGTGAAATATATAATACATATCTTCCTAATGGGGCTACGTTGTAATTTATTTATTTCAATAAGATCGTACAATACAACTGGCAGGAAGTGGGCATTGACAGGATTGTGGGTAGATTGACATCCCATAGACATCCCAAAGACACTAGTCACATACCTACAACTGCTTCTCAAATAAAAAGTTATTTTGATATATATTTTATAAAATTATATTATTATAATTACCTAAGTAGGTATTATATTAACCTAAGAAATATACGTCATTAAAACCATAGGTACTTCATCCGGTCTCTAAATCCATCTGACTTACGGGTGCATAGGAATGGTCGTCAGTGCCAGTTCCGTTGATGGCTGTTGAGTTGATTGAGGTGGAATTTCCATCCGTGACCATTGCGACGATAGCTAACGTCAGGTTGACTCGAAGCATATAGTTGGCCATGAAGCCGAAAAATACCATGATGTTCAGCACTTTGACACATGTTAGCGGGAAAACTGAAACAAGATACCAGTATTTTCATTCTCCACACGGCCAACGCCTCAGGACAAGAGTGCTAATCAAGCTGTCAACTACAAGAGGAAAACATTTATAATAAATTATGAGTACCTGCCCAATACAAGTGGTAAGAATTTATAATATACCGTAGACCACCATAGTTCACAGTAAGAATTTATAATAATAATTTTTAATGGACGTAATAATTGGTGGGTTCACCAAAACAAGATTAATTTAGACCGACGGATCAAATTCTTGTTTAAGAAGCTGTACCAACCTATTATTGCACCGTGCACACTCATCACCAGTTTCACCAAATGTTACGTTCAAGAAAAATCAAATGCCCTTATTACATGGAACATTATTTCTTTTTAGGTTGTTTGTTTCAGGTTGTACAGGGTGTCTACAATTTTATGAACCAGCCTTTTATTTCCGTTATTTTCGCTCCTATGAAAAAAATCCAAACGGTAACCCCCTTAATTTTTCACGAGGAATTCAAATACAACATTTTAGCGCACCACATTGGCGCGCTATGGCGCGTTTGGCGCACTAACTTTGTGTTTACATATGGGAACCCCCATTTTTTATTGCAGATTCAAATTCTACAACATTTTTAAGAAGAAATGACCCCTCACTCAAAGCGAGAAATCGAGGTTTTTGGGTGGAGTAAACTATCGCGTATGGTACATGATTTTAATGTGTTTTCTCACGCTGAATAACGTGGTGATATTATTATTATTTTTTTTTTTTTTTTTGATTTGTCATAAATTGAGCAACCAAGAATTTTGTTTCTGTTATTCACTAAAATTTGAAATTTTGAGACTTGAATCGAAAAATCAACATCACCACGTTATTCAGCATGGAAAACGTCTGCCAAGTTGGGTGGGCAGTAAAGCTTCCT
>JAEMON010000002.1:32672684-32684161 GCA_030264115.1 Lygus lineolaris
AGCATTTCTTCTCCTTTCTTCTCTCCTTACAAATTTCTAATCTTTTTTTACTTCCTCCTCAAAATTTGACGTTTGACATTCTGACGTAACAACGTGGAATCCAAAACGCTTCAAATTATCACACAACGGTTTACATAAACTCTGGCTCCCGTGAGAATATCGAATAAGTAAAACTATCAGCGGCGTGTACTTGGAGCGTCAGTACTTGGATAGGTGACCGCCCGTGTGGGTGGGACCACACATCTCAGTCTTTTCACGTCTAGCCGTCTGCGATCTCCTCTGTACTCAAGTTTTTTTAATTAAAAAAAATAAGTTTCTTGAAAAATCGATTTTTGTCACCCGATAAATTAGTGCAATCGATTTGAAGCTTTCGATTGAGAAACAATTCTCAAAATCGATTGTTGAAGACCGATTTTGCATCCCCAATGCGCACGTGCTCGAAATTGACATATTTGGATTCTACGCCGAAAATAAAGGGGGAGTTACGATTCGGAATTTGTTTCCAAACTGTATACTAAGGAAGTCAGGTAGGGGGCGTAGTTGGTGGGACACCCTGTATATGCACAACGAAGAATTGGTTACCTGTTGCTGTTGCATCTGTTGTTGCATTTGTTGCTGCATTTGCATCTGCTGTAGCTGCTGCTGTTGTTGCTGCTGCTGAAGCTGTTGTTGGATCATGGCAGCCGTAGCCTGGGGAGGAGTGCCAGAAGGACCTCCAGGAGGAGCACCATTCATTCCAGAAGGGGTACCAGGGCCGCCTGGTCCAGGACCTGGAGTGCTCCCAGCAGGGCCTTGAGCACCCGCGCCAGCTGGAGACTTTGCCCAGCCTTGAAGATCTGCCAACAGATTCTGCCACATGGCGATCTTCTCATGGTGGCGTTTCAGAAGTTCTTCTTTCCTTGCCAGTTCCACTTTTAGATCGTTTGTATCCTTCAACACCAAAAGTTCCATTCATTCAACATGAGTTGATGAGCGAATTTTCAAAGAATCATTTTAAGCGATTTGGTGGGTGATTCTTACAGGAAATTTTGCGCTAATTCCGATGTATCATATTATGTTACTATGTTCAAGATGGTAATCTACACACAAAATCCTTTTTAAAAAAACACGTTTTAGCGATTTTTGACTCTAAATTTTCAAAATTTGACCCCTTGGCCCCACAAGTTCTGGCAAACGAACTCATCCTTTCTTTTGATAATATTGACATTTTGAAATTTTTTAGCTCGATTCCATGGTCAGATATCGTCTGGAGTGACACATTAGGGATGGGATATCGATATTATCGGAATATCGATATTTGGCTTTCGATATTCGATATTATAGTACCGATACAACACTTGCGATATTATCGATATATCGATGATCCAGACCGAAAATATAGGATTGAAAAACCGACACAACAGGAAGCAAAAATGCGAAAAATGGCTTCATTAAAAATTGAAAAAGGTTACGTAGGTGATCACCGAGTAACATAAACTAAACTAAACATAACTCGGACTAAACATAACGGTTTAGTCAGAGTCTTGAACGTTTTTTTCATATCCCTGATTGGGAGTGGGATTTTGTTGAAAAGAACTGGCCCCAGTCACAAGAAAGTGGAGGATTGAGAGCTTGAGAGGCGACAAAAAGGTGTCTGCAGGTTATTCTTATGTCGAATTTCGTAGGAATGAAATTCATGTCTTAATTGCATACTTTTTCTATCCCTGAATGTGGGCAGTATAACTCATACACAAAAAGGCTGAAAAACGTCAAGACGCTCAATTTTGTTGGACATTCATTAAATACTCGGCTACCCTGAAAGTTGCCTAAAGATGAATCATTTTTGGAGCAGAGAGGTTTCCAGTACACACAAACATGGTACTCGTTTGGCTTAATCTCTTCTCTGTGTTTTGTTGGACACTATAAAGCCACTTCAGTGTCCACCATGAACTGCTATTCCTCACCACCAGACATCGCTGATCTGACGTCGCCTCCGACCCCTAGCTGTCAGGCCTCTGTTGGTGAAGGTAACAAAGGAGGAGGGGGGGAGGGGGGGCTAGTAAATGCAGGGATGAACACTATGAACAGGGCTTCCACTTTGAGGGAAATTTCCCTTTTGCGGGAGATGTTGACCTTCAAAACCCCTGCGAGGGAAATCGGAGGGAAATTAGCATCAGAGGGGAAAAAGAGGGAAATTCATGACTTCAGGTTCCTAACTACCCTGCTCTATTAATCAATCACTCAAAAATAAATTATTATATCATTCTTTTGCAATTTTTGAGTAGGTAGGACTTACAAAAGTGGAAATTTATTATGTTTCTTGAGTTCTGTTCTTCCTTGAGAGTGCTTTCAGTCAGCAGTTCGTAGTTTCCTTATTTCTCGAGATTTCTTAAGTTTTGATTTTAATTGTGTTGCTGAATGAGCAGTGACCTGATTTACGGAACTACCTATTTAAGCTTTCTGTGAGTCCCTTTTGATTTTACCTAATGGGTTCTTGAAAAATTACATGATTTTTTTTAGATTTCTTGAGTTTATTTCATACATATTTACCTACTTGCAGGTGTTTTTGTTTCAATTTCTGCCTTATGTGCGTTCTTATCAAACCTTTTGAAACTATGTGATCTCAACTAAGAAGTTTTTTTGAAACGAATAAATACCAACATATTTTTAAAATGGTTTAAAAAAAATGCTCAAGCTATGGTGTTCTTTATTGTTGAAATCTATCCATTCCCTTCCCTTCCCCAAAACTAAGAACACCGAGATGAATTTCTTCCTGATGATTACCCGCCTCTCTTGAAACCTAAGACTATGCGACCTCATTAGTATAAAACTGGGAGGGGAGAAAGGAGGGAATTTCGTTGTCGAAATGAGGGGAAAAAGAAGCCATGGGTAGGGGAAATTGCGATCTGGTTGAGTGGAAGCAGTGGGGATGAGCCTATTAATGGTGAGATGTGATTAGGAATTACCTCATTTAAGACGTTTCAAGTTCCTACATTAGACATGACTCCCTTTGGACAAGAAGAAGAAATTCTATTCCCGTATGAACCTACCTTCCCAAATCCAAGTATCAGGAGATGTACCTTCCCTCCTCCAAGCCTCTTTTAAGGAGAGCGGAAGGTAGCAAGAAATTGATCAATGATTAATCAAGCACTCACCTCTCTGACAACGAGTTCTGGTTTCAAGGCTGACAGTAAAAACCGTTTCTGCAGGAAAAATGCTTCCATTTGTCTTGCAAGGTCCAGGAATCGAAGGATGGAATGGTCCACTTCTGCTTTGATTTCGTCCTTCTCCATCGTCGCCAAAGCTTCTTCTTTTGTGAGAACGCTCAGACATGACTAAAACAGAAAACTTCAATTACTAAAGACGGAAACTATTCCCAAACATATCGGTCATTTAGGTTCTGCAAATGGGGAGGGGGGGTGACATCAGGTAGGTTTAAATTACAAGACCTATTCTCGGTAACTTTTGAGTTTGACTCAGTTGATCTCGCAGCTATATTTTCAACTCAGCTGATCTCAGAGCTCAATTTTCGACTCGGCTGGAGTCATGATCGATTTGGGAGATCCTCATCCTCATGATAAATTTAGGGTGCGTTACACGGAGACGGCTTTTTGCAGTTGTGTGCCAAAGTGAAGACATGAAAGGAATTCAGACAAGAAGGATTGCTACATAAATTGTCACACTGGTAAGTGCTAAGGTACCTAATCCGAAAATTACCTGGAATGCTTCTTCGAATTCGTCAACCAAGTTGCCATTTCCATTTGTTGTAGTAGCCATAATTACCTAGTAAATCGTAACCAATAAACTGATTCGAAAGAGCTACAAAGTAAAGTAGGCTGCTAACTTATTTACAGATGATACGGAACCATCTCTTTTATCTTGGAGACAACGAGCCGCGCGAGAGCATACCCACAGCAAGATATTCCACCGATACCTTCTTCTTGATTCAGAAGATGAATATTACTTTTAGAAATTTTAAATTTAAATAAACTTTAGATTTCGATGGGCGAAAATCATAAATCACTCAAAACACCGTCCAACCGAATATGGAAACCACAATGGAAACAATTTTTCAGTCGGTTCGGTGGATGGATGGATCATCACACCGTCGAGGGTTGGTTGGTTGGTTGGTTGGTTGCTCTGTTTCTTGATCGATGCTGGAGGCTGCGTGGTCACAGTATGTTGTGCATAGAATACTGATACTAACGATGTGGTGGTTAAGTTGAAGTAGATGTGCAGTGTGTGTGAAGTCTTGTACTCCTCGTTTTCTCATTTCTGTTCGCTTTAGGTATGCTTGCTGTTTTTTATGCTTGTCTGTATGTGTGCTTGTTCCTTCTGTTTTTTCTGCCTTCGCTCTATGTCTGTTACTCTATTCCACAGTTACTCAATTCTGTTTTATCTGCATTTCTTGTCTGCTTCTCCCATTCTCATCCATTCATTCTCCAAATAGTAGATGTTCTTTCCCTTCTCGATCCCTAGATTGGGGCTCCCTCCAGCACCTCCATCAATCTGATCAGCGCGTCCAAGTCTGCTAGTCTCCTTCTCAAATATTCCTCTATCTGTATGCCGTCAAGGAGTCTACGCTGCCGTGCAGAGGTGAAAATCAATTTCTCCAGCTGAGCAGTTTTCGAAAAATTGAGGTTTTGCATTTTGTACCATAAAAATCTCAATATCGGTCGGAAATATGGTTTCTCTTCGCAGAAAAAATCATATTTTCGACCCAAATTGATATTTTTTGTTTTTATGGCACAAAACGCAAAACCTCGATTTTCCAAAAACTGCTCAGCTGGGGAAACTGTTTTTTTTCCTTTGCACGGCAGCACGTATATTGTAGAAGATGTATTTACTGCAGCATTCATAGAAATCGAGATACGACTTCCAATGTTAAAGCTTAACAAAAACACAGGGCAGAAAACTGTTAAAATTCTGTTTATCGAAAAGTGTCAACCTTCTGAAAATAAAATAAAATATCTACTGACAATTTTGTTAAGATTGGCAACAATGTAGAGGGCCTTGAGGGAATAAACAATTATACAGCGTAGGTTAATGTTGAATAAATTCCGTACATTCGGATAAATCGGCAAAAACCTAGTTTTTTGTTAACTTTTTGTTGACCTTCCTGCGTTAACTGGGCCGCCTGTGGCGAGATTGCCTATCATGGGAAGCACACGGCGCCACTTGGGTTTTCGACTCAGCTGAGCGGGCTATGGAGGTAGAAATAGAGAATATTCCTTCTTCCATAGATTTATCCATTGAGTTCGTCAGTCACATAAACAGGACAGGATAATGGAGTCACCAACCAACTGGTGTATTGTTTATTTATTTACGTTTTGGTTTTATTGTGTATGTATCTTCTCTGAATTAAATTGACTCCAATCGTCATTCTTTTTCATTCGGTACATAACTTTATTAATTTTGTATCCTAGGCGTACTATTTCAGTCTTTGCTGGAGCTAATAATATCGTGTGATGGATTTGGACGACAACAAAACAGAAGACAAACCCGAAACTCTTGATCCTTTTCAATCCGTGAAAAGTGGGAAACTCAGAGAAGTAGGCAGCCAAGCTATCTGGACTTTATCTTCATGCAAACCTGGTGAGGCTTTTCGACCTACCTCCTACTTTACTTACCTGTTAACCCTAGAGAGATAGACTAGACGTGAGCAAGTTGACTCCGTTACTCTGTGGACGTGAGTAATTAATCTAATCTACTCACTAGGAGAAGCATCCGTTGGTTTTCTCCAGACCATTTGTCAGTAGGCAGTTGCAGGTTGGCTAGTCAGTGTGAGAAGGATTAGGCAGTAGACAGTTCTTGCAGGTAAACGAGAGCGAGTCGGGATTCCGAATAGAATAGTACTAGAGAGAGCACAGGCGGATGCTAACCCCTGAGTCGTATTGTAGGTACGAGTTCGGGACTCGGGACACGAGTCGACCTACGAGACATGAGTAACATTGACGTGCGAATTGGATGAAATTCATATATCTCAAGTAGTGATTTTGAAGTTCTTGTTGTTTAGAATTTCCTCTTATGGCTTTCTCTCGATACTCGAAAATGAATATCAGGAACAGTATGAGGTCTGTTTGGTGAACGGTAGGGAAGCGGACCTGATTATGTAAGGTTAACCTACCTCCAGCTTTAGTAGAATCGGTGGGGACCACGGCAGGCTTGGAATACCCGATGTTATGAGCATTCCAGAGAGCTTTTATAAATTACCAGGTGTCACAGCTTTGTTGTCTTATCCTAATTGACTGTCATGTTTGGAACCAGTTTTTGGCTATTCAGGAGCAACACTATTGGGTTAGGTTGGGTTGTTGAGCAAACGGGTAGGAGTAGGTAGGTAGGTAGTTATGGAAGATCCTTTTTGCTTTCCCATACCTATTACGTGTACCTACTAATTCTTATGTTGTATACTGTTGTTGTATACCTACCTACTATCGTAAATAAAGCAATATTTCAAATCAATCCATGGTGCCAATTCGGCTACCTTCAAAGAAGGTTACCTTCGTTTTCAGGAATCCATTCAGAGCCCCATTCGTTGACGAATAGGCCAGTTCTATTCAAATCACGCTCGATTTTACATCTATTCAAGAGGGGTACCTTTGCACTCTGATGAGTAAATGTTCAACTTCGAACTACTCCCACGTTCTCGATCTGATGAATCTACCCTAATTTGACAAATGTGACCTGTTTTATAATTATTAGGCTATAACACTTCGGTAGGTACCATGAAATGAGAATTAGAAATATACCTAGGTACCTAAGTAGGGACTTATATTACCTATTTAAAAAAAAACACCTAGGTACCTTGCTGCGAGATGACTCTACTCGTAACGAGATACAAGCGCATGCGCACTAACTGATTTATATTTGTTGAGCTCCCTACTAGTAACCCGACTCGCTTCTTTTACCTGCAAGAACTGTTTACTGTCTCACAATATAATTACAAGACATTGTGAGTCAATTTTACTCACCCCTACCATAAGTAGTATTTTTTCAAATAAAAAGTTTATTAATAGAAGTAAGATGATGTTATTAATCCTGATTCTTCTCACTATTACACAATAAGGGCTTATTTGCGAGTTTTTCTACACAAGAGTAAAATCTACTCCCCCTACCTTTAATAGATTTGTGAAGAGCCCTATCACTCTAGGGTAAAGTTGGTAATTCAATTTGTTTTTATTGGAACGAAACTGAATGGCTCACTACCTACTATGGAAGGAGCGAGGAACATCCACCATCCATTCAATGTAAAATGGAGTGCTGAAAAATAACCTCTCACTCTCATCAAAGCAACCTGTTGAGCCATAGAGTTTAGAAAGAAGGATAGAAAGGGTGTGGTGTATCGAGGAGGGGGAAGATGAGACTAAGGACTCCACCCTATGCTCTGCCTGTTAGGGGCATAGCCAATGGGATTGCAATATCTACCAGCATCGATGTTATACTATCAGTTAACATCGTTATATACTATCAATAGACTTTATCCAAACCCTGATTCGAATAATTTTTAAAAACACTCACTTCTGATTGATTAGTTTTCTAAAGCTGGCGTGATAAATAAGATAATTGGCCCTATTCCACTCAAATTCGAATATTTCAACAAACTTATGCACTTATGGGAACCCTATCAGCACTGGCGTAGGCAAAGAGTATAGAAAGAAGGATAGAGATAGCACATCACCATCAGCCAATGGGAGCTTTTGAAACAATTAATCTCTAAAAGGTGGAGCCTATAATCATGGCGCAGAAGGATAACCTCCAATACTGTTATAAAACTCATTTCAAGTCTGATCTCTGCCATTGCTGAGAGTTTCCCATACTTGAGTGCATTAAATTTGTTGAAATATTCAAATTTGAGTGTAATTTGGCCAATTATCTGATTTATCAGGCCCCAGCTATTGGAAACTAATCATTTAGAAGGAGAGTTTTTAAAAATTATTTGAATCAGGATTTCGATAAAGTCTATATATGAGCTGTCGATAGTATATATTGATTTTAATCGATAGTATAACATTGGAACAGGTATACATCATAATCCCATTGGCTAAGCCCCTCACAGGCAGGGCCGAGTCCTACCTCTCTTCTTCTTTTTCCTTGATACACCCGCCCTATTCTTCTTTCTAAACTCTTTGGGCGGAGGTCAGTCTTGAAATGAGTTTTATAACAGTGACCAGGTTCAAATGTTGTTCAAAAGAATCACCAACAGCTTTGGAGAGTGGTGTCGATCATCCAGTTCTGGCATCAATGGTAACCTCGTATCTTCGAGTAGGTACATAACCTAGGAATTTTTGTTTTTTAGCTCTCCTGTAAAATTTGCCAAAATAGAGATAGTATTATGAAGGTTTCATATTTATGATACCATCGATATGAGTAGGTAAGTAGGTACTGGGTGTTTCTAGTAGGCCTATGGCAATTGTAGTCAAATTGTTCTTATACATAGTACCTAGGTATCATAATTCTATTAAATTTTTACCCAATTTTTTCAGGCTTTGGAGTAGATCAGTTAAGGGACGAACTCCTTGACACTTATTGGCAATCAGATGGGCAGCTGCCTCACCTTGTAACCATACAGTTCAAAAGGAAGACTACTGTGTCTGATGTGTGCATTTTTACAGACTACAAATTAGATGAAAGCTATACTCCGTCCAGGTTAGTGCCATACTATCAGCGTAAATTATTTTCTACGTAATATTTTCTAGCGTAATTGTAGGTTGTAGGTGGACAACGTTCTGGATGACAAGTGCTCACTAGTTCAATCTTGAGTCTGCAAACCAAATAATATAAGTAGCGCACTAACAGGGTTGCTACGGGTCTGGAAAACCTTGAAAACCTGGAAAAGTCAGGGAAAATTTAAAAATCTTCTGGAATTTTACGGAAAATACGGGCTACAAGTATTTATTTGTTCTTGGTGAGACTAATGCTTCGAATAAGGTTTCTTAATTTTAATAAATGCGTTTTAACATTTTTCGTTCTTTTTATCTACACTACAGAATTGATCATCTGAATTTCTGTGATGTATAAGCTACCAGTCAGTTTCAGGAATTTATCAATACACCGAATGACCCTGGAATCGTGTAAATTACCGTCGTAAACATAGGAACATAGTGGTATATTTGGAATCAAAGCAAAATCTCCTATAAAAATCACCCTCCAAATCGGTTAAGATAATTCTTTAAAAATTCGCTCATCAACTCATGCTGCATGAATGGAACTTTTTGCGTCTCAGAGCGTTCTGAACAATTTTGGTTCCTTGTCGGTCTGTGGTAATTCCTTGTCCCAAGCAAAACTATATGAAGTTACGATTTTGATGGAATTTTGAGGGATTGTGCTGGTTAGCTCCATGACGGTCCCCTATTGATTTCATCGTCGTTGGACCGCTAGTAGCGTGTAAGCATGCGCAAATGTGAAATTCCTGAAACAATTCCTCAGTTTCAAATGGGCTGATTTCGCTCAAATTCGGAGTATAGTTGGGGGCTGACTCCAAGACTACTAAGAAGAACTCTAAGAATTACTTATGAATTTTGTCACGACTGGATCAGTAATAGCCACTGCGGATGCGCAAATTTTAAATGTGTTTTCATAGCCATAACTCCATAACTACTCCACCTATTTCGTTGAAATTGTCAAGGATTGAATGGGCTCACTTGTAAGATCTAGGGGTTTTTTGAAACGCATAAGAAAAGGTCAGGGAAAAATCACTTTTGCGGTCTGGAAAACCTGGAAAAGTCAGGGAATTTTGGGATTCTGGTTCAGTAGCAACCCTGACTAAGCACTTAGATTGATTAGGGATTACTTACCTGAAATAACCCATTGCGAAAACATAAACCTGCTTAAGGGTGCTTGCTTATAGACTGGAATTGTGATAAAAATGAGAGAATAGAGCAAAGAGAGGAGCGGAGAGAGTAGAGAGTTGGCCAATTCAGAGGGGAAGAAGAGTCAGAAAAGTTCAAATCCTTCTAGACTGTGGATGATTATTATTTATTTGTGGAAAACCCATCATTTGGAGGCGAAAAGAAGAAGGGATTCACTTAATTAATCAATCGCGACATGTACACGGGGAATTTCATAATTTGTACGATGAACTTCGAGAAGATTCCGACAGTTTTTATGCATATTTTTGGATGGATATTACAACATTTGACTACTTGCTAGAAAAAGTACAGCACAAATTGCTGAAGAGGTGGTTAAATGGCATTCAAACCCAATTTGGGCTGTTGGGATCAGCAATAAGAGCGTCAAAAACAAACTGGCTTGATTTCTTCGCTCTTATCTTTGCTCGACTTGACCGCTCTGCGCTCCTTCATATGCCTACCTGCGTTTGTTTTCTTCACTCCCTTCCCTTGCTCTTAGCGCAGCTCCAGTCTGTAAGCACCCAGTGTTCTTAATGTATGTACCTTACCGTTCAATAATACCTCAGGCATTCTTGAAACTCTGTACGTCCATTGTTAATACAATCAACGCGGGCGTTTTATTCGTTTTTCAGAGTCTCGGTGCGAGCAGGCTCAAGTTACAACGATATTCAAGAAGTCGAGGTTTTGGACCTTCACGAGCCTGCCGGATGGATTGTGATTCCTGTAAAAGACACGAAATCTCGCCGCCTCCGTACGTTCATGATCCAGATAGCCGTCATGTCGAATCATCAGAATGGCAGGGATACACACATCCGACAGATCAAAGTTCACTCTCCGATTGAGCGCGGTGGACTCACTCCAGTTCCTGACTGCCCAAAAAATTTTACCACGGTAGAGTTCCAGCAGTACAGCTGCATACGTTGAGACGAAAACCAGTGAGACAATATTATTTATTGACTGTATATATATTCTATTTACACCTCCTTAATACAATAATTGTTATTCATCACTAGTTCTCTATTCAAACCTTTTTAAATGAATCTGTGATGATAGAAGCGCATTAGTAGTGTCCAGAAATGCAATGTTCAGAGATTTGGGTTGAGAACAAAGCAAAATAGGTTCAAGTCTCATAACCACGCATTCACCCCTTAAATTGACTCGTTTAGAGATCGATGATTTTTTTTTAAATCATTAAATATTAGCCATCTTTGGTGAGTCTAATTGGTTGAGCAATCTTGCGTGGGTCTGAAATTTTCTCTTTGGTTACCCATTTCTTGTTATTTGGGGCTGGAAAACATGATTATGAGCGTAGAAAGAATATTTCATTGTTTCTGAGAGTAGAAAACTCGAATGAAAATCTGAACCTAACTGTTGTCACACCTAACCTAAGAACCTAACTGTTGTCACACAAACAAAAAACAGCATTTAGCGCTAAATTCGCCAGGCCCTCAACTGTCAATATAGACAAATTGAATGCAAAACTTGAATATTTGCATGGAAAACGAAATAAAACTGATTAAAGTAAAAATGTTACAACAAAAATGCGAGATTCTTTCTAACCTGATCAGGAAGTAACCACAGTTTGAGTTGAGATTTGGGGTCAGTCTGCTGGGATGAACCTATGTTGGCCATACTGTCTGGAAGAAGTAG
>JAEMON010000002.1:32684171-32706639 GCA_030264115.1 Lygus lineolaris
CCCCCCCTCCCTACCGTACTTCTCCATGACGATGTCAGTGTTAGGTCTGGACAGGAATTGAAAACGACTTGAGTTACTGCCAACGTCATCAATCAATAGGCATTTTGATTGGTCGTCAAGTATAATATCCATGAAACGGAATTCGTTTGTATATTTGATTCAACATTTATAGCATTTATTTATATATTAAATCAGTCAATTCAATAGTAAAGTATGGGGGGGTGTTCTGTAAGCAAGATTGACAAAAGCTGTTCACTGTGGACTAGCTTGTGACCACCTCGGGAGGTGGTGAGATGAGGTTAGGTGACTGAATCACGTTATCTTGGATTATTATCATTAACTGGCGAACATTTTAGCGTTTATATTGAGTTATTAGTGTGATACATCAAGTTGTGGTAATTTTTAATGATTTGAACCAATTATTATCATGTTTTCTTCCTCTCTCCTTGAAATTTACAATTGATACATAGAGTACCAACTCGATAATTTCTCACAACTCTTCTTACAACAGTCGTTCTGTTGTTTTGACTTTCCAACGGTAGTTTTCAACAGTTTTGATAGCTCCAAAGTTACAGAACACACCCTCCATAAGTATAAACAGCTGTTTAGTTTCTAATGCTTCTGCCTTGAACTAATCGGAGTTGACAATTTGTGCAGGTTGTTTTAGGGTGCTGAATTCGAATCCGAGGTCGAAAATGACGGATTCCTACCAACGTCTATACACTATTAGTTAATTACACCAGGGTTGGCACTGCCCTCTTTAAACCCCAGAAAAGTAGAAATACATTAAATTCACTACAACGTTTATAGCCAGTAAAACCGACACAAAAGTGTTAGATAGGTACCTAAAAACATCGTTATGGAATTTGGAAAGAAAAAATTGCGTAAAAAATATGTATTTGCTTCAACAAAATATACAAAAAGAAATGTTGCAGTAAAATAAAGATTGGTAGCTTTGTTGTCAAATAAATACACATCGAAATCTATCCAACATTGCTAGTACTTTGCATGTTACATGCTCTCGTCATCATTACTTGTTAGAGACTATTTACATTTACACAGATGCCTCCCATAAAAATAATATTGAAAAAAAAAAGTCGCAATATCGGTACCAATAGGAACAGATATTAAAATTACACGAAAAACTAGAATATTGGTTCTAGTGGCAATAAATTCCTATACTATGCAGTATGAGAAATAAGAGGAGTTTTATCTTAATTGCTACCTAAAGGAATCCGAAAGAAGGTAACAAGTACGAAATTATGATAGGTGTACAGGTCTGCTTGACTTTGGACGTAGGTAAAGTTTATCGGGGAGTGAGTCATCGAACGTAGTAAATGGATGGGAATTGGTGATTTTATTTTATTCAAAACAAGTGATGAACAGGCTTTGAAGTATAGATATAAAAACATATTAGACGCACGGGTGGAAATTGAAAACTGGAGAAAGATTGTTTTAATAGTAGGCAGGTAGGTGAGTCGTCATAATATTATTATTATATAATTTTTTGATGAGTTACCTTCTCCAGTTTCTCTAGAATGATGTGAGTTAGGATATGAAGCTGTTCAAACCTGTTGAGTTGCGATAGGATAATGTTATGCCTAATGGCAATAATTAAGTCATAATGATAGAACACGAGTTTTATTTACAATAGAACGTACAAAAGCTAACCGATTCACATTATTTAAAAAATCTATGTAAACTAATTTAGTTGAGGTTTGGTTATTAAGTCATGACCGTGAGCAGATCTACTGGGCTCAGTTGGACAGTCACAGTCGAACAACATGATAAGAACAATACCTAAGCTCCACGTAGTTCCTCGTAGATAGTATGAGGGAATCAGTGTGTAGCTTGTAGATGTTTAATATTATTACAAAAACCAACTTACTTGGAGTGACCTGATTTTACCCACTACTGACATAGTATTTTCATCTGTGAGTTCCTCATCTGAACTGACTGACGAACATAATATATACAACATAAGAAACATAACTTTAGAATGCATGTTTTGTTTCAACGCTTACTAACTTACCTTGTCAATATCAACGCAATGGTGTGGGGCAGGGGAGGGGGGGTCACCTGTAGTAGGTATTCGAACTATAATAGATAATCGTCATAGACAGTACAGTCTCTCGTAAGAGAGTTGTTTGTTGCTATAGGTACGAGGGTCACTCAATAAGTAAGGTCTCTAACGCGATAGCGGTTGGAAGGAAGTTCTAAGGTTGGCACGCTTGCCATTTACCTAAGGTTACTTACTCTCTTTCAAACAAGCGCATCCAGGGGTCCCTATCCCTTGTAGTCTACAAGCAACAGCGGTTTGAAATGGATTTGCCAATTCCTGTCCCCGTCAAGTGCAGTATTCGCGAAGTTATTCCTTGTGCTCTTGGTTGACTTCATGGCCTGTGGAACAACAATAAAGGCTCTGACACACAGGACGCGTTATAACGCGACGTTAGGCGTTCCTGTACCGTCGCGATACGGTTGTATAATGCAACATTGCATCGTCCCCGCCACACACACGGCGCACATTGGTCCAGAACGCTAATCTAGCAAGTCAAAAATCTTAGCGCCCCAGTTTTTTAGTTTTGGCACGCTTTGAATACGTCTCTAGCTAGGTTTTTTCTCGCTGAATCCGATGGTGAAATCAAATTTGGGATATCTTGAGCCGTTCAGGAAATATAAGTACCGAAAAATGGGGATACCAAGCGAAATGAAGAAAACAATATTTTCGAACGATAAGATATTACCCCGTTATAATTATGCAGGTAATATGAGAAAATTGCAGTATAAAATAAAGTAATTTATTCCCTATATTGCCTCAACACACTCAATATGACATATGTTCAAGACGGTACCTATGCACAATAAATTTGCTTGAGTTTTATCCATAAATTAATTCAGTTGTACAATATTACTCAAAGAGAGAGATTAATATCCAGCAAATTTCAAGAAGCATCGTACCTTCTTCGTATCATCCGATTGTGTCATGCCTTAAATCATATTTTCTAGAATTGCAAATAATTGCAGCTAAAATTGACGAAACTTTGTTCTATGATACTTGTAGTTCACGAGTATATAGGAGTTTCCAAGTTCTACGAAGTTCCGTGGAATTCCGAGCATTTTGAAATCTATATTAGTGCTTTTTTCTAGTTTTAAAATGCAAAAATTACTCAGATATTCATCAGAAGTAGCTGAATAATTAATATAGTTTATTTTTTACCATCACTTGACCCTTCCATATTCACAGGAAACTGGGAGAAAAAATTAGAATTCACCAGAAACGTTTACTTGAAAGACTGAGCTCAGGTGCGAAAAACAGTAATTAGCTTGCGTCCGGGGTCCCCCCTCCACTAATACTGTACGATATCTCCCTCAACTATATTTTCACGTTCTCTCCGGTCCTTTTGAGTCGTCAGGGGCTCCCTCCCTTGTGTTATGACTACCTACCAGTTGAAATGAAGGACTTTGGATTTTTGACTTTTGACTTTCTAGATTGGCGTTCTGGACCAATGTGCGGCGTTATGATTCAGCGATACTTTCAGTGACGCGAAGCCGTAGGCGTTGTAAAAAATCACAAAATAACGCGAGACGAGGGCGTTACCCCGTTTTTTCCATTTTATTTTGAGATGAGTGAGGAAACTGAGGCTCTCATTCAAGAAGTGTATAACGCGGTGTATGTCACGTAGCTAAATCGCCAAACGTCGGGGAGAACGCGCGTTCCCTGCGCGCTGCGTTGTAACGCGTCCTGTGTACCCGAGCCTTAAATGCCCATGCGAAAAAAACTGCGAAGAGCAATACAGAATCGCAGGAGGGGGATGTTGACCAAAAGAGTGTCACTACTGCATGACAACGCCCGCCCTCATGTGGCACACAAAACATCAGAACTTTTGAACCAGTTCGGATGGGACGTTGTGACCCACCCCACCTTACAGTCCAGATTTGGCACTGAGTGATTACCTACCACCTTTTCACCCACCTAAAAGAGCACCTGAGTGGCCAAGGCTTTAACGATGATGAGGAGGTCAAGGAGGAGGTGCCACGCTGGTTTAGAGAGCAGGCGGGAGAATTTTATTATCATTTAATAACGATTAACAGGACGGTTTAATTTTTCCCCCGTCGCGACATAAAAAAAGCGTTACGGAGAAAATATCGCACCTTCGAGTGTTAGGGAAACCAGGTGGTTGTTATGACACAGGTATATCAAAGCCAGTGGAAAGACTCCAGAAGTGCATCGATCGGAATGGGGATTATGTGGAGAAATAGTCTATAGTAGTGCTAAAAGAAAGTGTAAAACAATTTTTGTAATCAAACAATTTCGATTTTTGTTTTTAATGTGGAGACCTTGCTTATTGGGTGACCCTCGTATTAGTGACATGAGGTTGGTTTTTTGTTAAATAAAAAAAGGTTGAATTAGGAAGCGGGAAACAAAATAAATCCTACGTTGCTAAGTGACCCATACATCCCTCGTCATCACATGCATGACTAGGTCCGTAGCGTAGGTCCGCACGTATAACACGATTAGGAACATTTTTGATTTTGTACTGAAAAGAGAGAGAGAGATCCAAATATTATCGATTTAACATGGTTGAGAGCCCAGTTCGTTCCACGTTGATGGAACCAATGTATCAGATGGATCCTCGCGAAAGATATTACAACTAGAAACAAAAAATCGAAATTACAAAAAATAGAAAATTAACGTCTACATATTTACAAGAGGTAAAACGTTCACACTCGTTTCGTGAGGAAGGATAACATTAGCGTTCATATACTTTAGGTATTTTCAGAAAGGACAATATTGCGAACACTTCTATTCGCGTTATTTTTTAAATTGGTTACCTACCTAAACTAGGTACTTACTGCTTGTGAGATTTGGGAAGGAAGGCTTCCCAACTATTACAGACAGTATATGAGTTTTATCATGTCACATTCTCGAATGAACACATAAGTAACTAAAACGTTTAGCGATTAGTGTTCAGCACTCGCGAAAATGTCCCGATTAAATCACGCTACGCTTCATCATGGTAGGTGGGTGAGTCATGGAAGGCACAGCTATTTGATGAAGTAGTGATCCAATCATTCTTGCTCAACTATGAACTTTTCAGTCTGCATCAATACAGGTGGCTGAAAAAAAAGAATAAGATCAAGGTAAACAAAAATGTTTGGACTAGTTTTTTAGAGGTTTGAGTAGGTATCTAAGCTGTGGGAATTTATTCCCGAAACCAAACCTTTATTCAGGTAACTACTGCAAACCTGCGATCAACGCCCCACATAACTTCTTGTGGCGGTAGATGGTGGTTTGCTATTATAGTAATTTAATTTAAACTCTCAGCGCCGCAGCATATTCATAGAATGACGCCTCTGACAGGATTTTAATGACTTGAAATTTAATATTAAAAACGTACTATCCGAAAACGGGGAGTTCACTTTGGTTGGTCCGCCATTAAACCCTAACGGGACCCTTCTAAGGCTACCTGAACCCACCACTGTCGAAAGAACTTGGATCCATCGTGTTGCCTTATGGATACACCCGTCAGATGCCGCAAGAGCTGAGCGCGTTGCCATATGGCAACGTCCACACTGAAAGTGTTAAAGTGCAGGAGAGGAGAGGCTCCTCCTTGTTATTAATTTTACCAGCTCGTTACCCCACAAGTATGTATTTCATATCCAAAGAGTTTAGAAAGACGAATAGAGAGGGTGCTTCTAGGAGGGGGGGACAAGACTTAAGACTCGGCCCTATGTTCCGCCTGTTAGGGGCATAGCTAATGGGATTGCAATGTACCAGCATCAATGTTATACTATAGATTTACATTATATATATATATATATACTATTGATGGCTTATCAATAAACTTCATGAAAACCCTGGTGCGAATAATTTTTGAAAACTTTCACTTCTAATTGATCAGTTTTGAATAGCTGGCGTGATAAATCAGATAATGGCTTCGCCATGATTCTAGGCTCCAACTTTAAGGAAATATTTGCTCTTCAAAAGCTCTCATTGGCTGATGGCGATGTGCCATCTCTATCCTTCTTTCTAAGCTCTTTGATCATATCTGTACAAACGGTAGGTACCTACCGTCCACCCTGGCGCCTATTGAGAATCATTTGGCATCTAGTTGGTCCTTGAAGCTCAGCTCTCAGTCATAATTTCATCTCTCAGATGAAAATAATTATCTTATTATCAATAATATTATCATCAAACCAATTTTTAAGAGTTTAGAAAGGTTAGTTGATGTTCAAACCTCATTTCTTTTGATAGTTGTTATTCTGATCAGGGTACTCCTCGTAGTCTTCATCTCCAGTCTCTTCGTAATCTGCTTCTTCGACGGGTTCTGGGGGGTCGATAGGCGCTTGGGTGGTTAGTGGTTCATGAAACTCCTACCATGCACAACATAAAAATGTTAGTCACAGAGATAAATCAGCGTTCCTCCTTTTATTTCCAACATAAATAACACACAAGGCGATGCAGGTTCAATTCAGTTAGAGCTCACTTGTTTTATGGACAGGTCAAACCTCCACTTTTTACAAAGCGTGAGGGCTTGTGAGATGAAAGATGGTATCATCTATGTACGATCGTACATTATAATCCATTTTTACGTTAGTTGTACAAAAATGTAATAGCGCTGTGCATTTTTCAGATTAGTTGTTACTATTAAATTGTTAGAAACACAAAATTATGGGTTTAGGTTTTCATAATCACGAAAAGGAATGATTAATAGTGAATTACTGCCATCTACCAATCAGAATTATTTAATATGAACACTCATTGAAAGTTTTGAAGATTTTTAAAGTAACATAGGTCTGTAATTATTATCACATCATTAAGAAAATATCCGGAGCTTCACACTACTTTCCTTACACTATAGGCCCAGCACTATCTTGGACGATTTCTGCTTTGTTCTTGGTTGATACGATTTCTGCTTTGTTCTTGGTTGATTCGATTTCATTTCTAACTGTCTAAAGGGGGATTATTAATTCTAATAATAATAATTTTATCATTATAATAATAATAATTAACAATTAGGTAATTAATAAAAAGGGGGGGATAATTAATTATTGGATACAATACACACAATACAAAGAAAAAAATAGTTTATCCTTCTGGTGTGGAGAAAACTTGGAATAAATTCTCAGCCTTTTGAATAACTGGCGGAATTCCAAGGGCTCTTGAGAAACCCTTTCCTACGTCACACCAAACGAACTGATCCGAAAAATAATGCGTTGAGATGCAGAAAAGAGCAGTGAAAATAGGAATAATTTCAATAATTAATTAATTCAATCATTCTATTAATGATGTAAATTCTATTCTTACTAATCAGTAGCCCAAACAGTGATGGGCTTTGTGTTTCGTTTTGTTGGGCTGGCATCTTGGACAGCATTGGCCAATGACAGAGGACACCCTTTTCAATGTCACTTTCCCGCCATATTACAATAATAAATATTCCAATAAATTTTCCAAAATCACAACAGATACACTATTTTGTCTTACGACTTCATTATTGTTTCTTTTGAGTCATTACCGTTCAGAAAAAAAATTGATGATAATTCCCCATTTCTGAAACACCACCTCAAAATGGTCCTTATCAACATCGATCAATTTTCTCGACGTTTTGTTTTTCTTGCAATAGTTTCCATTCACTCACAGGTACTAGAGTAACAGTTAGTAGTTAGTCTAGTATCTGAGGTGACCATCCAATCAAGTAAGGGAAGTAAAAACTTTACCTTTTGCGGTCTCCACCCGCAGCCTGGGAGCGGGAGTCCGTCGGGTCCAATCGGACAAGGAGCATCCAACCCTGGGACGCCCTGGTCACCTTTGTCCCCTCGATCACCTTTTCTCCCTCGCTTCCCCGGAGGTCCCTGCAGAACAAGAACAGATTTTCTGTTTTCGATCCAATCGTTTTCGAACCCGTTAAATGATGTGCGAATAATGAGCCTAAAATGTTGGTTTTAGTAGTCGAAAAAATACAATTAATGTAGAACGAAATCCTTTTAAAGACTCTTTCCCCAGCAATGAACCTTGGGTAAAAGTTGTTTGGTTAAAGAGAGGCGCTGTACTTACTGGCTCTCCCTTCTGACCCCTTTCGCCTTTGGGACCCTGAAAAACAAGGGCATCTTATCAAACATGCCAGGTGCAGTCTCATTCGATTGTACTTGATGTTGCATTCACCATTGTCATCCAATCATGATAACCATGCATGACAAAATACAATAAATTGACCTAAAAAAAAAATATAGGAGAAAATAAAATATACATTATAAACAGTAGGTACATATTAAAGCAGGTAGTAGTTATATGTATTTGGAAGAGGTTATGGATTTAGTAGGTACCTCCGAGCCGGGGATTCCGTCAGTACCCTATAACACACCATTAATAATGTTAATATTATTGAAATAATTATCTCTCATTAATATGCATGCAAAGAGTAACTACGATAATTTAGAAATGAACTCTCAGGCTCAAATTATACAGAGGAGCATAGATGACTAATTGAAATGTGAGAGTAGTGAAGTATATTAGTCAAAATCAGCACCCCTTGTGATGAATGAGACTTGATCTGAAATTAATGTGTACTGAATCCAAATTGATTTCAGTATGCCAGAAAACAGAAAATACCAATCTTAACCCATTCAATACGGCGGCCATATTGAGAGTCCTATGCAGTGGACTGCTCAGTTTTTCATGAACGGTCGTCAATGACGGCACAACTTACCCTAATTTGGGAACAATGTAGTTTCTAAAGGAAACGTCGGATTCAGAAACGGTGAACTGCGGGTTGTTCTGACTGTTCTTGAGAGTGACTGCAGGGACATAACAGGCTTCCACGAATGACTGAGACAGTCTGAAGCACGTTTGAAACTAAATGAAACCGAGCGCCTCGGGGCGCTCGCCGTCATTGGGTAAGGGTAGGGAGAGCGCCTCGAGGCGCTTGCCGTCACCAGGTATAACATCGGAGAGCGCCCCAGGGCGCTCTCCGTATTGGATGGGTTAAGTAATAGATATCAATATTGACGAAGGAACTTTCAAAGAGGATAATGTAGGTAGGAGGACAATACGGATGATTACATGTCCGTGTAATTAAATCCCTAGTTATGATCGACTACGTAATCTCTCATTGGGATGCCATAAGTCAGTTACCCACCGAGATAAGAGTAGGGTAGAGTTAGTACAGAAGGCGGGAGACGCGTGGGTGGGCTCGACTAGAAAGGAATCGTACTATTACCCAAGATGCAAAGTGCAAGCTCCTGAGGAGCCAATGAGAAGTCTACGTACCGCTTCATTCAAAGGTGACGTTTCAGTCTCTGATCGACATGGAGTTCATTATTCAGAATCTGGCAGGAGCCCATCTCATAGGCACGGCCATTTTCTGTACAGCCAGGCCAGGACCTTCTGTACTCCCTGTGTCCTAATCTTATCTCGATGAAGTTACCATCTGCCTACGCTTGCTCTAGTGCAAAGTTACTGGTTGCACAAACTCCTTATTCTTACTGAGTATACTCACAGTTTAAATAATGCAGAGGAAGGAAGGTAGTTCCTACTTTTTTTTCATCCCCCTCAAGGTGAAAAAAATACAGAGCTATTGCAGCCCTCCGAGTGACAAGTTGGGATTACCGATAGCATTTTACTAGGGAGAGCAAAGTCAGATGCTAACCCCTGAATCACTTTATATCAATAGGAGTTGTAACCCAAGTCAACCTGAGCCAAACTCTGGTTCTAACATGTAGCTTTTGTGATTTGCACCCCGAATTCTAATAATTTTGTACCATTTTTTCAAATCGTTTTCCTGAGTTTCTTTCAGGGCAGCACATCTGAATGGGACTACATAATTTTTATAGTTTGCTAGACATGGAATTAGGAGGTTATACTACTTTCATGTAGCTCCCTTGCAGTCTATCGAGGATCCGCTCATTTACGACTCGCTGGCCTGTATTTTCCACTCTTATCCTGATTCCCCACTAGAAGGACTGAAAGAACTCTCTAATAACTCGATGAGGTATTCAGTTGAAACACTAGCATTTATTTTAAATAACGTGAACGTACTGGAAGTCCTGGGTCTCCTCTTTCACCTTTGGCACCTGGCTCGCCTTGACCACCCTACACACAGGAGATACATTTTCAATGACAAAATATTATTTGCTGACCAATGATAAATTTGAAATACATACGAACTTAAATCATTCAATATTTTATAGGTAGGTACAATAAAATGTAAATATCAAAGCTTTGGAAATTATATTTGAATGTAAATACGAATTGCAAACTACTTGTAAGTAGCTCTATTGAAAGATGGGTGGTTGATACTCACTTTCATACCATCAAGGCCAGGGGGTCCCTGAAAAAGGTCCACTTTTCAATGATAAAGTTCATAAATGGTAGTCATTTTTCAAAACTACGATCTAGTTTTGTATATTAGGTAAGTAGTAGATGAATTGTATAATTTAATTATGACTCATAATATATGAAAGTCAAGTTTACGTGCGTTTTTCAGATCAATAGCATTTTCCTTTCAAAAATTATGTTCATTGGCAAAAACTTTATGCATTTTAATTTCAACAAAATCCGTTCGTCATTCTTTTTCATTTTGATGATGCATGAATTCAAATGAAACACTCTTTGAACCTTCCATCATGCAAATCCTGTAGGTACATGCAAAAATCTTAGTTACGAGTAAAACAATATTACGAGTAAATCTATGAAGAAAAAGTGAGTAGGTACCTTTTCATCGGACTCTCTGTGGAAATCAGAAAACGTTGTTAATTCAACAAAAAGACTGGTGGTTAAAAAAAGAAAAGTTGAAAAAAAATTAAATGGAGCCAGGAAAAAATGAGGTAACTGATGAACAATGAAGAATGTTCGTAGCCCTGATTTGACAATGATATCTAAATTTATTTCCACATTAAATTCCATCCAAATACATGATAACATATAATTAACGGTAGTACTCAGTTCACTAAACGACACCATATTTTTTTTACAATACTTATCAATAACAATTACATCGATATATTACAATCATTGCTTACGTGAAGCAAGAATTTTACAATTACGCTGTTCTTCTGTTTAATATGAATACAGCAATATTTCAAAGTTTTGTTCAATACTAGAAAACGGTTATCTGATTTTACTCCGTGGGATTCAATGAATCCAGATTTCAGTATTCTAATGGCACTTCCTGTAATCGTTGGTAAGAAGATTTTTCAATAATTGATTTCATTGATAAAGTGTTCCATTTTCGAGTGAAAGGACGTTTAAAATGAAGTAGGTAAGGGAGTTCAAAAAATCTATTCAAAAAAATCTATACCTTTACAAACTATTTAGTACCTTGGCGCTTAGTCAATCGTCAAAGTTACTCAAATAAATCCGAGCCAACCGACTATCTCATTTTACAGTCATCTTAAAAAACTATGAACTAGGTAGCAGGACGGGTTACAAGCAATTTACTGCAGCAATAGGCAAACTGGCAGGATAAAACGTTTAGATACCAGAGACATCTCTAACCGAATTCATACTTGCTCTAGGTACCAACTACCTAACCTAATAAAAAATAAAGTCGTGACGGAATAAAAGCTCACAATTAACAACTAGTTAGGGGTACTTAAGCAATATCGGATGAATACACTGAATTCGTGTCAATGCAGCTGTTTCTGTGGACCTTTTAACCCTAGAAGGGTACTTCTACGTCGATTCGACGTGTGTCCAATTTTATTTTCATGTGGTGACCGCTAGAAGCGCAGCAGGGGCTTGAGACTCTGGGAGTCCCCTCTCTCCCCCCCCCCCCCCCCCCACAGTCATAGTGAACAGAAAAAATTGAAGTTTTTAAATTATATATTTTTATGTTCCATAAATCTTAAAGGTCAAGTCCAAAAAAAAAGCTGTGGAAAAATGATTGCGTACTTGAGGATTTTTACCTATAAGTATTCAATCAGTTGAAAAATTATACTTTTGTTTTGATTTATTTGTTCGTTTATTTTGCTTTTGTTATCCTGTTTATTTAGATGGGAACGACAATTTGAGAAAATTTGTCAGAGGGGTTTGTCGAATCGACGTGTGGGTATCTTTAAGCGATAGTAACTCCAGAGTACCCTCCTAGGGTTAACTTGGGTTTCTAGGAAGTTGAACTATGGATCACCAACTAAAGTAATGAGCTCCGACAGCGCATTCTTCTGGAGAAGGCTGAACTACTTATCAGATAAAATGTTTCCATATTTCCCTTTTTTCGTTTTTCCATCTACTGAAATGGCAGCCTCCTAAAAAAAAAAAAAAAACCTCTTCTACTCAAGTTTCGGAGAAAAAAATGTTGAAAACTTATTGAAATTGAGAGACAAAAGCATTATGGCGGTAATGAGAAAATAGGAATGAGCAGTACTACCAACTTACAACACAGAAATCCCTACGGCGTTTTTTGCACGAATTGATAAGGTACCGAGCTAGCTAACCTAGCTACTCTCTCATTGCCTGGGGTTGCCATTGGAAAAGAGTTTCAGGCACTAATAGCTTATACTCTCCCTCAGTTGAGGCCCCTTTATTTAAAAGAGGATTCCGCCGGCTACCCCAAGTCGGAGTCAGGAAATCTTCTGCTGAGATCAGCGAATTTCTGTAAACGCCTCCACAGAATGTCACGCGGTGGGGCGCGTTCTACAATGTGGTGACTAAATGCTTCCATTCTGGATCTCCAGAAACAGTCGTATCTGCATGGGAAGTGTTCAGCAGTGTCCTCCTCCTGTTTGCATGGACACATAGGTGACACTCATCCAAGATGTTCTTCGGAAATCATCATGTCCGGTCAGTAGGCCAGTCATTATTCTAATTGTACCTATTCCGGCTCTTGGATGTCATTATGTCAGCTAAGAAGCCTGTTTAGGATCAAAAGATGTTATGAGCATTCTTGTTTGTCTGTATTTATCAGTTTCTTTGGAACAAAGTATGTTAAGGTTTTGGGTTTCCCATTTCTTGACCTTTTCTTTGCAGGCGTTTTTTGAAACTCCTATAGCACGGGAGGGCCCTATAAATCTTAGCCTTTAACCTTCTTTAGCCAGGATATCGGCATTTTCATTACCATCGTGGTTTGAATGTCTGGGTAGGTATCCATTTTATGGAAATTTTATTATTTCCAAGAAATAGATTGTTTGTTTGTTTTTTCGTCTCCCACTCTATCTTAGAGGTAGTGATGGGGTTTTGAAGGGTTTTTATACTGGCATGGCTATCAGTGAAGACGTTGATTTTCATGTTACTGATGCCACAGCCTATCAGAGTTGCAAATAACTACCTAAACAGAAAGTTCCAACTAACCTAAACAGAAAAGGGTTTACTTATTGAAATTGAGAGACAAAAGCAGTAATTTGTATGGCAGTAATGAGAAAATAGGAATGAGCAGTACCGCCAACTTACAACACAGAAATCCCTACAGAGTTTTTGGCACGAATTAATAAGGTACCTAGCAAGCTAATTTTCGGGAGCTTATTACTTCAGTTGCAGATTGATAACTAATTGCATTGTAGCCATATAGTCAACTGTTCGAGTCCCTTTTGTTAGAACGGAATTTTGAATATTTACGATTTATTTGTTACACTTTTCAACAGTATGACAATAATTATTGCATATTTAAATGACAGCTCTTCAAAACATTCCTGGTGAGGGGAAACGTTGGAAAAACTATATAGGTACCTCGATGCAATGACGAACATGGATTAATTGTTCCTCAAATGTTGACTCATCAAAACCTTGTTGGTTCCGTAAAGCAAAAGAGTATGCATTTCTGCAATCAATATTGTTGACATATTAGGGTATTCAGTAGGCACACACTCGATACTTCTAGAATTTGGAAGTAATCATCAACCATTACTAGTGATTTTATTATTAATTTTTAATCAAATAGGTAGTATTCAAGATAGAAGATAACATTGTTTTTCACGTCTAAAGCGGGATAATCAGGGGGATTTGGTCGTACACAGTACAGAATCATGACACACAGAAAACTTTACAAATTCATATAAAAAATGTTGGCAGTTGAAACTGAGAGGCAGTGAGTAAAATGATTCTCAAGTTCCTAACCACAACAAGGACCTATTTTGCGGGTTGTTTTTCAATGTATGACAATATTGGATTGTTTATTACAACGCATAAAACAAAATCGTATAAATACTATTCCGTTTAAAAAACATTAAAATAACAAAATGGACGTTCATGAAGTGAATAAATAAAGCAATAAAAATTAAATAAAATGAGAAATTTTACAATATTTATATTTATTCGAATGCCATTACTATGTACAGATTAAACTTTTATATTGGATGGATTTGTAAAATTAGGGCTAAAATAAGCAGATCAAAGAAAAATATTCAAGAAGAAAAGCAATAAATTCGAAACAAGAGGTAGTTAGTCGTGTGCTCTATATAGTGACATTTGTTTAGCTTTCAATGCCTAGTTGGTATAATTTAAACATTATTTTAGGAAATGAAGTCATCTCAACAGTGAACACCTAGAATTTCTACAGGATAAGTTTTGTACATTATTCATATAAATCGTGTCTACAATAAACCAATTGTGGAATACAGTTTTTCAAACTATGTTCTTTAAGTATAAAGAAATTTGATTTTTCCTAACATCAGTCTTTTAGAGGAAATTAAACTTTCCAGTGTTCCAGTTTTTATCAAGTACAATCATTTCACAGAGCGTTCTTATTTTTTCCTTCCGCAATGTTAGTCCTTTTCTAACCGCGACTACCAAATTTACATTTTAAATCAATGCCTTACAATAATTTTTTTTTTCAAGGCAAGCCAAAAGTTGTTTCGAAAATTTTAGGTGTCCATATCGTAAGTAGAGTATCGCAATTGTTTTTGTCTCGTAACACCAATCTTTAGGTACACTTAAAACACTATAAACAACTAAATTATCGTACAATAAAAAAATATATACAATCATCAAGGCTAAAAAATAAACTTTTCTTTGGAAAATTCGAATAAATTAACACTAGGTAGGTACCATTCAAACTACTCGTTCACAACTTTTGGCAAACCTTTTTCTACATCAAATATTCACAATTCATTTACACGTTTTTTTAATGTTTAGTGGAACAAACAAACAATCGGGGCAGCATCATTATAATTACAATATGAACAAATTTAAAAAAATCTTAAAAATTATGAAACTTCCCGTTGACATAGAGGGAAGAAAAGGGTACGGTTTTTGACCATTGGAAATAACCCTATCCTAGTGTCTATATTTACACAAGGGGTATCTGTTGGTTAGTTCAGGTGATATATGGCTGCAGGTAAATTGATGTTAGATAAGAACAGAAATTATATCACCCGTTAGTTGAGTTAGTGTTTCCAAAAACTGGTTTTAGGGGGATTTTGTGAAGAGTTGTTTTCGCTCTAGGAGTACATAGGCCTTACCATCAGTCCGGGTTTACCAACGTCTCCTGGTCGTCCGGATTCACCTCTCAGTCCCATTGGACCCTGAAAAATATGACCCAGTTTCTTATAAGCTCTCACTAGGAGAAAAAATATAACCTTTCACATGCCGTTGAGGGACCGTGTCCTCATTCCGTAAAGGTACTTTCATGGTCGTTTTTAAACTTCTACCAAAATGATTAAATAATGAGAGCTTCCCAGAAAGCTATTTATGGTACATAATTATGTACCAGCCTGATAAGCCAAAAGAGCTAGAAATGGAGGCAAAAAGTGATAAGCTACCACCAATGCAAGTTCCCAATGGGGAATTATCGTGTATGAGAAAATCACATTTTTTCATTGTTATTTGGAGTAGAATAACACTGCCAATAAAAAAAAAAGGTTTATCGTTCGGGTTTGAATAACAAGTGGAATTCCGAAGGCTCTTGAGAAATCCTTTCCTACGTCACACTAAAAGACCTGAACCGAAAAGAATGCGCTGAAATTGCATTGAGAGCAATGAAAATAGGAATAATTTAAATATATTAATTAATGTTAATTAATAATTAATTAATTCAATCAATTCATTGGTTATGTTATTTCTATTCTCACTAATCAGGAGCCCAAACAGTGATGGGCTTTGGGTTTCGTTTTGTTCAGTTGGCATCTTGGACGGAATTGGCGAATGACAGACGACACCCTTTTCAATGTCACTTTCCCGCCATAATACAATAATAAATATTTCAATGAATTTTCTAAAATTACTGATACACTCTTTTTGCCTTACGACTTCATTATTGTGTCTTTGAGTCAATATCTCTCAGAAAAAAATTTTTAGGATCAGAAGAATCATCGTAGGATCAGAAGATAACAGACAGGGGTCACGAGACCAAGATGACAACTGAGTTCAATACCCAGCTATAATGGGGAACTATCATGGTTTTTATTTTATAATTTGAAAGATCTTAATAAGGGCTTTCCAAAAAAGGGCTATATGAGGGGTGCTGATATAAAAGGTGCTATCCGACGATTGAAGTGGCCGGAAAAGGGTCTTGTAATCTGATCCTAACAGACCTCACCGCCTGCCAGGGTGGGCCCCCCTTTTGCGGAACCTAAATGACGTCACGCGCTCCCTTTCAACCCATTTTCTGGGCAAACCTGCCGTAATTTCAAGCTGAAAATTGGCACCAGAGGGTTTTGAAGGGCGCCGAATCAGATTTTGAGGTTCGAAATACAAAATTCCTTTCCATGCAAGTTCCCCATGTAGATTGCAGAGGATTTTAGTTTTAATTATTTAAACACTTTAACGGAGAAAGATTTTTATTTTACTTTTACACTCGCACAATTTAGTGGAGAAGAATCGAGAGCGGGAGACAATTCAATAACAACAACACAACATCACCAACGTGAAACCTAATTTGCTGAATGCAGTAGACACAGGCGTTGCCATGATGAAGATGTGGAAATTATCAGTCCAACACCCCAATCTTCGGCCAATTTTGATGCGGTTTGCGGCATTTTCCTTGTTATTCAATTCTCTAGAGAGATCAGCTATGTATACATAATTTTCATTTTGAATTTTAACGTCCTTTCATAAAATTCAAATTGGCATGAAGGCACCTTATCCCCTAGAGAATGATGATATAGAAAAAATGCCACCAACCGCGTCAAAATTGGTTGAGAAAAATGACTTATTGGTCCTAAGCAGTAATAATGTTATTCAGCAGTAATGATATTATTTCTAACTTATTGGTCCTAAGTAGTAATAATGTTATGATAAGAGTTCCCATAAACTCTTTGGTAGCTGAGATTTAGACATTTTTGAGGGAATTTTGGGCTCACTCGCTTGCCTCCTTAATACGAATATCCTGAAGTACCTACAACGGTTATTAGGTAGGTACAGCATCCTATCAATCTGGGTTGGGATTTTCAAATTTGATCTGGTCATTCCCAAAAATAACTATCAAAGGACTTACTGGTAATCCCATTGGGCCTGGGTCTCCTTTCGATCCTTTCTCACCCTGCAACAGAATAAAATAAAAACAATGAATTTAAAAAGAGAGACATGTAAGTTGCTACATAGGTACTTACCTAAATCTATAATTACACTTAACCAATTTCACTCAACACCTTAATGGGAGGAGCCATATGGCTTCACTCGGGGCAACTGTTCTGTAAGGCATATCGCATTAAGCCCAATTCCATGGTGTCCCCCGTTTCCAATTAACGAATCGTCTGACTTCTGTTGAACTTGGGGTTATTCAGTCACACTGTTTAAAAGGTCCCACAACAACCCAAATGTAGGAACAATTTCTAGTGGATACCTCCTCGCTGTTGTAGTAGTCCTGAGTTATTTATTTCTTTATGAAATGAAGAAACCATCTAACTCCATTTATGTTTGGTCATAAAAATTGCACGTAATGATTAAACATTCGTTCAAGATCACAAAAAATATAATCAAATAAGGTTATTTTGCAAAAAAATATGATGTAATAAGGAAAAATTACAACAAATAGGTATAATGTAAATTATAAAAAAATAAAAAAACTGTAAAAACGTAATTGTAATCGTAAAATGTTAATAGTAAAATTTTAATTGTAAAAACGTAATTGTAATTTAAAATTGTAAATTGTAATTGTAAAATTGTAAAAATGTAATTGTAATGAAATTGTAAAAATTACAAAAAATATATTGTAATAAGGTTTGTTTTCACTTTGAAAATCGATCAAATTTTTTTTTTAATCCAAAATTGAAATTTCCACTCGCATTTACGTTTTCAGAGCTTTCTGAACAAATTTGGTTCCGTGGCTGTCTGTCTGTCCGCATTTCCTTGTTACAACCATATCTTCCAAATCTAGTTTTAATTCGATTTTGTTCACATTTTCTGGGATTGTGCCGGTAGGGGCCTTTGAGCGCCCATAGGTATGAATTTCATAATGATTGAATCAACGGTACGCTCTACTCATGCGATAACGTAAATTTCGTTCACGATTATGTTGAAAATTTTCTAATGAACAAACATCAACACGATTAAGAGTTTTAACTCCATTTTTTTTTCAAATTAATGTTGACATTTGTCTGGACTGATGACAAACATCAACACGATCAACAGTTTTGAACTTACACAATAATTTTTGATTTCTAATATTTGCTTGGACGCGAGGAAGCTATGTGCCATTTCCACTAGGCAGATCATTTTTATTCTGTCTCATCATCTGATAGTAATGTAATATCATCTTGGTGTTCTACAAACCTGGTGTAGGTTAGTAACTACAATAAACCGATCATAAACGCGAAACAGTACAAAGAATAATCATTAGATTACGACGTATATTTATATACCTGCTCTCCTTTGGCTCCGTCCATTCCTCGATCTCCTTTGATGCCTGGAGGTCCTTGAAGACCGGGTACTCCAGGTGGCCCTGGAGGTCCTGGTGGTCCTTGTACGTATCGCTGGAAATCAGTGAACGGTGATTGAAATAAACCTTCGTTTGTGAGGATTTGGAAGATGATCATAGAAAATCGCATGAGCAGGAACTACTGTCAATCTGAATACAGTGAAATTCATGGGTGACCATCATTACTTAGAAGGAAATCGTGCCAAACGTGTTTGGAATTCAGTTTTATATTAAGTTGGCTTTATTTAAAGTGGTTATTTTCGACAGAATTGTAGGTAATTAGGTAGGTACTTAATAAGGGTTAGTAACATTTTTTAGGTAGGTAGGTAGGACTTAGTTCAATAGCCATTCAACAATAATTTTGATAAAAATACAGCAATATTTCAAATTTGTACTCCTGACGTAATTTAAGACACCTGTAGTACAGGGTGATTCAAAAAGAAAACTACATCTTTGAAAATGGAAGAAGGAGAAGAAAGTTCCACTCATTGAAAATTTAGTGAGGGGAAATATCCCTACTTCTACAGCAATCTAGCGGGGACGTGTGGAACTAGAAATATAAAAAGATTTTTTTAAATCGATTATACTATCAATATCAGTATTAAGACAATAGCGCGATCGATACCAAGCCTACTCTACTCTCATAAGCTTATTAATACAAGTACGTTGAAATGTATACCCCTCAAGTTTCAGGATTTTGATGACTCAGGAAAAGCGGGTCCCAAAGTCAAGTGAAAAAAAAAACAAAAAAAACAAAAAATGGTCATCATGAAAATGATCATGAAGAAACACAGGCAAACGGGGAACAAAAATGGTTCAGAAACGTAAGAAGCAAGTAGAAATTTTGATTGGGCAAAAAACCTTTTCATTTCTTGCACAATACCTTGCTACCTTTGGTAGTGAGAAAGCAAAAATTGTTGAAAGGCAGCGACATGGTTATGGAGGGACAGCCCTAGTGGTTATTAGTTGTACTAAAAGATTCAGCTCGTCGGCGACATTCTGAAGTTTTTTTTTGGTTTTTTTTGGTTGATCAGAGATGTCGCTACGAGCCCCCGTTCCCGTGTAACCTTCATTTGTTTGTTTGTTGCGAAGAAATCAAAAATATTGTATCAAGTGTATCAAAATTGTAGTTATTAAATTGTAAGTATCAAAATCAAGTGTATCAAAAATTGATATTATAAAAAAACGCTGCAAATCATTACACAACGGTTTATTATTTTCTGTATAGATCTCCCATCTACAAAGATCCTATTGAAATAAAATACCCACCTACCGCGAGGTTCACAATCATCTCTTGGCGACAATGAGTAGGTACCTTCTTGTAATTATTATTATCGGAGAGTTGTAACGTTCATTCTTAATGAAATTCAGTAACTAACTAAGGAAGCTTCTGAAAGTAAACAATAAACGTGGTTCGGTGGAATCGAAAGAAAGTCACATTTGAACAGCTGATATTTGAACGGAGATTTTGCCTACTCGGGAAGAATTGTGATTCACACTCGTGTTTCTTCTCTTTTTTTTCGTTCAACCCCTAAGTCCTTATAGGGAGCGAACGGTTGGTCATAAAATGCTCCGCGAGGTCTCATTCGAAGTTAAAAATTGTTTTCTATTCGAAATTGATGGAAAAAATTACCTTCCTATTTGAAATTTACGAGCTAGGGCGTTTTGAAAATTTCATCCCCTATTTTCTTCCCCTTATAGAAGACTTACGGTAACGCCAAGCTTCGCGGCACAACTAGACTCCGAATGGGGCCGGTATACCAAATTTCATTAATTTTGGAACATGGTAACTAAGGAAAGTGTCGCTTACGGTGGACGGACGGATTTTTTCAAATTCGATTTTTGGATTCTACGTATCTTGAAACGTAAAACCTCAAATTTTGAGGGGGGTTAAACTTTTTTTTCGTGCTCGATTCCACAGGTTCATTATTGAAAATAATGAAAATCGAGAACTCGGGCGAAAAATTGACCATCACATGATTTGTGAATGGTCAGCAACACGATCGCGAATCTCCATAAGCGATACACGATCATATTAAGGTCATTTTTTTTGCCGAGTGTTCGATTTTTTCGTTATGGTCAATTTGTTGCGAGCGTGTTCGCTATCTTTGAAAAAAACAGTTGCTAGTAGCGACACCTCTGTTCTTGTTTTACACCAAAAATAAATTTATAATGTCCTTCAAACATAGCGAAGCTTCAAACATATATGTCCGGCACATAGCGTAGCGCTCTCAGTTTTATCCATTGCCGAGTTCTCCATTTTCAAAGATGTGGTATTGTTTTTGAATCACCCTGTACTTTCACTACATGCTTCTCACTGAGTAGATGGAAATTTTCATTTATAGAAATATTTTTTAATAGATTATCGCTATTTCTTAATTACTTACCGTATCAGATCCACCTGAGCTGGTTTCGAACGTGCCATCACCCTGCAACAATATGAATTTTCCATCAAAAATCGGCTTCTACTGAATTGTTTTAAACGGAAATATATTTCAACAAGTACAGAAACTACTCGTGATGTACCTATGATGAGATATGACCAAGTTATTGAAAAAGAACCAATAAGGAAAAGGAAAAATGACTGCTCATAAACTCGAAATTCGGGACCACAAATGGATTGATTTCTATATTTTCCCAAAAGCTGCTTTATTGTGTTTTTGTTAAATATCTGATTGAACATCTCAAGTTATTAATCCGAATTATGAATGCCACCTAATTTTTGTACAGTAATAAAATTATTAATATTTAGTCCTCTTACCTGCCTCCTTCGGAGCTTCTTGTACTTCTGTAACATGTAAAACAATGATATACAATTAGAAACAAAGATCCGTAATATTCATGGTTAAATTCTGAATCAAAGTAATTGAACTACAATTAAACAAATTCCATAAATGTTTTCCATTTGGATCTAAGTAGGTATCTACACTAATGCTCATATATTATTTTTTCATCGCAATTCTTCAAAAAAAAATATACAAGGAATGTTATTATTCAAATCTTCCTCTTTACAGAAGAAAACTTGAAAAATCGAGAAATAAGTTGCTTTTTTGGAAGTGCGAGTAAGTAGGCCGATAGGTAGGTGCTTCACTATAATTTGAAGGATTTGACGATTTGAAATAACCGATCAATAATGTAAGTAGTGCTGTAAAAGCGCGGTGATTGGATAAGACCTTAGTCTGGTCACGGCTAATCCGCGAATTTCCCCCATACTATCCCATTATCGATTTGTTTGCCTAATTTTTCTTCGTTTACTAATCCTGATTTTCAAACATCACTCAAAACTTAGGGAAGAGATACATTTAGAGTGAGAAAGAATAAATTCACAAACAATGATAGTGCCATTGTTTTGGGTACCTCTCAACGGAAAAATTAAGAAACATTACTTAGTTCTTCTTTATAAGTTTGATAGGAATAGGAGCAACTTAACATCAATACATTTATCGTTATCATATACATATAAACTCATAGGTATTTATGTGGAAATTAACGGAAAATAGTTCCATTGTGACCAAAAATTAGAAATCATCTTATTGTTAGAAGTTATACTTAGGAATGAATGTTCATGAAACAGACGCTTCATTTCTACTCACGGATTCCCCTTTGTCTCCCTTCTCGCCTTTTTGCCCAGGATAGCCCTGAAATAAAAGGATTTTACATAGGTACACTGCCCTACTATG
>JAEMON010000002.1:32706649-32719653 GCA_030264115.1 Lygus lineolaris
CATAGCAGGGCAGTACAAGAAAAAGTAGGTAGGTGGGTAATGATATTGTTGGGTAAAAATGAACTTTTTGTAATAGGAACATAATATGTTCGCTCATTCATAACAAATAAGTAGGTAGAAACAAACCATAGAAAGATAATATAGAATATGGTAACTTAGAGATAAACTTATTAGAGTGGATACAATTTACTGTGATTCCCTTACTGGAGGCCCAGGAAGTCCTGGAGGTCCCATCAGACCTGGTGGTCCTATGTCTCCGTAGTCACCCTTTTCTCCTTTGGGACCGTATAGACCCTGGAAATAGGAAAATGTATGTACAACCACAGCAACTTTGGTTAAAACTTCGAAGGTCCCTGTTGTAGGGACATTCGCTTCGTCCTTGATCGTAACTGCCACATTACTTACCCCATCCCTTCATTACATCTACTGGTCCAAGACGTCATAAGCTGGGGTGAACATCACAAATTACCAATTATTACGGGTATTACTCGTAAAGGGGAAGAATTTGTGTGAAAACTTATTGTCAGGATTGTAACAAATGGAAACTCACACAACCAATCTAAAAGGCCTTCGTGTGTACATGAACTTACTGGGAGTCCTGGTGGTCCTTGCAGTCCTGGCTCTCCGTGCATACCTGGTTCACCCGGTGGCCCTGGTGGTCCTAGTTCACCCTTGTTACCTGCAACAGAATGTTGGAATTGATTTCCAAAACAATGGAATTCAAAAGCTTCGACTACACGACTCGAAAATCTCGAAAATTAGCACTCAAGCACAGCGAGAGCACAAAGTCTGTTGTAATTTATGTTGCCCTTTTGTTCATGCAATACAATGCTGATTCCGATAAAGCTTCAACAATTAAGAATTTCTCCCAAATGAGACAAAAATCAACGTCATAGTATATTTTTCAATGAGGAATTCTCACCGGTTGTAGGGGTTTCACATTTCTTGTTAGGTTGGTAGGTCCCCACTTTAAATTGTTTAAATTATATATTTATATGAAAATTATTTATAAATGCTAAAAAAATGTAATATTATGGCTTGAGATTCTTCGAATCTAAAATATCATTGGATTAAATTTAGAAACTAATTGATATGAAGGTAAATAGCAAAATAAAGAGATACCTACTTATTGCAGATGCTACTCGGTGTCAAGCAAATTATGAAAATAATTCAATAAACAAGAATGGTTAGAGAATAACGACTTTAAAAAAATTCTTTGATGTGGTGTAATGAAGGTAGGTAACTAATGAAAAGAAGGAGGAAGAGGATTCCTCATTGAAGAGAGACAATAAATTACTAGTGCTGTACAGGCACCGAAAATGCTATACAAGCAATGTAATGCTTTCAAGGTCGCTTTACAAAAAATAAAAACAACATTCAGAGCCTAACACAAGAAAGACTCAAATATCTATACAATTACTGATGTATTTTTGCTGGTGGTTGGTGTTCATAAATTAAGATTTATCAGTACATCGTTAGGTAATCTGGTTAGAATTGAAACATACTGTAAAATGCCCACAATAGGGACAAGTTCCTCAATAGGGACAGAATTGAAAAATGATGAATGCCAGATTTCGAAAATTTTGATTCCGTGAATCACAATGTTATTTTGGTTGAGAAAGTCATAATTTGAGGAAAAGCAGTCCGCAATAGGGACACGCGCCTTTTCGTCATTTTATCATCAATAATTACTTTGGCAATTTAATTATGGCAAAATAATTTAATAATTTGGCAAAAAAACACGTCGTGTCCCTGTAGGGGAACCTACGAGCCTGAATCGGGACACTTTTTGACAATACAAAAAAATATGACGGAAAATATTTTTTTCACGATTTTGTGACGTCATCGTGTCTGGAATCCAGTGAGAAACATATTCCAATAGTTACAAACCCGGTTTTCATAATCCATGAAAACCTCTAAAACCTCTCCCTATTGCTGGCCTTTTATGGTACCTTGAAAGTAATGGAACAAAATTGCCAAAATGGGGGATCATGAAGTTGGACATCTGAGTATGAATAAGAAGGAATGGATGGAGTTCTTTTCGTGTTCTGGGGACCTAACATTCTTCGAAAGAAAGCTAGCTGTTAAGTTAGGGTGGTAGGTGCCTAATCAACAGAAAGTTCTTAGGCCAACTCAATCCAGTAGATACCTACGACTAATCAGACAGGGACATGTTCTTTATAAGAGAGTTCATCCTATTTATGTTGTTAGTCGATATTATGCATCAATCGAACAAACTAATAATCATAAATTGCCTTGTTAGGACCCTTTTAATTTGTTAATAAGTAAATACATTTTATTAGGAGACGAAGAAAACTTGAGTCGAATCCAAGTGAGAGCTGTAGATTTATAGGTGATGGGGAGAAGGTAGTATCAATACACGGTTAAGGCAAAATACTCCACAACCAATGAATGAAACAGCCCCTCAACATCTACTAGTTACAGATAAGTAGGTACAATAAATCAACCTGTAGAAAGATTACACATGTATTAGTATACAATTATACAATATTGCAGATATGGAAGTGAATAATATGCATTAAATAAGTATATTATAGGAAAATTAATTTCAAGTTTAAGAACAATTACGTAGTATAATTTATTTCTTCCTACCTGGTAGACCCCAAAATCCTCTCTCCCCCTTTTCACCCCGGTCCCCAGTGTCACCTTTAGGTCCAGGGGGTCCCCTGGCCATCGCGGTTCCATCCTCCCCCTGCGTAAAGTCCTTTAATTTACACTACAATCAACAATGTCACAACAAAAGAAACAAAAACAAAATTCTCCCATTCAAGAGAATCAAACAAAAAAATTGTAGTCCACACCTCTTGCTTGGGGGAGCCAACACCGTGTTAGGGTGGTGCGACTTACCTTGTTTTCTTGAAGAGTGGCCTGGAGGATGACACTACTCAGCGGTTAATAAGAACTTTGACCCCAGATTTGAGAAAAAACGTCTACTCAAAGCAACAATATTAAACTAAGTTCTAGCTTACACTTAAGGAGTCAAAAGAAAAAATTAAAACAAGCAAGTCCAATATTAGGGCTGTGATTAAAATTATATACCTATTTAGTATGGTGAAAATGTGAAAGTTAGTGCCATATTTATTATTATCCCTGTCTCATAAAGTCAAGTAGTCCTGCTATGAAAAATGTTTTCAAACAAGGTGAATCTAGATTCATGAAGTTCATTCTACTGCAAATTACTTCGAGACCTTAGTGGAAAAAAGCTGGTTCAACAACGCCAAAGAAAACTTTTTCTCACTATTCTTTCAGCTCTATAGTGGAAAGCTTCTATAGGGTTTGAGAAAAGGGAATCATTATGGAGATTTGAAAAACTCAAACGAATGACATCACTGCAATAGATGGGAAAGAACTAGTGCTTATAGGGTACCTACCTACAACAGGATCAAAACTTGTCGAAAACAGGTGGCAAGGAATACAATTATGTAGATGCTTGTACAAGTTCTGATTCATCTAGTCAAGTCGGTTCTAACTATTCAAATTCAATTCATGATATCGGAAAAGTCAGGAATGGCTGGAATCATTTCAGACCAGTGGTTCTCAACTTTTCCTCGGTCATGCGCCACACAGTGGTCGGTAATGGCCCTTGTCCGGCAAAAACTAAGTTCCGCGGCCTAATGTAGGAAATTTTACGCTGATTCCGAGTTCATTCAAAGTTTTCCCTTTTAAGCCGTGAACACGGAAAACCCGAGAAAACGGAAATCTGAAAAATCATGGCTACTGTGTTGGAGAGCAAGCGTTTGTCTCGTTCTCACAGGTTTTCAACATATCTCTTTTATACAAAAACAATTTTGGGCGGTTCCAGGGGTCAAAAACGTGCATTTTCTAGGTTTTTTAAAAATGTTTGCGGAGCTAATTAGCTGTTTTAGGTACAGGCACATTTGGTATATTTAGAATCAGAGCAAGATTTTCTCTAAATTTAGAGTGGAGCTGAGTTTTTGCCGGATTCGAACCATTGAGCGCCATGATAATTTTTTGAGCCCCCCTTTAGGGCCTAGACGATCACATATGAATGTCATCGCCCTGCAGTAGGTACCTACCCACTACCGTGTGCAAATTTTGAAGTTGGATCTTCAACAAGTGAATCAAAAGGTCACAGAAGTACTGCGATTCTTATTCATGTTACAATCACGCTTTCGACACAAGTCAGTAACACGACAGTGAAAAAACTCAATGTTGGGACCATGATTCGATTGAAAAAATGTTAACCATCGTGGGCCAGGTTTATACAGGGAAATTGTTACTGCGACATCTACCTACCAGAATAGGTATTAAAATGGGTATTGAACTCAGCTGTCACCTTGGACGCATGTATGTTAATATCTTCTGATCCTATTTTATTATTATTATCTACTATTTTTAGACAGTATCTCCCCCCCCCCTCCCCCCCCCGGGTTGAGAACCACTGTTTTAGACGATGGATTTATTTTTTAAAACTTTTTTGTAATCCCCAAAGGTGTAATGTTACCTTTCTAAGTAGGTAAGTAACCTAAACATATTTATGTTTGCCTATCAACCGCACCTGAAGATGGTATCGATACATTTATTTCTTCCCCCAAGCTAGTTAGTATTTCTTTTAAAATTGAACAAGGTCGATAGCCGGAACCTACTTCGTATTTGAGTTTTAAAAAAACGCAAAAAAAGTTTCTGCTACTAGGTGCAATGATTCCCTTTTTTGATGGGCTTATCAGACAAAAGGTCACGAAAAAGACTTACAAAAAGTAGGTAAACAATGGAGTATACCAGATGTTTTTCGTATAATACGTGTAGAGCTGTCTCTACAAGTATATACGAAAAACATCTTGTTGACAGAAAGAGAATGCTTGAAGCTCATTGGCCCGTACCTATCTCCTTATCAGCTACGCATTTTGTTCTCGTTTTTCATGTTTTGTTCTTCTGTGGAGATGACGGGAAGAACAAAAACTCTGTAATATAGGCACGTGAAGGTTAGTTACTCAGTTCCCTACAGGCTATAACTTCATTTTTCTATCAAAGTTAAATCATCGTCAAAGTTTTGTCCTGTTAGTTTCGATAACTTTTTATGACCGTGAACTAATTCTAACTGCAATACAGACACCAAGTACAACAACTCTTTCACGTTTTTCAATTAGTCATTTAACACCGAACTATCTTTATAATTTTTAAAAGCGAAATTTAAACCGTGTGCTTAATTTTTCAACTAAAAAGCAAAATCACATTTCAGTCTAGTACCTGGGTAGTAATAATATTAATTAATAGGTTATTAATAGGTTGGGATTTAATGCCCACGAGTGGTTCGTTTATTGATATTATTTCTTGTCAACACTTTCGTTTGCTTTTATGACGAAAAATTTAAACACACGGTGGAGATAAAATGTCTACATCAGTGCAACATAGAAACAATTTATTGGTATGTTATCTACTATGTGATGATAATAATAATGAACTAGAGGTAATTTAACAAAAAATTAAACTACTACATAATATTTTATCAAAGTAGCTATAATTTACAACCAAATGCTGGCAACAATCATCATGCATGTCAAATGTGATTCAATCCCTACAAAAAACGAGCAAGAAGCATACGAAATAAGTGCAATTTCTTGTTTACTAGCATGTATGCTACAAGAAATATGTTATGCAGCAAGCAATGGAAATATTTATTTAAGAACGTGCACTCTTACCCGTTTTCCACGTTTTCCGCGAGCTCCTTTGTCACCTGGTAAACCTGGAGGGCCTGTCGGGCCAACATCGCCTTTTTCACCTTTACCTCCTTCACTCCTCGAAATAAAATACAGTGCCACTCATAGGGGTCCAGAAAATGTAAATAAAACGAAGAGGAAAATGAAAATTTGGGAATATAAACGTATTAAAATTTCAGAAATAAAATAAAAACGTTTTTTGTAGACAATGTAGTGTAGGTACCTAATTATTAACAGAAAGAACTTTACGCAGTGGTATCGTAGGTAAGTTCATAATATTCACTTCCAGATCTGATATATTTCAAATGAAATTTTATTAAGTATTCAGCAAAGCACGCATTCAAAAATATGAGATAGGTAGGTACCTACAGAGACTAAGGGTAGCAGTTAAATACCGGGAAAAACTCCATGCTATTGGCGAAGCAGCTCAGAAAATCAATAGGTTGAGTAGATGGGTAGGTACTGAAGGGTTGAGAAATAAAAAACTAGGTACCTAATGCTAACAAGTCACTAAAGCTCTACATAAATAAATACGTCAATGCCACTTTGAAAGGGGTATGTAAGGTACCTATGAGTATAGTAACCACTAGGGTAGTTCGGACGGGAATGTTTTAATAATTCTTGGTATGCAATCAATAAATATTATTAAATTCGTGAATAACAATTTCTTGGTTACAATACATACTATAATATTTATTATTATCTTCAGAGGGTATTTTCACATTATTGGTGGAGGGGGGTTTGATCAGGGTTACACAAAATAAATCCGACAACAATCAACTCGACGTAGGTAGGTATACGTTTCTGGGAGCAGAAATCCATGCATCTCAAAAAGTAATTTTCATGATAATAAAAATCATTGATAATTTCATTAAAATTAAGTGGGATTTCGATTAAACGAGAAGTTATGTTTCGTGGAATCAAGGCAAAGGTTTCTCAAGAGGTACTGAACATTTTTTTCACTGCATATGATGGGAGTAAGTATAATAATTTAATGATGATTGATGAATCTGGCAGTCAACGGTAGGGCAAGGATTTGCACTGTAGAGTTTTTAAACAGGGTTTTAAGTTAACATAATTTTTTATCATAACGATACCAGCGAAAGTATCGGCATTTGGGCGATGTTGTTGAGAATATGTCGGTACCGGGCGTGGATTACTGCAAAGGTTTGAAAGCCAAGAAAAATAGGGAAGCAATTATTCTACGAGAAGCGAACAATCAACGCACTCTTAAAACTCCAACCTTTACCGAATAGAGTGAATGAAGTGAGAAGGCAAGGGAAGGCGAGAAGCCTGGAAGTTTGACTGACCTGGTGGTCCGGGAGGTCCGGGAGGGCCTTCGATGATTCCAGTCGGGAACTGGTCGCCTTTCAGAGTCGTCGTGAGTCCTCGTTCTCCCTTGTCACCCTTTTCACCCTGTCAATTACAACAGGAGTTAGTACGATGGAAAGTGAGGTAAAACCAGAGATTTTATTTTTCGTGATAGGTGAAAGATATCACGCAGAGCAGGAAGTATCATGTACATTATCGTACCACGAAATTGATATTTTTCCCGGATCAATTTCGTATCAATTTGTTATAATTATCTCAGCTTGGTTTTTCAAAAATGATCAATATCAAATGTAGCTATGAGGCCGTAACATTTCATCGTTGAGCGAATACAAAATTAGTAGTGGAAATTAGTAAACTTAAGTAGCTTTTATATTATCTGATAAAAAACTTCGCTCTCAGTGACATCAATAAAATATAACAAAAACAAACTAAAAAGTTCCATTCATGCAGCATGAGTTGGTGAACGAATGTTCAAAGAATAATTTTAACCAATTTTGTGGGTGATTCTTATAGGAAATTTTACGCTGATTCCGAATATACCGTATGTTCCTATGTTTCGGATGGTATTTCACACCAAAAACCTCAAAAAACACGTTTTTTTAAAGCGATTTTTGATACTAAATTTTCAAAATTTGACCCCTTGGAGTACTCCAAAAATTCTGGGTAACGAACTCATCCTTACTTTTGATATTATTGACATTTTAAAATTTTTTTGGATTTTTTATCTCGATCCCACGGGCAGATATCGTCTGGAGTGACACACACACATATATATATATATAACTAATGAACAATTTTCTTCATGGAAATCCGTTTCAGACCATTCTAAAACGATGGCTGAAATTTAACACTTTTTCATTATAGTGCCTAAATCTCGGCTACTGAAAAGATCATGGGAACTCTTACTACAACATTATTAGGTACTGCTTGGGACCAGTTACTCTGTTGAATACCTAACTATCTACTTTTATATTTTATCAGTACAACGGCCAAGAGCACAAAGAGTATTGGGCACTGAGAGGGGGGGGGGGGAAAGGAGGGGGGCTGCAGAAGGTATTATGTTTTATTAGAACCGATAAGTTTAAAACGGGTAACTCCCCCCTCTTTAACCAAATTAGTGTTCCCATTTTTCTCAGCCAATTTCCATCGGATTTCGATGCGGTCGACGGCATTCTACCTATTTTATCATTCTCTTGGGGGATGAGGTGTATTTATGACAATTTGATATTATTGTTAAAGGACTTGAAAAATGCAAAATAAAAAGCTGATCCCCCTGAAGAACTGAATAACAGAAAGCATGCCACAAACCGCATCAACATCGTAAAAAAATTGGCAGGGAGAAATGAGAAAACTGAAGTAGGTACATCACTCCCATAACCCCCTAACAGTAAGTATATACCTATTGTCAAGGTAATCCTATAATAGGTACAATTCAATACCTATGCACCTTTGCAATAAATGATTTTCCCTCGTCATCAAGTGAGCATCAGCGATCTCTAACATTCGCTAACTACGAGACATTTCAAAATCCAAACCTATTTGTACCTACCTTGGTTCAGTGCTGCCATAAAATGCACCGCGGATCTTAGTGATGATGAATAAAAGATACGTACCTACTATGTAAATATAAGAAAGTAGGTACTTGGATTTAGTTTCTGAAAGGCCCAATTAAAAAAAATAAAAAAAACTGTAACAAAAATGTATCAATCTCCAAGATGAGGTCTTGTGGCAAAAATCAAACCGGAGCCCGCTCTACCGATCAAACTCGCGGCGAGTGTATATACAAAACCCGCACGACCCAACGGTCTTGAAGGGTAGAGTTTTTGCGCCGTCACTAGCCTGCCGTACCGCCGGGATTTGATCCTCACATACAACTTACAAGCATAGGTAGACAAGTAGGTACTTGTAAGCATACATTATTAAGGTAGCTAACAGCCTAGCGAAGTTTCGTTTCTTGGTGGGAGGATGTTGGTCAAAATCCAAAACTGTTTTCCACACGACCAAAATGTCTACTATAATTACGATCTCTTATCATGACTAGTATCATCCGTTCATGAATGGGGAAAAACTTGGATTTCATTTAAAGGGCCAAGGACCTGACGTTATTCGTTTTTGCCATTTTTCTCACACAATTTTTGGCCGATTTTGATGCGTTTTGCGGCATTTTTCTTGTTATTCAAATCTCTAAGGGGATCAGCTATCAACAATTTTAATTTCGTAATTTTGAATTTTTTCAGTTCCTTATTGGTTTTTTTATTTTCAATAATGAACCTTTGGAATCGACAACGAAAAAAAAATTTTTAACCCCCTCAAAATTTGAGGTTTTACGTTCCAAAATTCGTAGAATCCAAAAATCGAATAAAAAAAAATCCGTCCGTCCGCCGCGGCGTACGTGGCATTTTTCTTAGTTACCATGGACCAAAATGAATGAAATTTGGTATAATGGTCCCATTCGGGGTAATAATTGGCAAAGTTTTAAAAATTTAAATTGGCATGAAGGCACATCAAACCCCTAGAGAATGATAAAATAGGAAGAATGCCGCCAACCGCATCAAAATCCGTTGAACATTGTGCAACTCTAAAATGATTAGGGAAGGGGTTAGGGGGAGGTTTTTCGTTTATTAGTAATTAAGTTCCCGATTTTCATCGAAAATTTGCTAATGACTTACCGCTGGACCAGGGGGTCCTGGCTCTCCTGTTGGTCCAGCTGGTCCTGCTGGTCCTGGCACTCCCTTCTCGCCCGGCGCTCCTGCGTCCCCTGGCATACCCTGTCGTCCGTTCTGCCCAGGAAGTCCTTCCGGTCCTTGCGGTCCCGGAGGGCCAGGCGGACCCGGCTCACCTGGTTCACCCTATGCAAGTGAGAATAAATTCTAGCAGGAGAGACGAAAGAAAAATCAAAAATAGTTTGGATAACTCGATGATTGTAGAATAGAATTGGGTAGTTTTGAAGTTGAAGAAGAAACGTTCCAAGAAATTTTAATGTAAGTAATACTTCAATATTTCTGTTAATAACTGCAATACATTAGTGCATAAAACAAAGGGAATTGAGTTCAACAAATTCTAAGACATTTCAAAACATTATTTACTTTAAAAGGGGAATGGAGAAGGGGGGACTCTAATACTCCATGTATTTTTATTTAAAAGTAGGTAGGGGCTAATGCTTATTACGGTGATGAAAATTCATAATGCACGCCAAGGACGAATGATTGGTCAACGAACAGTGGTTAGATTTATATTATTTAAAGAAAATCAAGTAGGTACCTACCTAATGGATAGGAAAGTATGGGAATGTGATAATCCAATAACTAATAACTTGGAAATTCAGGATTAAAAACCCCAAAATTAATTATACATTTTTATATCGTAAAGCATTTCCTTGACCATCTCTTCAGACTAAAAAGTGATGTAGGTAGATCTAAATAACGCATGTTTCTCTACAATATTAGTATTTCTAAAGAGTCATGCAGAACTGAAAATAGAAGAAACATGCATGAAGCAAGTATCTAATGAGAACACAAACCAAATTAGATGAATATGAATAACCCCTTTTAAATTTCTAATGGTTTATAGAGATAATTCTTTGATATCAGATTTTCAAATTTCATTTAAATGATTTTGTTTCAAGTATTGACTCCTCTTCAATGAATCTTAATTTAACGCCCATTCGTGTATTCCATACTTTTATCATCCTCAAGTCCGTGAGGCCTTTCAAAAGTTTTAGTTGCCATTGATTTTGAAAATGTCGAAGACTTACTTTGAGCATAATGACACTCTGCGCTGAAATGTTATGCCCCTGTTCTTGCAGCCCCTAGAAAGTTCACGAGAGGAATAGAAAAAAAACATAACAGAACAAAAAAGAAATTAAAAAGAAACATGAAGTAACAAAAAGTCGAAAAATTAAAACAACGGCATGCCGCTTGAAGATGTAGGTAAAAATCTACTGATACTAAGAAAATAACCCCAAAAGATGTGAAAACCAAAAACGATAAACCGATAAAATGACAATCGTGAATAAAGTAGAGAAAAAATGACTCTCCACCGAAGTATACGAGTAGGTATAGCAGAAAAAGTACTACCACACCACAAGAACGCCACGAAGTGCTCTGCTATTTTTGCAACTTTGTGACACGAATATATTGTGCAAAACGTTTTGGCAAATTTTGAAAGTGCAGAAATGACTGAGTAACATGGGGTGATGATCATAATTTACTCCCTTTCTGCACTTCATTATAAATATGAAATAAAATAAAATACCTGCTCATCTCCCTTGATGAGGAGTCAAAAATAAAACTGAATTAGTTTTTCAAGAAATTTCACTGATTAAGTACTCATAATTTTCTGTCCAGGGCATTATTATTGTTTATTACAACAAGTACTTAAGAACTTCTTTTAGTGCGTGCAATAAACTTTTAATAATTCTGCAATTGGTACCTTTGACTTAGTGTGTACTTATTTTTAGTGTGGATATTTTACTCCAGCATTGACAAAACCAATCATTGAGCCACTGAAGCGGATTGGGCCGTCAAATACACACGTTTTATTGGTGCCTAACAACAAATTATCATTCATAAATTTCGATTTGATTTGATGATGAAAACAGAATGAAACACAAACAAGAAAACGATTCTTAGCGAACGTAAGTGCGGATTAAAATCCTGGATTTCCTGCGTTCTAGGTCTATTATTATGATTTTTACGCCCCATAATTTAAACCCATCGTATAATTAATTCATTGTTTTTAAACCTAAAATTAATTAATCAATTTTTAAAGCCATCATAAAATTGAATCATCCAAAATAATACAGACGTTATCTCTTGAGGTAGGTAGGTAGCTATTAAATTTTTCTAACAATGAATTCCTTCCGATGAGGTCATTTGCATTCCTTGATTTCCTCGTTTCTAAGGTACCTAGGTATATGAAATAGAAGTTTCAGCAACTTTAAACAAAGCATGACATCCGTACGTACATCCGTCGATCGCTAGAGTAGGTTTCATTATGATTGACTAACGATAAATTATTTGTTTTCTTTAGACAGTTATTAGAGGTACCAATCAGGAAGGGTACCAAATTTCCCATCATCTTAGGTACCTATAGAAAAAAAAATTGTAGATTTTCGCAGAAATTACTCTTTGAGATTCATGGTAGCATATTTTCTGTGTGTTTATTGATAGATATGTAATGTACTGAGAACAAAATTGAAGTGTAAGCGTATATGTACTCCTATTATCTAAGAAATTTGGTTGAACCGAGGCTTCAGTTTTTTTTTCTCTTAGAGTTGAAGTGCAAAAGCAGAGCACTATCGAGCGGAGTGAAGGAAGTTGCTGGAAATACCAAACAAAATCAAAGGGAAAGATGAAATGAAGACAACTGCATCGGCAAGCAGAAAAAGGGAAATCGACGATCAACCTCGCTTGCATTTTACCTTTACGGCTACGATTTCGGCATAGCCCAGGGTCCCTCCACGCAGCGTTGTCACTGACCTCTTCAGACCCTGTGGATGATGGTCAACCTCATTTTTATCAAACCCCGTTGGTAACCAAATAGTTATTCCTAGTCCACTAACAGTCACGTGCCAGTAACAAAACGATTCGGCAGTGCCTAAATAAGCACAAAACTAGTTTTTTTCTTCACATATTATAACATTTCCTCCAAAGTAATAGAGGTTGGTGGTAGATGTAATACGATGAGATTGATGGTACCTATTTATTCAATCCATTCCAGTGATTGCCATAATCAAATACCTACCTAATATTACGATCAGCAGAAACTCCTAACATCTCCAAGTTAAATAACATAACTGCAGATGGTACCTACCTTACGTTAATGATTAACCATTCATTAATGAAAGTTAGGAACGTTAAATTATACCCAATTACAAAATTAACTATAGTTAGTAGGTGCAACTATACGAATGGATAGTACAAATTATATTATAAGAAATCTTTTTTCACTCGGGGGGGGGGGGGGGGGGGG
>JAEMON010000002.1:32723982-32737014 GCA_030264115.1 Lygus lineolaris
GAATGGAACTTTTTATTAGCTAGTAGGTAATATGAGATTGGCTCGGGTAATACTCTTTCAATAAACTATCATTTTTTGTAAGCATTCCGCTGACGATGAGAACGATGAAACTATGTCGATAAAATAGATTACAAGTTACGACACTGGGGAACTCTTAGGTGCTGATCCGTTCCAATCCAATTAGTGGGATTGAGCCCAAGCTTGAATTTCCCAATCAGAAACCTTCCAGATTCGGGGAAAAAATAACCACACCACAACATAGGGATCTCCTCGGGAAAATCAGAAATGGAATTAAACCGCCTCTACTCCATGAAATATGGGATGGGGGACGAATACCACTCGGACGGTCCAGCAAAGCACTTTACAAATGAGGAGGCCGGAAAAGCTTTTCCTACTTTCCTCATGTTTGCTTCATCCACGTGTTTGTATGTCGTACTGCAGAGGATTGTAAACACGAATGAGTTAGTGAAGGGGGAATCGGAACGGAGAATGGCAGCCTCTTTAGAACGTTTTAGCGGTTTGTGTTGTGTTTTGAGGGGGACGGAAGTGGTGCTAAAATGAAGTCTCTCTAGGAGAAATCGTATTTACACGCCGAAACTTCCAGTGGGAAGAGGCTAAATGAGTGATTTCTCGAAGAAGGCGATTCCCACTTAAGTCTCCGAGGTTTTTCTTTTTCGAGAACGTCTCTCTCGAACCGTCTTTCCCAAGGGAAGGGGAAAGGTTTAGTAGCAAACCCGGATCGGGTTTCAGGAACGTTCAAATAATATTTTCCGGAGGGGTGGGCACATAAGGGGTTGGTTACTAGGGGAAGATATCGTACTTCGTTTTAACCCCAGGAATGAATGTAACACGGGAGACCTTTATTTGTAGAAATAAAGTGGATTTCATATATGTGGCGTATTGTTACAGATGGTAAAGGTTTCGCTCAATGATACTACGTGAGAGTTAAATTGTTCAAGACGTGGAACCTAGAGGCGTAGGTTCGAACCTGATCATATTGATCCACACCATTTTCCACAACATTTTCCAACCTAATCATATATTGATCCAGTTTGATCGATATTTTGGACAATTAGAACAAGGATTTAATTGTTTACGTATTTTATGGGAGAATCCGTCGTAATAACCAGCAAGTCGAGTACAGGTGGCCAACTTTCGAGGTTCTCATGATGATGTACTTGCATTGGAAGCCCACTTGTACTCAATTTGGTTACTAAGGGTTCTCTCCATAAGGTACCTACGTAAACAATAATAATCGTATTCTTATTACTAGTAGAATACAATTTTAGTTTGAATACAACCTAAGTAGGTAGGTAGCTTTCTACTTCATGGAGAATCTTCCCTTGGAATGAATGGGCTACTTCTATATATAGTCCATACTTCATAACAATGAGATAAGTCTTCTTACCAGGTGAGTTAAAATGGTGTATGTCTCAATTAGTTCTTGACTGCTCCATATTTTCATTCTAAACTCGAAATTATACCTTCCTACATGAAGTCTTCGAGCTAGGGCGTTTTGCAAATTTCATCCCCTATTTCCCACCCCTTAGAGAAGACTAACGGCACTGCCTAGGAAGAAGGTAACGCCAGGCTTTGGGGCACAACTAGACCCCAAATGAGGGCGGTAGACCAAATTCCATAATTAAGGAAACTGTCACCTACGGCGGACGGAAAGGATTGTTTTATTTTATTCGAGTTTTGGATTCAAGGTATCTTGAAACGTAAGAAATCAAATTTTTAGGGGACAGGGAGGAGGGAGGGGTAGGTTAGATAAATTGCTTTCATGCTCAATTATTCTAAAGGTTAATTTTTGAAAACCAAAACGCGACGGAAAGTTTTGTTTACAAGCATGGTTGGCTGGCTTAATTAGTAGTTTTCCTGTAACAGTGTGGTTTCGAAACTCGGCTTTCGTCCATAATGTTTGGACAGCGAAGTTCAAATTATTCTATTCAGAATTCATCCTTGGCCCACGCATTGAACTTGATAGACAGAGGAACACATGATTGAAACATCATTACGATACGTACCTAGGTCCTATTACAGCCAACGGCGGAGACTCAGAGCAACAATATTTATAAATAATGAAATCAATACAAGTTTCGGAGAGAAAAAGAGAGTCTCTCTCATGTTTGGTTTATATTTTATTGAACAACATCGTAATGGAAAAAGTTTCCCGTTCTTATGTCCCAAGAACAATTATTAGATTGTTCACAAAACACAATTTTAATAATCAATAACCAAAGTTTGTTCTTTCCGAACCGTAACAAAGTTTTGCTTTCCTCTGAAAAAATTCACTGCCCAGGGAATTGGTTATGAAGAGCTGAAGTTGAATAAATTGATAAGTTGGGTTAGAAGTTTAACGAACCGTGTTAGTGAGAGTTACAAGCTACAATAACCCAAGAATTCATCTACCACATATTAAACCTGGGAAACAATACAACGATGGAAACCCCGTAATAAGTACGAGTACTACGAGTGAAAAACGCGTTACGTTGTTAAACCACTAACCACCACCCTAATACACCGTACACGACGTAATATCTTACCAAAAACCCTCGATCTCCTTTGATCCCTTTGAATCCCTGAAAAGTATAGAAAATCATTTAACGTCGGATGTTCGTATAATTTTCCTCCGTGGTTTGAAATTATGAACGGAAATGATCTCAATAAAGCCATGCATTCGTGCTAAGTGCGCTGATGATCATAATTGAAATAATAATCAATAAAAACAAAATAATAATTAAAATACCGGAAAACCATTCTTGCCCGGCGGACCAGCTGGTCCCTGTGGAAAAAAGCAAAATACGATTGTAAAGAAAGAAAATACTCCAAATAAACATAACAAATAAATACGGAGTTACAAAGAGATACATTAGGTCAACGAAAATCTACAATATTATTATTCTCTACTCAACGAAAACGGTGCTATAATATACAACTTACAAATACAAACAATCATAATATGATTCCCGCATCAAACAACATCTACCAGCAAGACCTTTAGGCATTTAGCAGTAATCTCTCTCTCCTTTTTTGTTATAATTTGATAGATTCTAGCAGGATATAGCATTAGCTCCGATCATACATATTAACAATAATTATAAATGGGATCATCTGGGAGTTTTCAAGTTGAACGAAATATTGAACGATTACCGTTCATTTCAGCCTATTATCGTTTCCCGTCCTTCACTTATTCCCCCAAATATATATAGTTTCTTCTTGTTGAAAAAAAAAGAAAAAAGAAAGTGGTATCATCTACGAAAAAAGATTAGTTTTGAGACAGATTACAAAAAAAAGGCTTTATAGGAGGAGTATGTACGAGTGTTATTACAAAAATAAATACACAAATTGTAATGAAGGACCATTACCCAATGGCATGTAATTTGGTACTTTTATTGGATAATTTGACGTTTGGAGGATTTAAAGTTTGCGTCTGCGCGGAAGTTATAAGTTGATTCGACTGCAAATAAATTTACAGTGATTCCACAAACCGCACATTTTTTGAAATTTTTAACTATTAGCGTATGAAAATGGTGAAAGGAATGGTTGTTTTAAGGATTCGTATGCTCAAGACGGTCCAGAAGGTAAAACAGTGGAAATTATGATTTTGCAGGAAACTAACAATTGTCACCTCCCGAGAGTGGATGTACAAAGCCTCTGCTACCTTGCTTGACTCGGGAGCTAAGTAAGTGAATCAATTTCATTCACTGAAGCTTATTAGAACTTCTAAACGAAAAAAAAAAAAAAAAAAAAAAAACAAAGAATGAGAGAATAATGCAAGATTGGTTTTCCAAATTTTGGGAAATCTGTCGACAAAACTGAAACTATAAATGTACGTAAAATAATAAAATTTGTGTAAGAACGGCAAACTCATTACCAACGTAAATTCCTAAGAATTACTACATCAGCTTTACATTGCAGCGAATAAATTGAAAAGGAAGCTCGAGGCGAAAGTCCCGCTTAAATATTAAAATCAAGTGAAACTAAGTAGGTCTCGAATCGAAAAGAATGCCACAACACACTGGATAACCAGGTTTTTGCGGTTTCACGCAATTTCCTCAACAGACAACAATTTTCACACCTCGGATTATCCAGAACATAATTGATCAACACAAAATATGACATGAACATACAATTTTGAAAACAGCCAGGATGCCAATAGGAATCTACCAACAATATTACGTTTGCAAATATACCAACAATATTAACTACTTGCAAATAATTCCATTCAAGAACACACTAATTTACTGTAAAAGATAACACGATAAATTTCATGTTGATTAGAGGCTAGGTTTCAATCGTTTCCACCTCCAAACATTGACAGGAGTGGTCAACATAATAATTTTTTAATTTATCCCTGGAACACTACCGGTATTATTGGAAGAATTGAAGAATAAGTTATGTAAACAAATTTCAGGAGACGATTGATATTATAAAACATAATAGAAAAGGACAGGGGAATTTGAATTAGTTGTTGATTAATAATTCTGGTTTGATACTAGGTTACTATATAAATGACATTCCGTACAGTTTATTCAGATTCCAAATGGGAAGAAGCAATGCATCTACTACAAAATCCCGTGTACTACATCCTTCTACAAAATCGATTGGGATTATATTTCAAATGTCAAAATCACATAATATCGATTCGTGCATCCAATCATAACCAAATTTGATGACCCTTTTGTTATTGCAGTTCTTGACTGAATAACTACCTCATATTTCAGACAAAAAATTTAATATTTAATAGTCAATCAATGAGAGACGAGGTTATCATGTAGTGCCATCGATATGTATTATGAATTATGATGTACAAATCAAAGGAAATTCTAATATTGAAGATGACAATTTTATCAATTACATTCATTTATTTATTCGGTTAGGTACCTATTCACTTTTTAATTGTCCAAAAATAAAGGTGTGATTTTTTAATGAAAATTGTGGTTATCAGATTAAAAAATTATCATTGGGATAGACGTCAGACAAGATGTTTTGTTTGAGAAAGTGGGACCTAACGACTTTTCTGGTTTGTCCGAATTTATAAAGAGAGATTAGGTTATTTGAAATGAATCACCCCAATGACAAGGTAGAATATAAATTCTTTGAATTTATTGACTGATTGGATCCATAATAATAGTAACTTTGCTTTCCAATTCCCAAACCGAAAACTTACCGCAGGACCAGGCTCCCCCGCATCCCCTTTCTTTCCCCGTTTGCCTCTCTTTCCTGGAAGTCCAGGAGGACCTGAAACAGAGTAAAATTAAGTTAGATCGTAGAGTACCGGTGCCCAACATACCATTCACATAGCAAATAAAATTAGTAACTTTAAAGGACAATTTTCAGAAATGACCTGGTTGGTGAGAGTGGTGGAGGAAATATGGGGAAACAAGAAGTTAACAAACAATTGATCTCACCCTGTGCAACGCTAACGTTAACCTGCTGATTTTACATAAGTAGATATATGTACCTACCTACGTAGGCACTTTAAATCGTGAACCAACGCACTCTAGCAACATGCTAGAATTATCTTGTTTAATTTATCGAAAGAAACATTTCAATTTATCTCCAAATTGTTTGTTTGTACTTTATTGAGTAATTTTGACAACTTTATCTCAAGTGTAAGGTAGTGAAACTCTAATAGTCGGGACTTGTTCGCTGTTGTTGCGGGTAATGGTGTCCATCCATAACTCCACCTTTCATCTTCAAAGAGGGAAGCAGCGCAGGTCCACCATTTCTCCGCTTCCCTGGTCCCATCTGTTACTATGCGCGAGACGAATGACTCCACCACACGAAAATAAGGGAAACCGAAACGTCAAGGAACTGAAGTATCAAGCTCAGAGAGGTGGCACAAGGAGCACTTGGACGTCGCAGAAATAATTATAAAGACTAAAAGAAAAAAAGTGGTCTTTTGGGGGCAGCCCTTCATCTTCAAGCCTTCCCCTTCATAACCCCCGAGCTGGGTGGTTCCCTTTCGCAACCCTTCCGTATATCCTGCCGTCCGTCGTGGGGTTGGATTCGCCACTCCATCGCTTCAACACCTTCCTGACACTCGGCCTGATTACGTCACAGCAATTACGGCTACTTCACGTCCCCGACACTCACGTTCTCGCACTCAAGCGACAACCTACTCTATTTTCGACAGACTTCATCGCCTTTCTTTTCCAGCTATTCTCCAAGTGGCAGGGGGATGAAGCTTCTTTAAAACCGATGTTTCATACTACATAATAATAATAATTATTATTTATTGTCCCAACAACGGAATAATTCCAATTACATTGGCACATAATAGGTACTTACACAATAATAAATACTTAACATGCATAAATATTCATAAAATAATAGTTGGAGCCTAATCCTTTCATTAAATGAAAAATCCTTACAAAGAAAAATTATTGTTAAGTTGTTCCGTGAGTTGAAACATAGGTAGGTAATGTCCAAATCATTCCTCTGACCATCATCATTCCAATGACATAATATTACCTAATAAAACACCTCACTGTTCTCACTAAAGTGACTGCTGGTGACTGGTGGTTTCTCATCATTAGAGCCTGGAATTTTGCATATTTGCATATTAGTTTTTTAGTAGGTATATCGTTGGGGTTCGACGTTCTGGATCATTTCCACCCATCTCCGGTTCAAAATTTCAAATTTAAACTAACACTAACAAATTTAAAAAAACTTCCAATTTTTAAAGTGTGAGCCTATCTCAGTCGACGTAGAACGGTCATTTTCAGCGTTGAAGGCTCTTCTTTCAGACAAAAGACAGGCTCTAACACCTGAGCATCTTGAGCAGCACATGATTGTTCAATTTAATGATGTTGATCTTGATTAGACTTATTTTGAATAAAGATGTGGATAATAAAGACTTGAGTATCTGTGCAGTACCTACTTTGATTGGCTACATCTACCTCACTCTTATGCCACAGATTTAATGATTTTCTGAATAATGACGGAGGATTTGCATATTTTTCAGAAATTGGGGGTCTTTTATACATATTTCCACTTCTTGTTGCATATTTCGGGCGATTTTTTTGCATATAATTCCAGGCTCTACTCATCATACTGAACGGTTTCGTTTTATGTAACCAAGTTGTGAGCGTAATTTTTCAAATACAGTAAATTATTCGGTGCATATAAACATATTTATACATTCTTACAAACTAGTGTATGTACTACCTATGAAGCGAGGGCCATTAAATGTGAACACCGCCGTCGTATCCTTTAGTACTGGAACTAAACAAATATTCACAAATGTAAGCTCCCTTGACGGCCAGGCCGAAATGAAGTTTCCTTCAGATTTTTGTAAGAAGATGACTTATAGAGTTTTAATAGTGTGTAACTACCAAATCAATATCTAAGCCAAAGGCTCATATTATGATATAATAATTATAATAATCGTAATAGTAATAATAATAGTAATTTTATATTATTATTATATACCCAATGTCCCAATCAACAACCAGGATCGCAGGAGAGAAACCAGTGGCTGCATGTTCTGATGCTCGATAAGCTAGCATTACCCTGGGCAGATGCTCATTTCAGTCATCTTGTCGGGTGTCCAGCATTTTTACAAGAGTCCGATTCAGTATTTCCACCTGCTCGTTACTACGAGGGCGCATAGGGGCAGTCCTCGTTTTGTGTAAGTTCAACAGTTTGCACATTTTCTGGAAGACCTCTGACTCAAAAATGTTGTTCCCTGATCAGAGTGCAACTCTCTTTAGGGTCCATGGAAAGTGGTATACATTGCAACTGGTCTACTAGCCATATGACTAACTAGGTACCTACTGATCAGAGACTCGTTTTCTACCTACACAACGGTTGACCAGACACGGAACCGCTTTGCAAGAACCCTCAAGACAGATCCGTCATGCGAAACAGTATAACTTGCGCCTGCTCCATTAGAGCCTTTCTGGGCGCCTGACGTGTGGTAACGGTAGACAGATACTAGGAATAGGTAGGCGATATATTTACATTAGTTGTCGGCTTTGTAGAAGTTAATTTATAATTACATAACGTTCAAGCTTTGAGTGAATTGATTTGACGCGGTTGTTTGCCGCTATATTACCTACGGTATATCCGGCTATAAGTGTATGACATCCACAGGACGCTGAGATTTGCTAGTTATGCTGAGAAAAGAGTATTAAAAAAAAAAAGGTGAAATCGATCATTTGATATTGTTTTGAATAACCTTAATATCCCGGTAATCGGAAACCAACATTATCCTTGGAACGTACCTACTCTGGAGCTTTTTTACGAGACAATTCCCTAGAGTGGATGTGAGGCGCTGAGATGGAAAAATTCAATATTGAGAGAAAACTTCTGAATCGTAAATAACAATTTAAGAAAGCGGTTGAGTCACTTGAGCGATTTATTCTTTCAATCCCAATTATCCGGGCCATGGAACGCAAAAACCTCCATTCGCTCCCATTTGAATGCAATGAATTCGCCCATATTAAGCATTTCCTTCCCAAGAGATTGGAATTCGATATCGATGTGACAAGCAGATAAGCTAGAACTGAATAAATATTGTCTCGTTTTACGGGAAATTCGAAACCCAATTATCACTATAGATAGTTTAAAGAAAAATATTCATTGACACCCACAAATAGAATGGCAGATACCGATAAACCTGTAATCAACATTTTTGTGTTAATGTTTAGTCTGTTGGCAAGCTTGATGGGTGCCAGGAAACAGTGGTCGTCATGGCTCTTTCGTCAGCCGGCTCTGAGAGTGCTTTTTCACATGGGCTTTCTTAGAAAAAATTTGAGTTTTGTTGGTTAAACCCATTCTGGGCACATCAGGCTCAGGTATGAAAACTTGCAATAATATACAGAGATGGCATGAAGACGTACAATTTTTGAAAAGGAGCGAATTCTCCTAATATACAAGAACAACGACTCAAGCCAGAGAATGCACTTATAGCATTTAGTTAAACGCAGTTGACTATCAACAATACCTTTATTCCCTTCTATTGATCTTGAATGATTGACGCCCGAACTTTGATGGAGAAGTTTTCTCTTTCTCAACATCATATTTTCAAGGCAATATTGATAATGCTTGGACCAACCTCACTTGCATGGATAATCAAGACATGTTTCTTGAGTCAGAGGGGTATTTTCGGAAGACGTGCAGTGCACTGCACGTCGTGCAACTTCCTAATTTTCAGCAAAATTTGCTGGAATAGGAATCTCAATCCCCCCCAGGATTGATTTTAAATTTATTTTAAAATTTACACATTTCGAAATTCAAAAATATTTGGAGTTTATTGCCCTTGGGATTTGAAAAAGAAGAAGAATTACAGAAATAAAACGGGTAAATAATTGGTTAAGAAAATGTTCAACAACCCTCCGGTACCATCGTGAACTCATTCTTTTCTGCATATAATTTTGTTAATTTATGGTCCACTACGTATCCTTCCCCGAGACCAACTAAAAGTTACCACACTGACATTCAGTTGATGTACACAAAACCACTCAGATTATTATTAGAGGAAATCTTCTACACCAGCGATTTTTTGGTTCAATCCAATATTATCTGGTCATGAAACTTAGGAACTTTAAAGATTAATTTGTCCATATATTTTTTTTATGAAACTTTCTGTTCAATAAGAAATTATCAGATACAAATCTGAAGATACAACGAATGAAGTAGGTATAGTCAATAATGTCGTTGTGAAAGATTATACAGGGGGAGGAGGATGATCAATATTTTTGTTGGATCGTTGTATAAATACGAGTAGGAACGTCTAAAACTGCCTAAGGGATGGATGTAGGCGAAGAACCGAAGAATGGTTGGGGAGACCAAGGACGTGGGAATGAAGGGATGAAGCGCAATTTCTTTGAGTAAACAAGGAAGAAGGGGCTTCAGGAAGTTAGTTTACTTAGCTACGTACTACGTCAACAAAAGAGAACATCAAATGAAGGGCAAAGTCGTTGAAAATTATGGTATCATTCCACCGAGGGTTTCCTCCACGAAGGAGTGGCAATAAAGACAATGGAATTAATAGTTGGTGAACTTCAAACCGAGAAAGGGGGTTAATTGTAGACGCTGTTGAGGAACCGAAAAGGGAGGGATGACACCTTTCATCTGCCCAACTTATAACAATCCCTCTGTCAAGTGGCGGGAACGACAGAGCTAACAAGCAACTTCGCCTAAAGTTTCTTCAACCAATACCTGGGGAATGGTGTTAACTGCTACCGCGGCTTTGAGTTTACAGCGGAACATCTCTGGGCCTTTATTGGCACTGTAGTGATATTTACATGAACAATAACGTACTATAACTGAAAACACGAATTTTAGAATCCAAAAACAAAAATGTCATCGTCGAATTGATTTTCGTTACAAAACGCTCACTCATATAATCACCTCCTGAAGTAGAGGCCAAAAGTGTTGGTTGGTAACTTAATACTTAAGTTGGTTGGTTGGTATTTAATGTTAAATGATTGACGTCTTAGTAAGAGTACAGAATAACATAATACATAAAATAATAAACTAGCAGAAGACCTTTCCAAGACATGAACGTTTCGTAGGCAGTCAATAACATCAGGTTTCTTCGAACATGCAATAGAGAACGAACTTGCCTACCTAAGCAAAAATATTACTACCATACCTGCTGGAAGAATCCGTCGTCAACGCGAGTAAAGGGAGTACCTACAGAAAACAGTAATGAAGACGTCGCGTTTACTTGGGTTCGATTTCTTTCGGTCTAGGTTGATAGATGTTAGAATTATTAGAAGTGGGCGAGAATCAGCTTTGAAAATCCCGATGATTTCAAAATGGCCATGATCTTGGGCTGCGGCATTTATATAGGTTTGTCTCCTTTTGAAAGGGCCCTGAAAAGTCGTCCCCCAGAAATTAAATGAAGAAATTACAAGAATAACAGCAAGAATTTAGAAAAAGTTATTGATAACACTAATTTGATAACACAAAAAATTGAAGGCAGAAATTTTACACAAAACCTGATCGTAGCATTGAGCTTCCAAATCATCTTAGTCAAAATAAGGCTGACTGATTTAAGGTTGAGTTTCAAATGAATACAGTCCCAGAGTTTGATTCAAAAGTTTAAAATACCTGTGCGGGGGAAAAAAAAGTCTGCCAAGTCAGGTGGGCAGTATAGTGGACAGTTAGTGAAAATTTCACCGGAGTTGCTCGAATAATTCCGAAGTTAAGCGTATGAAAACAAATTTCAAATTTGCGCATGCGCAGTAGCTATTTCTGATCTAATTGTGACAAAATTCATAGGTAATTGTCTTGGAGTCAGCCCCCAACTACCCTACGAATTTGAAGAAATTAAGTGAGAAAACGTAGTTTCAGGAAATTCACGATTGCGCATGCGTACATGCTACGTACCATTTATCCGATGGCAATGAAATTATTATGGGACCGTCACTACCCCATACAATCCCTGAAATTTTCATCAACATCGGACCATAACTTCTATAATAGTTTTGCCTGGAACAAGGAATTGACCGCAGATAGACAAACTGACACTGAACCAGATTAGTTCAGAAAGCTCTGAAACGTAAAAACGCTGCAAATTATTACACAACGGTTTATTATTTTCTGTATAGATCGCCCATCTACAAAGATCCTATTGACATAAAATACCCACCTACCGCGAGGTTGACAATAATCTTTTGCCGACAATGAGTTTGTACCTTCTTGTAATTATTATCATCGGAGAGTTGTATCATTCAAATGGAATTCAGTAACTGAGGAAGCTTCTGAAAGAAAAAAACAAACTTGGTTCGGTGGAATAAGTTGTCTCCGTTACTCTGTGGGTGGAATTGAACGAAAGTTGCATTTGAACAGCTGATATTTGAACGGGATTTTGCCAACTCGGGAAGAATTGCGATTCGCACTCGTGTTTCTGCTCTTTTTTTCGTTCAACCCTTAAGTCCTTACAGGGAGCGAACGGCGTTTTGAAAATTTCATCCCCTATTTTCTACCCCTTAGAGAAGACTGACGGTAACGAAAAGCTTCGCGGCACAACTAGAGCCCGAACGGGGCCGATATACCGAATTTCATTAATTTTGGACAATGGTAACTAAGGAAAGTGCCGCGGACGGCGGACGGACGGATTTTTTTTTTATTCGCTTTTTGGATTCTACGTATCTTGAAACGTAAAACCTCAAATTTTGAGGGGGGTTAACATTATTGTTTTCGTGCTCGATTCCAAAGGTTCATTATTGAAAATAATAAACCAAAAGCAAGTGAAAATTCTGATTGCGGAGGACAACATTTTTCTTATTTCTCGCACAAATACATGTTATAGCTTCCTACCTTCGGTAGTGAGGAAGCAAAATAGCAGATACCATTTCTCATAAAGTATTGCATCTGATTCCACCCTCTGTTCTTGGAGACCTTAACAACATCGATCTGTATTGTGAACTGTTTTACCGGAGAAAATTTCCTGTCGAATTCGGTAGAAGGCGTTTTGATTATTTCAGAAGTCATTACATTGCTAAAATAATATCTCCTGATATTGATAGAGAAGGAAACTCAGAAGTAACACTCCAGTTCACAATATAAATGATGTTTTTAAAGTTTCCAAGAATACAGGGTGGAATTAGGTACATGAAATACTTTCAGGGGCAAGTTTAGGATTAGTCCCTCGCAAGTTGTGGTTTATGTTGTGTCATCCAAGGATGGACAGTGAAGGATGAACGTACGTTGTTTTAGAGTCTATCTGGGCGGTAAATTTTACATTTCACTCTGTTGACAAAAAATGAGAGAGGTTGGTACGGAAAATAATTGGCTGACGATAGCTAGAGGTGAAAATGGGAAAATACTCCATACACGGGGGTTCAACTGTGGTTTAGGGAAGGTTGATATTGAACAATCCTGTCACATGCTCTGAACTTTAAACGGAATTATTTATTCATGTATGATAGACACCATTCCCTCTCTGTATATACCTACCTATAATAATTGGTATCACGAAATGAATACTGAAATAGAGGAAGATTCGGGAGGAAGTTTTTCCAGTTTATCGTTTTGGTTTATTATTTTCAATAATGAACTTTTGGAATC
>JAEMON010000002.1:32739838-32761714 GCA_030264115.1 Lygus lineolaris
ATACCTACCTACTATGGCGTTCGTTCCATCCACTGCGTCTACGACATGGATCTGGTATCCATGACAGTTCAATCATCCTACTTTCCTGTCCATAGCCTGAGTCCTTAACATGGATTGGTATCGTAATATGGATCCTTTCATCGTGACTTCAACCTTGTTTCATCGAATATTGTAATATCGACATGTTTGTAGTGGATATGATTGCCGCCCCTTTGGAAGCCATGTTGCTTTTGGATGCATTCTTACGTTCAGGATTGGAGTTTGGAAATGCCGAGTATCTTGCGAATGTTGATTTTCATTAAACTAGATTCACAGAATGTTTCAAGTTGCCTTTCTTCATTATTTTATTTCCTATTTCCTTTCTTCATTATTTTATTTCCTATTTCCTATTTTAAATCTACTCAAGAAGTAATGAAAGCGACTCTACGCCGATTTTCATTAGGTCTACCTCTAAAAACGTGTTTTTGAGGTTTATGCTGATAACTACAGTGTTGTCTCGCCACTGTGTAGCTATAGCTGTGTATCCAATCAGTTCAAGTGATTTGTGGTGAGATATGCTACGCTTGCTAATGGATTGATTAGGGTACTTATGTTTTCTTCTTAGAAGTTACTGATCTGTGATGATATATGATGAAAGTAGCGTCTATGCACCAGGTCGCTGGTTAAACAAGCGCTAATTGTGTATGGAATATTCGGAATCAGTAAAAAATTGTCTGTAAGAATGGAGGGAGAACAGAATTTTTTTAAACGAAAATTTCTGCTCTAGTGAGCCAATGGGCCACGACAAACATTTTTTCTATCTATCAATCTTCTATCTACAAATTATACAGAAAAATAATAGGCAATAACAGTACAAAAATACAAGAATAATATGAAGAGTCAGTATGACAGGGGAGAGGACAGTATGAAAATTACAAGGAACTCATTGCGTCTATCTACTGAGGGGAAACATCCTCATTAATCAAAGCAATACAAGAGGGGAAAGGAAACTTTTGTAATTCGAAACCACGACCCCCTAAGGTAAGAATACAAAGGATGCGTTTGGGAAGAATGATTTATTGTGTAAACGAGAGAATCCCCCACACACTCTCCGAGTACGAAGCTCGAGTTGCTTATATATTTATGATGCTCGAAAAACGATTCTGGAACGGCTAACGTCAAGTGTAGATACACTATGGAAGTCATGATGCGTAGATTCGATTGAAAAATTGAACATTTATTTCTAACCAACAAGTTAACTAAAATAAACCAGGTTCCAATTTTCCACGTTGCATGGACTATCAAGAGAGATAGATTCTTAAAATCTATAGCAATAGTAGGTAATGAATAAAAAAAAAAATATATATGGGTGAAAATGGTGGCGAATTATTTTGAAAACTTCCCCGACAGGTGATTACCATGACTACGGAGTTTTATTAGTTTCCTCTCATTCATCACATTATTAACAAATGTTCGAAACTTTGACCATTGAAAAACACTCACCAGACTTTAATGCATACTTTGAGCCCCTATACATGCAAATCCAGCCGTTTTCTCTAAGAACTGTACCATAGCCAGTCACAGGTAAGTCACACATTACCCTCCTTTGGGCTGCGCAGTAATACCTACGGTAAGAAATAGGATCGCGGATACGTAGATATGTAAGGATGTAAGAGCGCAGATTCATGATGAATCGAGAAGGAAAGATACAAATAATCTTTCAACGAATCGAAAGTTAGCTGACACTCACATCATAATATTCCATTTCTTCAATATCTTCCAGTTTTGAGGTCGAGGTCAATAGATTGCGACAGCTATCGGAGGAAACAACACTGATGCTCTAAAGAGCGTATTGGTTTTCGGCTATCAGAAATTCTGGGGGTTTATATGGGGAGATATCAGAGTTTCTCTCGAGTGGTGATGTATTCAGTCAGGGAAATATCCCGTTGAAGTGATGGCAGAGGGGATCTGTTAGTCCTATCTCGAGGTCTAAGGAGGGAGAGGCTGGATGTCGGAGTAAAAATCAACCCATTCCATCACCTGACAGGTACATCATCTAGATAAGGAGATCTCCCTCTTTGCCGAGACTAAAACAAACTAGGGCGTCAACTTTAAAATAATTCAGAAAGCTCTAGGGCAATGACATCTGCTACCTGTTTCCTCGAACCGCATTACCATACGCACTCGTATTTTATCACTCCGAAGATGTAAAGAGAGCATCTTTAATTAGAAATAACTAATGCGTGGGTAGTAACAGTTATGCTCTCATGATATTTTCAGAGCACGTCTATGAAATAATCACTATCAACCCGTGGTGAAGCATATAATATACATATAATATATTAGGTATGTAATAATAGTATCATTATCAGGTGGTACCGGAGGGATGTAGAACAGTTTTCAAAACTTTTCTCAGTCAATCATTTACCAGTTCTATTTCTGTTTTCGTAATTCTTCTTTTTGAAATTCCAAGGACAATAAATAGGTAGGTTATAAATTTTGAGAATTTTAAAATTAACGTCAAATTTGGAATGAGAAATTTTAATAGATATTTGACGCTATTCAGAATCGAAAACTTGATGGAAAGAGTGCCGAAAGTGATTTGAAATTGATTTACTAACGGAAAAAGTTTGAAAAAACTGTTCAATGCTGAAACGGTTATGAGCACCAACGGGGAAGGAAGGTTCAATTTAAAAGTCCCGAGTAGTAATAAGTTTATTGTAAGAGTATAAAACTCTTCAATGGCCGAGATTTGGGCATTTTCGACACATTTTTCGTAGCTACCGGTTCCCCTTTAGAGTTTACCCCGACACTCGAACTCGAGACGCACAAACTGCCATCCCAAGCGAAGAAAGACTGCTTAATTTAGCTGTTACCATCAAGTGGAATCATCTAAATGAAACAAGTCCAATGGAAAAAGGAAAAAGTAATTTTCTTCCCACTCGAACATATTGCAACGTAGTTGACATTGGTATGTGAAAATAGATAAGGTTAGAACCACGAGGCGAAATGGAGCGGCAAAAAATGTCTCTTCAAACCCCTTTCATACCGATTAACATGTAAATCCCGGCTAAATGGATACCATCGCCTGCATTACCGAGGGTGCCACCGAGAGCTCGGATTATGCAAATTTGATAATTGTTCGGTAATTGTTGTTTGTGTCTTCGAAAATAGCACCCCATCCCTATGGGAACCAGCTTCGCGACGGCACTACCCCTACCTATAAAGCCCATAGAGACTTTGCCTTTTTACAAGAGGGAAAAAGGAAGGAAACCGCTTTATTAATTTAAATGCAAATGATGCACACTATCACTTTTGATTCTGGGAGGTGAGCGCCTAAAGCTTGCATTAAACAATCGAGGCACCGGGGATCCTGATGAGGTTATGATAATGACAGTCGGGGTTTAGCAGAGGGGATGGCGGCTATTCAATCCCGATACGTTGAGGTTTGCATTTCAAATGATGCTCAGTTAACAATATAAAACGGCATACACGCCCAGAGGCGAATCTAGCTCTGGACGTTTTCGTGTTGTGAAAAGTGATTCATGACGCCGTCAGTTTTTGCAGAACTTTCTTGAATATTTTCCACATCACCCTATAATAGAAAATTCCTCTATTGTGGTTGCATATTATACAACCAGCCCGTATCTAGGTAAGTAAAAGTAACTTTTAGTTTTCATCTGATGAAAATAAAATCGCCGCCCAGTAGGAACCCTCAATTTATCGTGAGATTGCATCCCGTCAAAATGCCCCCTCAACTATTGATTACTCCATATTCTGAATTAATTATTGTCCCGTTTCTTACTGGTCTCTTTCAAATCAGAATCAGAAATTCAGCTCACAAAAGATTGTTTCGTGGTTTTCGGTACGGAGTAGGTAGGTACGTTCGAAGCTGTTTTAAGAAACTACATGTCAGGACTTGAAAGTTAGATTTAAAAAAAGAATAAATTAACAAAATCCTCGGCAAAATGGGTAGTTTCTTCACATAATAATAGTGACTCAAACGTAGAATATAAAGACATCCAGCATCACCCGCTTGAAAATCATTGGGTGAAACTAGATGAAAACGTCTGCCAAGTTGGGTGTCGCACATAGATTCCTCGGACCATTAGGTTGCGAGAAATTGATGTTTCGAGGATTTCACATTTACGCATGCGCAGAGGCTACCGTTAGTCGGCTGTTAACGAATTTTATAGGGGACCATCTAGGGCTAACCCGCGTAAATCCTGAAAATTTCATCAAAATCGGATGGGAAGTGTGGAAGTAATGCGTGTGGCAAGGATTCCCGGACACAGACAGACACGAAACCAAAACTGTTCGGGAAGCTCTAATATTCAATGGTAAATCATTAGAGAAATAACCGGTAACTGTTTTGGGTCGCTTTGGGGACGCATTTTCGTTCCTCGATACCATAACGCTTTCCAACAGTTAGCTCATGGCTAAAGCACGTTCCGTGCTAAAAGCAAAAGAGGAAATTTTAGAGGACAACAATTTTTTTCTTCTTGCACAAATACATAGCTTTCTACCTTCCTTCTACCCTTTCTACCTTCGGTAGTTAGGGAGCAAAACATACTTATGGCTAAGTGTGGTGTAAATACCCTAATTTGTTTTCCATGAACACATTGGGGACTAACCGAAAACCAAAAATAGATATCTACCTATGAGCGGAGTGCAATTGAGGTATTTTTTTATAAAAATAAACCGCGTTTTGGACGAGAGCGTAAGTCTTGGCACCCGAAACGGATTATGGTTTGGTAGTATTACAAACCATATTCCACTGCGGTACTACCCTTCGACTCAGATGAGGTATGTTTTGGAAGCGGGTCTACATTACAAACCATCCTCTACTTCAGTACCGGCGATGCACAGAAAAGGGATAGGTATGTTTTGAAAGCCGATGCGCGATACAAACCATACTCTATTTCAGTCCGGCTGAGGGCCTGAAGCGGGATAAGGATTGTAAATAAGCAACCAGATATCAGCCAACAATCCAGCACCTCCTCTGAGCTAAGCTGACTAGTTCTGAAGGGGTTCACCCGTCACATTCGCCTTACCGTCCTTATTGAATTGTTTACGTACCTTACTGGAGAATCCGTCGTGACTAGCAAGTCGAGTACAGGTGGCGAGCGCTTGCGATGTAAGGAGTACTCTCTCGATGGCCTGATGATGATGTCCTTACATCGAAAGCGCTCGCCACCTATACTCGACTTGCCGGTCACGACGGATTCTCCAGTAAGGTACGTAAACAATTATTGTATTCTTATAACTAGCGGAACTAATCCTTTAGATTTAATACCGTCCTTATTGAAGCTTGGTGGAGGGAACTATACTGTATTGGCAGCTGGATCCGCCGCCATGGGAAGATGCCTATAGATTTTAGGATTTTTACAAGACGAAATGACAGGGAAATTTGGGGCGCAATAAAACTGCGTTTTAGAGAAGAATGAAACTGCTGATAGGTGTAAAACATATTGGAGTCATCCACCCTTCAATAATCAGAACTAGGCCTCTACGTGTATACGAGTAAGATTCGACAAAACATCTAAAGGATCCGAATTCCTCGACAGACTGACGTGGCATTCAAGTTAAGGATAGAACGAAAGGACTCAGTACTATTATTATTATAGTTGGCGATGAAATCTTCACAACGAAGAAATCACCAGAAAATGTACTGAATTCCCTGGAAGGTGTTTATATCGGAGAACGAATAAAGCTCCAATCTAGCATAAAAACCTGAGCTGTTTGCCTACAAAACTACGGCGCGTCGGCGCCTCGCTCGCTGGTAGGTACTCTACCTCGAAAACCCTATAAGAATTGCAAATGTAGCTCAGCCGTGTTCCCCTCACCTTGGTATGAAGTGGTTGCAAGGGTGTCGGTGATTCATATATTTCCAAGGGGATGGGGAAGTGCCTGGAGTATCGCCCTAGTTTTTCGGTTATTTATATGAAGCTGCTTCTTGCAGGCACTGCTTGGTCCAATAAAAAATATAATTCCCGTCACCCTCACAACCACTAAACCTTCGGAAGTTCGAACTAGTATCACATGTGGTCAATCGTTTGAGTAATATTTGACAATTTTCTGTTGGTCATTGATGACCTCGGATCATCACGCTTTCCCCCGGGAAACTGATTGTTATGAGAATTACCTATGTGATTATATTTAATGAGGTTTGTTGTTGGATTCATCGTACTGTTCTAATCTGTACTACGTACAAACCATTTGGAAACGAGAAAATCGTGATCGACATTTTTTTCAACAATGTTCTCAAATTTCGATTCAGGGGTTTGATTCTATAGCATTTCCGAGTCAAATGGAGGTTTTTCTAGTCAATTTTAAGGTTTCCATAAGAAATTCAAGGGTTTCCTTAACAAATTTGAGGCTCTCCAATTCAAATTCAAGATTTTCCAAATCAACGTTTGGTGGAGCAACGCTGGTGGAGCAGTGACATGTGAACTGGTAACTACAACCTGGTCACTATATTACAATTTGAAACCTAAAATCTTAAATTTGAATTGAAAGAACCGTGAGTTTGAAATGTAAAACCTTGTATTAGTTTTGGAAAACCATGAATTTTGTTCCGTAAAACCTTGAATTTGACTTGGAAATGCTATGTTTTATGGCTGTCATAATATCGACCCCTGGCCAAGGAGTCTCGACCTCAGAATTGCCTTACCTGGAGGCCTCAGTAAGTAAGCTGTAGGGTCCAAAACTAGGCTTTAGAAGCCTTATATAGAGATGTATACGAGAGACCGGCGGCTGCCAAGTGTCCAGCCAAAATCCGCTCCTAGCGCCGCAGGCTTTCACAACAAAACCTGAGCGCCGAGCATCCTAATTGAAAACATGGATTACCATACTTCCTTCCCAACGAAAGGTTTAATTTATTGGTAACAGTGTTCGAAGGAAAGGGAAACTATAAGACCCCTAACAAGTGGGGAAGGTAGCCTCGATTAGCATTTCGTAACGAACCCTCGAGGGTTTCGTTCTTAATTAGAAAGTATAATTATTCAAGTAGATAATGATTTATTATCATGAAACTTCCATACTGCATTTATTTGCCTTCAAAACCTTCAGTGGCGTTCGATGCAGTAGGAATATTGAAATGACTTGCCACAAGAACAATAAATTATATTCATCAATAGGTTAACTTAGTGCTGGGTGGCCTACACTGCAAGTGGATCGCCAAAAACCATCCTCACCATGACGGCTCCCAAAGCTGATCGTTCAAATGAGTTACCAACCCTTAAAATGCTTTCAAACAAAACTCTGGGCTCTGTGGCTAGACCTCTGCACCCCCGGTTAGTGCTACTTCAGCCCTACCGGTGAAATAAAAAACGTCTGCCAAGTTGGGTGGGCAGTATAGCTTCCTTACTTTTGTAACATGGACGTATAGAATCAGTTAGGGAACATTTCAGAGAAATTAGTAGGATAGTTCTGGAGTTATCCCTAAGGCAAAAAATGTAAACTTTGCGCTTTTGCAGTAGCTATTACTGATTCAACCGTGATGAAATTCATAGGTCTTGAGACAGCCTACAACTACCCTCCGAGTTTGAGTGAAATCGATCATTTAGGAACTGATATCGCAGTTTCCGGAAATTCACGTTTGCGCATGAGCACACGATACTAGTGGTCCGATGGCGATGCAATTCATAGGGGACTGTCACGGTGCTAACCCTCACAATCCCTGAAAATAGCATAAAATTTGGATCATAACTTCAAATAGTTCTGCCTGGGACAAGGAATTGACCGCAGACCAACAGATAGACACAGAACCACAGTTCAGAAAGCTCTGAAACGTAAAAAGCAAGAGTGAATTCAGATTTTGTAGGACACATATTTTTTAAATTTCTTACACGAATACATAGCTTTCTACCTTCGATAGTGAGGAAGCACAAAAATGAAACATGCTTCTACTAATAATTTTGGTTCGTATATATTATGTTGTGAAGGTGCCTATCGTAGTGCCAAACTGAAAACTCCAAGCAACTTTGTTTCTTTACCTACGTACCAGTCGTAGTTCTCTAAGGATGTGGAAGGATTGGAAAATTGGCAGCCAGCATGAGATGTGGTGTGATGTGTAATAAACTCAGAGCTTTCCAAAAAGTGGTGAATGATTTTTATGGGATGGAAAATGAGGAACAATTGGTTGAACGTGAAAAGCATCAGAATAACCACCGCTACTTTTGGGGAGGGTAACATAGAAGGTCAAGGTCTCACTCTTCGCTGAAAATTTATTGTTTTCTATTCGAAATCGATGGAAAACCGTCTGCCAAGTTCGGGTGAGGCACATAGCGTCCTCGGATTTCACGTTTACGCAAGCGCAGAAGCTACCGTTGGTCGGCTGGTACCTAATGTATCTCATAGGGGCCTAACCCACGTAATCCCTGAAAATTTCATCAAAATCGAATGGAAATTGTGGAAGTTATGCGTGTTGCAAGGATTCCCGGACAGACAGACACGAAACCAAAATTGTTCAGGAAGTTCTAAAACGTAAAAAGCGAGTTGAAATTTCCCATAAGTGAAAACAATGCTTCCGCCACCTTGGTAGAATCGGAAGCGAAATGTTCCTTCCTATTTGAAGTTTTCGAGCTAGGGAGTTTTGAAAATTGCATCCTCTACTTTCTACCCCTTAGGGTGGATACGCTTGAAACATTGTCATGGGTACTAAAATACATAACATTGGATACTAATAAAGACAATTCAAGACTCAAGTCACAACGGAGAGAATTCATGTTGAAGTTGTTCTGATGTTGCGGAGATTCAATCGTTTGAGCCTAATGTGCGAATGATACATAGAACCAACAAAAACACAAATAAAACCATCGAACTGATGCCTTCTAACATAATAATGATGCCTTCTAAAGAATAATGAGGTCTTCTCATGGGTTCAGTCTTCGTGGATGATCGTGATCAAAATCATGTCGAAAGTGTGGTAACAGAATGGTCGAATTGTTATACCTACTTATTGTTGATGTAAAATTATTACAACGATTGAGGTTGGAAAATTTCCCCAGTGGCAAGGCCTACGCAGCAGCATACGACTTTTCGCAAATCCCACTGCAAATCTTTTGCTTTATTAAAGTCAGTTCAGGTCACTATTCTCACAAGACACCACAAGACCATCAGGGACTCCAGGAAATGTGGGTCTTACCGTTTACTACCACTATGTTCCAATAGCATCTCGTTAAAAAGGGCGTTGGTAAGGGGGGGGGGGGGGGGGGGGGGGGGGGGGGGGGGGGGGTGTGATTTACTGTCCTATGACCGCCGATGCTCGGACCCGGCAAGAAAGAAGGCGAAGCGTGCCCGATTAGCTCAGATACGACCCTTCGGCAGATTTAATACCTTGTAAAGTTCAACCGTTCGAAACGTTTACGAGTAGTAAAACCGGCGCCTGAGCCCGGAATGTCAAGAGTCAAGACTTTTGAACCGAGGAAAATTATTCCCGACCGTTGATCTCTTTTATTCTCCAAGAGGACTGTTATTCTCCGATCGACCCAAGGCGGAAATGGTTTGCAACCTTGTGTTTTGCAATCACTATTGTGGGTGCATAGACCACCATATATGAAGGGTTATTCACAGTCCATTCTGGAGACCCCTACGGCCGGTACTATTTTGTATTTGACGATTTGAAGTTGACGGAAAAGGATAGACATAGGTACGTATACATATCGAAGGACAAGTTACGAGTACGATCTTGGGATGAGCCCCACCCCCCTTCAATAATTAGTATTGCTTAGGCCAGGCACTGGACTGCACCTGTTTTTTTCTGGCTGAACTATTCATACTTATGATTTGACTGGATTTATTATTTACAAGGTACTGGCACTACCAACAGAAAACCCCTATAATTTTGGTATTCAATCTTAAGGATGAGTTCCGCTAGTATTAAGATTAGGTATATTCAACGTACCAGGGTACTTTATGGGAGAATCAATAACAGTTTTAAAGGTTTTAAATAGGTACCGATATGGAGGTTTCTTCTCGTACTGTGTACAGAGGTATATCAAGTTTATTACTCATTATGTGAAGTCTTTGGAAAGTCATTACGCCTCAAATTAAGTTGCTGACAAGGGGAAAAGTAAGCGATCTACCCCTATGGCCCTGTTGGTTTATAGCGATGGACTCCCAAATCAACCCTCTTTACATTCACCTTGCGTTCATCTACGTTTCAGGCTATAGCAGGGAAGGGAAAGGAGACTGCGTCGTTATTCCCAGGACAAAAGCCTAATGACCAAAACAAATTACTAGCGATAAATAGAGGGAGTAAGGTTACAAGGGGGCCAGGATGGGAACGTGCTTTTCTCTCCCCGACTCGAAAAAGAGGCCCTGGAGGGGTCGGATATCTGCATAATCCCTCTGCGGGCCAATGTTTCACGTTATCAGATCATCATTTCGGTTGTCAATAGATAAAGGTAGGAACCACCTTCTTCCAAACCTCTAGTGACCATCATAGTTCACAACTGTTTAAAAAAAATCAAAAGCGGTACCATGGAACGCCAAAATAATACTGTTCTAATGTTTTCTTATTCCAATCATTTAGGGTTTTATACGCTCTAGTACACACTTAAAATCCTTTAATGACTATGAGAATCCTACAACATAATTTGAACTTCAATTACGGGTATATAACTCCCATAGAAGTCCCATTTTAATATTTTCTTAACCAGAAGAGGAAAACAATCTTGTAACAGGTAGAATTGAAGCCCTGTTTCAATTTTCCTGCCCTACAATATAAATGTATAAGAAAAAAATCTCGGTATAAAATTCACCTCACATCGTTCAGGCATAGGTATCGTTTAGTTTTACGCTGTACTTCGTCGTCTAATTATGAGTTGAAAAGATTGATTCAAATAATTTTGTATCTACAGTACGTACCTAAGTACCCGTATAGGTACACCAATGTCTTTACAATTTTTCACGATGATCCTGACTATTCCAATATTATGAAGGATGGTTTCGTTTGAGTTCCAACCACAATTAGCTACACCAATTTTTATGTGGTTTCGCGAAACGAGATGTTCCTGCTTAGGTTGATAGGCTGGAATAGAATATCACTGTCATGCTTGCCTTTCACCATAAATCACAACCGTGTTATACAATATTTTACTATTACCATGTGTTTCAGACGTATTGAGGTAGCTTGACACAAGCTAGCTGCCCCCGAAACCCCACAGTCCAATACCATTCGCGACATCTTCCGGGTGAGATAAGGGGGTTGAAAGATATAAGTAGTAAGTTAGTTTGGTATTTTGTGTGAATGATTTTTGAAACCATCAGAAACACGTACAGATGTCGTGATTGTGTATCTACTATAGTTTGTTTCCAGTTGATAATTTGATGAGCAGATTAGTGACAACGGTTATAGAATATAACAGAAGATGATTGTGCGCAGAAGTTGAAGTCAATAAGTGAGTTCCAATGGATCGGAAATCATCCAAGTTCAACAGAGATCCGATTAGCCATCGCTCCAACTCCGTTCACTCGACCACACTTTCAGCTCCTGATTCAGCGAGGCTTACGGTCTAATGATCTGCTTAATTAAGGGCAAGGTGTTTCACCATGAACGATGATTAGTTCACGTAGGAACGCCGGCTCAAAGGGAGATTAATATGGTGGTCTGGGAAGGAGAATGCACTGAGGGGGAGGGATTGAATGGAAAGCGTAATCCTATTGGTCCTTTCAACCAATTATAGAGGCCTCAACGTCTTTAAGTGGAAAAGGTCTCAGCTTCCCTCCGAAGGTGGCCGCTTTCCTCTCTAATAGTTTTACTCAGGTTTCCTCGAGGAGAGTCGGCCGACCCTTCCACCTAAGAGCACAGAGACAATTCAATTTAATTTAGTCTCACGAGCGTTCCATGTTCCATCTTCCCCTTGAATTCATCTTCACTCTCAGAGCATGCATGAACCCCTTCACTGAATTTAAAGATCTTAATTACAAAGTTATAATAATTTATAAGCATTGGCTCACATTTGGAATCAACTAAGTCCAAAAATGTAGTCCTCAGATATTATTTTCACCAGTTTTCTGGTCAAAATTATTAATTAAAGCAATATAACAGTTCATTCGTTTTACTCAGGCAAGTGCTGCTTGAATATGAATTAGGATCAGACAGTTGAAACCGAAAGAACCGCCTTTTTTCTGAGAAAGGAATCTGATGTTTTAATTCATCCTAATATCTACTTGTAATAATTCAATAACAACGCTGTATTTATTTCTGGAAAAGTTATTCTGCAGAATTCACCAATATAATCGTGCAGGATAAATATAACACCATTCGAAAGGAGGCGAAAAAAAACAAGGGATTCATTCAAGCGAAATATGTATATTAGCAGAAAACTGACTTGCCTATTATTTTTTATTTCATTCATAAGCCGAATATAATACTTAGGTACGTGGTGTTCGACTAAAACATGTACCAACAAGGAGTTACCCTTACACTGTAGGTACATTTACTTTAAGCGAAGGCTTACCTACTCTTACTATACCAAGCCCGCAACACTCTATTGCTGATCTCCTATGAGACTTTGAGTTGCTGCCGTGCAATGTTGTATCAAACGTATGAAGAATTAAATCGTATTTCGAGTACCTATCTACTTCACAGTCAATCGTCCTACATAATTATATGAAAATAGAAATTACTTAGGAGGTCCACATTCATAATTTATTACTGTGGTTTTAGCTATGAACCCTCCCACTCCCTTTCCTTTTACCTAAAAGGTCACGAATAATCTAGAACTGTAACCTAGCTTCAATATAGGAGAATGCGGCTGGTTCAGAATGATTCATTCATGAATGGCGTTGCCATTGAATCTATTGATCAAACAGTCTCTCTAAGTAGGTAGGTTATAAACATAACGTTAGTTGAGGTTTGACTGTGCTGATGGATAGACTAACGTCTGGAAAAGCTCAAAACTATTGACATTACTCAATCGATACAAATTATATTCTACTATTAAACAGAAGATATGACTGACGATTTAATGCCAACTTTTCGACAGAAGATCACACTAAATAACGAGGAGCTGATTTACTTCCACCAAGATGTCAACTCGTGGCGGGAAAAGTTGAAAGACGAGGAAAAGGAAGAACCTTCTACGTTGGAAGATCTTTGCTATGATTTGAGTTCGGAAGATGACATTGGTAGCGATCCCGCGGAAGATTTGATGAAGGAAGGCAACAAATGTTTACAAAAAGGTGAGTGGACCAGAGCAATTTCGTTTTATCCTTCAGCGATATCTAGAAAGGATAATGTAGCCCGGTATTACGCCAACAGGGCATTGGGGCATTTGAAGCGTAACAGCTTAGTAGAAGCCGAGAAAGATTGCACACACGCCATACACTTGAAGCCGGAGTATAAAAAAGCTTATCTTAGACGAGCGTACGCCAGGAAACAGTTGGGGAAATGCAAGGAATCCTGTGATGACTTTGAAATTGTTTTAAAAATAGAGCCAGACAACAGAATTGCGTTGGCGGAGTATGAAGCAATGATTGAGTACATTCAAAAAGATTTGCTGAGCAATGAGACAGTTCAAGATGATATAGCAAGAAAAGATAAGAAAGAAATAGCGGTTAAAACGAAACATCAAGGCAACAAACTGATCGAAAGAGGAGACTATGTCGGAGCGAAAGCCAAATTCACAACTGCAATCAAGCTGGATTCCAATGATCCAACATTTTATGCAAATAGAGCGATTTGCCATATGAAGTTGATGGATTTCAAAAAAGCTGAAAACGATTGCGATAAAGCTTTGGAGCTTGACTGGAAATACGTGAAGGCGTATATACGGAGAGCTAGGATTCGAAGGAAGTTGGGGAAGATGTACGAAGCGAGACAAGATTTGTACAACGCTCATGAGGTCAATCCCAACGACTCCACGATTTTGGATGAGCTGGAAGAATTAGATGAAGTTATAAGAAAAATAGAAGAAACTCAGAGGAGAAAGGGTATAGTTGTTGAGGAGGTAGGAATCGTGTCATTGTTGGAATCCAGAAAAGCGAGTGGAGGTAGTAACAAAATGATCACACTGAAATGGAATGAACTTAGACCAAAAATTTTTCAGTTAAAAGGGAATGAGGGAAAATTGACTCCGAAGAATGATCCAATTTCGGGAACATTTCTTAACGGTAATAATGATCCAGCGATCCCAACTGTCAGGAATAAAGAGGTCGAAGATGGTGACGAATCTAAGAAGGAACTTCTTACTCAAGGTGTCAAAGACAATAGCGGGTCGTCTAAAACTCACGAACAAGTTAACAACAACATAGCTTGTTATAACATGAAGGAGGTATTTCCACTGAAACGAAACGACCCAGCAGTAAAATTTTCGGGGACATTGTTCAAAGTACGAGTAGAAGACGCAAAATTCGCAGTTCCTGAAACATTATTGGAGGTACCGGATGGGCACATATTTTGATGTCAATGACACCATTTTGTGCACATAAAAAATATTTTCTTGTTAGGTCTTTTCGACCCCATATTATGATCATTTCAAGGATATGAAATGTTGCAGTAATTGGAAAATACATAATAATTTCAAACAGTTTATTTCCCTTTTCTTTCGTGGTTTATGCTTTGCACTGCATTTAGATACTTAGGTTCACTCTGAGTGTCCTGAAGGATCCCTGTAAATATAGAACTGTTGGAAATCATTACATAATATGATGAAAATGGGCGATGAGAACCACGGATCTTCACAGTATTTCAGGTGGAAAATCTGATTAGGCAAAACACCTAGAATACCACCAAGATTAATTACCTACATAAAACCAGTATTGAGTGAAGTGTTTTCCAACCGAACTACTCCCTGAGTACCTACCTGAACTCTCTGGGTAAACCACTTATTATATTTACCTAATTTCCCCAAGCTTTAAGGAGGAGGGAGAGGGGCGGGGTGTGGAACACATTTAAAGATCAATCAATCTTAAAATTAGTAAAGGTAAACTTGTAAATCATGTTAACTTAGTAAAGGTAAATGTTCGTAATAAGTACGTAACAGGCAGAACTTTTCAACAAAAATCTTGGATTGCCGATGATCTGGTTCCCAGTGCTAAGATAAATGTTGATTTTAAAGTTTTACAGGATTCCATTTCGTTCAGTTTTATTTTGGAATATATTATACGACTTGGGTTTCTACATTTTCCACAAAACCTGTTTCAGTTATTAAGCAATCTTTTTTTACTATCTCAGGAATAAGCCAGTTTTGCACATACCAATTGGTTACAACAACACATGCCAGAAAGCCTGAAAATTTCTGTCATCGAATTTCGGTGTCTACCTGCGGAAAACGACTCTTTCCAGAAGAATAGGTAGGATAGTAGGTACGTTCCTTACCGATTCCTTTCGGGTCAAATAAGAAATAATGGATTTTGGTAAGTAGGTACTTTTACCTTCAATACCTCGATGTAATAGGTAAGATACATATAACGGGCTTTATCTTTGGAATAGGCAGATTATCGGTTGAGCTCATCCTTTTAACATCCCCGACCGCAAAATCGCTGTGTACCGTCGAGGAAACTTCTGCGAACCAGCCTATAATGGCCGCATAATTTCTTCTTAAACATCCGCCGCTCCCGCAGCTTTTCTGGCAGTTGACCAAAAAATCGGAAATTGACCACGCTATAATATAAGCACTTCTTCCAGAAACGATCATCCGGAGGTAAGTGAGCCGTCGTTGGCTCGAGTTTGGCTCGGAGCATCACACATTGATAGGCACACTTCAGTAGGTATTTGACCTAGTTCTTGAGTACTCTTGATGGTGTTCCCCGCACAAAATGGTACATGTAACTTGATTACGCACAACAAAGATTTCGGAGCAATAAGAGGGATATTCAAGATAATTAATAGGTAATTTATGAAAGGCGTTAGGACATTATGGTTTATAGGCTTACCTACTTTTGTAAATTGTACAGAAGAGAAAAACACGACCATTGAATGGGCCAAAATTATGTATTATGCAGAAAGGCACCTATAAGAAAAATAGGTATGGTTCCTAATTGGTACTGGATTTCCAAACATCTTTCTCTACCAGTGCGGAAAAAAGTTGCTTTTTGGAGAGAATACAAACATGCATACATTATGATCATCGGAAGAATTTTATTTAACCACTCATTGTTGTAGTGATGTAAATGTGAGGTAATTGGCGCAGACCTGGTGGCTCAAGTGATGATTACATACCAGACTTCCATTAAACTATTGATAATTTTCATATTTCTAGAGAGATTTCAATTTTTTGGAATCGGCTGTTAGGTAGATACATTGAGCCACATAGGTACATGATGGTGGTTGAGCCACAGGGATATTTTTATCATTTAATAATGATTAACAGGACGGTTAAATTTTTTTCCCGTCACGACGTAAAAAAAGCGTCAAGGAGAAAATATCGCACTTTCGAGTGTTAGGGAAACCAGGTGGTTGTGTTTGTTTGTATTTAGTGTTAAGATGAAATGTCCATTGTTAAGCTTCGGAGTTGAATCGCGTAAATTTAATCATTATTAAATGATCTGACTGAATAGAACCGTAGGTCTACCGTCTGTTTTTTTTCTTCTTTGAATCGAACCTAGTAGGTGAGTGATCTCAAAGTCTAAAAGGAGTGTGCGAAAGTCTAAAAGGTGTGTCTTCACACAGAGACTGAAGGATCCCTTCAAGAAGTGAGACACAAGAAACGTGTTCTTCACACCTCTCACTCTTGAAAAATCACTTGGCTGATTTCAGTGAAGGTGGGTCAAGGTAAATCCATGTGTGCTTGTGAGGCTCTAGGTAGGTAGGACCTATAGGAAAAATCGCTACATTCAACTACTGTTACCTGTTACTGTTACCTACATAAATTGTAGAAAAACAATTCTAATCCCTGGATATTGCAGGTGGTTGGGAAATTAGGAAAGACTGAAAAGTGGAGACACCACTTTATCCTAATCTACACATCCACTTACATTCCAGGGTATCTCAGTAGGTAGGACTTACATGGAAATTATAATACTTAAAATTTATGTAAAATATCCATGGTACCGACCTACCTAGTACTTGCTAAAATGTCAGTAGGTTATAGTTTGTTCTTGTGGGTCCTAGTTCGCTTCACATGCGTATTTTAACTTCATGTTATCCTTCCCAGGCCGCTCACTGTCGAGGTAGCGTGGCCGAGCGGTCTAAGGCGCTGGTTTAAGGCACCAGTCTCTTCGGAGGCGTGGGTTCGAATCCCACCGCTGCCACTAACTTTTTGGCTCCTATTGCGTCATCCAAAGACATCGAAGCACCATGGAAGGTGAGAAATTGGAGGGGTGAACTAAAATTATTGCTTAACTCTTATATCTACGATTACCGTGCGTCTGGCTGAGTAGGTAGGCACTCAAAACAGCATAGTTTCCAACATCATTTCAATCTTCAGATCCCTTTTATTGGCCAGTAAAATACAAACCTGTAAACAAAATACTAAGATGAAGAGTACTTTTGATTGGAATGAGTAGTCAGTAAACTTATTTTTCCATTGTACATCATGTACCCTACACGTACCATCAAACCTGTAGGCTCTAATGGCTATACCAACAAGGTAGATATAATGATATTAAATCATTTCAATAATGTGTGCGTCGGAGCTACCCTTAAATTGGGGATTCGTTGAAAATTATTGTAATTACCAATAAGTACCTACCTACTGAAAATATTTTTAGAGAATAGAGTTAGAGGTTCATTGTTTGTAAGCCCTAGTAATTCGCAAAAAATCCTTGGCAAAAGAGGTGGAGCCAGAAATCGGGTCTGTAAGCAATAAACAATGGATTCACCCCAAGCCTCACAGCCTCATTAATTTCTTTGTTCATTAGGATGAAAGCATCAGACCCTAAATTTAAGGCTCGCAATTACACCCGATTCACAAAATGAACGATGTTCCCCGATCGGCTTTCTTCGATTTAATCGTATTTTCGACATGGAGTGCACTCGAATCGTAGAAGGGGGTTAGGAAGTGGCAAATGACCGCTGCAGATCAACATCGGCACAATTTTCGAACGGGTTAGGTCGTTATACGGCATGGTGGTCTCCATCGTCATTCATGTGAAAATAGAGGAAAACCAACGCGCCATTAGACCTCATTTCAGGCGTGTGGGAATCGCGAAACAAAACCGAACGGAATGATATTTTAGAGTGAAATAACGCGTTCCTGGGCAAAGTGGTCATTCGGATTTGCGTTATTAAAGTCCGTTTTCTGAACAGTCTCATTACTGGTCCTTTTTCGGAACAACATGATTCTAAAGGGCTGCTCCATTTCAGTCACCAGAGCGTGAAAACACGGCTACAGGATTTTATTGTCCTACCTATTATACAAGCAAGTATATTGCACTTATAAGTATAGGTAACTCGGAAAGTTTTGAACCCAAGCTTCCCCGTCCTCAAGATGATAAAAAAAAAAACGTGTGCTACGAAGGGTGGGCAGTCCATAACTTTTGTGACAATTTCGTAAGGTATTGTTTTGTCTCGGGCAAGGAATTGACAACAGACATAGACATGATACAATCATCTAGCTTCTAAACTCATCATCAATAAGGCAGATGTACCTACCCCTACCCAATCGGTATCTGCTCAACAGGAGTTAGTTACCCGACTACCGTACCATAGTTCTTCCTCACAAAAGATTCTCAGCATAATAAGTTGAAAATACTCAATAGGAAGTAGAAATTAGCAAGTGGTGAAGAAACGTATTCTCCATTTCCAGTTACAAAGCGTCGCATCGCTTCGATTTCCAGTTGCAAAGCGAAGGGTCGTTTTGATTTCATTTTTCCCAGTATCGGGAACGGAGCGAAAAATTAACTGCTAATAACGTTCAATCGTCCGACGTAAAGCCTTATGGAATAGAAGGAAATCGTATTTCCGCTCGGTTTAACACAAATTTTCCCCTCCCTTTGAACGTGTATCGGCGCATTTTTTCCTCGAACCTATAAATCTTGCTTAAGAAATCCTTTTTCGCCTATGCGTGACCCAGATAGGAAATGAAAAAGGACCTTTGAAGGGACCCCATCCGGAGCCCTTTCTATTTGCTTAAAGGTTTAGAATGATCCCTTATAAAAGTCGGTGTATACCGCTCTCTTATAACCCGCTAAAGCCCGCTATTTTCAACACACGCTTCGAGGGAAGAACTCCCCGCTTCTTTCATTCCTACAAGCGAAAGAAAAATAACTCCACGACGGCTTTGTGAGAACTTCATAAAAGCGATAATATGTGAAGAAGATTCTCTCGCCTTTCATGGATCACATCGTCTCATGTTATCACACATACCTAACATTAGATAGGTACATCGTAACGAAGACTTCCGATTCCTGAATGTACAAGCGCATGTACGCTGGTTCCTGGTTTTCTTCGATTTTTTCCTATAGGTAGGGAACTAATTCCCCTTAATGGCCTTCAAGTATCAAAGGAACAATTGGAACTCATAGACGTCATAATGTCTAGCATCAAAAATAATTTCAGTAAGGTCACATTTATGTTGTCACCCCATTATCCTCAGCTTTCGAATAATATTTTGAACATAATTTATTACAACTTCAGAGCGACACAAAACACAGTGACGTTAACTTTTGTCAATAGAAATTCGACAGAAAAAAAACTCCATTGGGTTGGTGGAAAGAACGAAGAGTGGATTACATAATAGGATTATACAGCGTGTCCCAGGATTGAGTGTAGAAACTTCAGGGATCGATTCTGCAACTAGTGTCCAACAAAAAGTGTCTCTTTTTTAAACCTTTGTTTAGTGAGCTTTTTCACATTCAAGATTTTTACGGGTTTTCGACTTCACGCCTTCGGAAATGGCCATACCTCCATTAATTTATTGCTAAAAATTGAATATAAGGACACAATGGAGTCTGCGACGAATTTTTTTTTTTTTTTTTTTTACAATTTTTATTGAAAGGGAATCGATTCAAAATGGCCAAAGTGGGGTCATTTCATAATTATGTGGTCTCCCTTTTTTTTCATCGACGAAGAGAAATGTGAACGTTTGAAGAAATGCGCGCGGAAATGGAGCGCGCTGATTGGTCGAACCGCATCCATGCGGAGAATGTCGGAACCATCGGAACGGGTTTTAAAGGGACAGCAGGGGGCGGTGACGTAGATACCTCTGGTGGTACTTACGTCACACCCCCCGCGAAATTCAAAACATTCCATTTCAACATTACGATTTCTGCTCCCACATGGAGTTCTTTGTCCTGATAAATAGTGTTTACTAGTCATGGCAACTCAAATAACATAATTAATGGGGTTTTCCAATTTTTATTTCTCATGCTAAGAACCCATTGTAAAGAGCGTTAAATTTCCTGTTAGATAGAGTCACCATAAAATCACTCAAACTGTATTTTAATAAACTCCCGTCATAGAGCCTCAACTTGAATTTCTGTCGTATTTCACATTTCATCGACGATTTCATCAATTGTTTTTGCATGAATTGTTGTTATAAAACCCGTTTTCAAAAACATCTCCTTATTATCAGCTTTACAGCGGTGTAATTCGTTTTAATTTTACTGTTGAAATTAGGGGAGAAAACCACGCTTGAAAGCAAAAAACTTGTTTAAAAAAAGTAAATCGAGGGTTTTGATGTTTCTCGATTTGGCCATGGCTAGAGGAGTTAGGTATTGTTTCCCACGTAAATTTTCCCGCTGAATCGGATTGATACACCTCTTTATCATTTTTACTGATGGAAAATGGATTTTCCGAGGCAAATAGTGCATTTTCGGACATACTATCGCCTCCGATCTATCTTTTGCTAACCTTTGTGTGTCTTTATTTTTAATTATAGACAATAAGTAAATTTAGGCGGTGGTGAAGTCGAAACACGAAAAAAATCTTAAAAGTGACAAAGCTCACAAAAACAAGGATTCAAAGAAATAATAAAAATCAAGGGACACTGGAAATTAGTTGTTGTAAAAACCCATTCCTGACTGTTTTGGACTCACTCCTGGGACCTCTATAATGGGATGGATAGAAAGATGGGTCTTCGATTAGTAATTGGGCCACAACTTTTAATACGATAGGACGTAATACAGGGAGGTAGGTAATTTGTCTCATACATGCCAATATTCCCCGGAAGCGAATAGAATTAATCGACAATAGGGAAGAACCATAAAAAGCGTAGCAGCCTTCCGGGGAGGTTTATGGCACCCCACTTCGTTCTTTTTCGCCGTCAGCAGTAATTTCCTTATCTTTGATATCGCGCATCCTGAAAACCTGCGGGCGGCAATGGAAATACCTTGTTGGAGGCGGCTCGCCAGATTGGGTTTAACGGCTTCCTCCCCACTTCCGCCTTCCCTTATTCATTTTTTTTTTAGAACTTCTATCGAACTTCTATTAGGGGAGAAACAAAAGGAGAACAGAGGACTAATTTACGAAATGTTGTAATTAACGTAAAAATACGGAATGGAAGAGAAATTAATAATAATTTTTTGACATTAATGGAAAACTTACGTTAAATGTTCATTTGAAGTATACCTAGTAAAATGTGGTTTACACCGAATCAGCGCTCAATTTCCTATAAGAACAATCCATCAAAAATGAGTCGTAATTGGCAAAATTTACCAGCAATTTCTCAATAAAGTTTGAAAGTCGCAATATTATAAAATTTACATTTAGCGCTCAATATTTCTTTGAAAAATTGCTCTCTAAGTCATTCTAAGTAAAGTCATACCTAACTTGAATCCTTGAACCTAACCTGACTAACTTGTTTTTCCCTGTCAACACTTGACCTTAGACGGGTGGTCCCACGTTCCATACTCCTTAGGTTAGCCAACCCTGGTATTATAGTACAACCAGAAGGTGCCTGTGAATCAGTACCTATATGTTTTCCATGACATTTTTGTCATCGCATTTTTCCACAATAGTTTTTATTGGTTCATCGTAGTTAGTTGGGATGCGGCCCAGGAGATATT
>JAEMON010000002.1:32761885-32777098 GCA_030264115.1 Lygus lineolaris
GCTCGATCCCAAAGGTTTATTATTGAAAATAATAAACCAAAAATTAAGGAAGGCATAATTGCATGCATTTGATGAGGTTTTTAGGACTATTGAAGGTTTACGAACCATGATAGTTGCCCATTTTACCCAAATATAACAATATCCAGAATTTGCTAACTACTGATCGAGTGGGAGAAAGTGTCTAGTTATCTAAATCATGCAGACGCGTGAGTCGAACATAGCATCTCAGACCAGAGGGCCATCGGAATAGTTCGGGAACTAACCTACCAGTTGAAACGTGCGAATACTGATTTCCATAACATGCGGAATTATCGGCACTGCCAAATGTTCGGTCTCAGATCTAGACTCATTAGTACTCGTGTAGTAAGTATCGTATTGTGTGGTCGCCTGATACCCGCGCTTAGCGCAGTGATAGAAACTCACGATACATTCAGCCAACTGTTGACCACGCCATCGGAGCACGTAATAGTCCGAGGCACGAATGGGTCTCGTTTTTACCATTGGAACGACCCCGTTTGATAACTCATTCAGAATGCAGAATGACGTCGATGTGGCTGTCGTCCAATTGACACTGAAACTTGTTGGTGAGATGAGTCGTTCAATAAAAAATGTATTATGTGACTGCAACGACCCAATAGATTTCACACAATATGCAATTTTCAATACGATTGATCGCTCGTTGAAACAGTGATGATGATTATTCATGATTTTGAACTGCATTAGTCATGATTAATATTTGTGAGGAGCACCCGATATGCAGTCAGAGCCCTCATACAAACCTTTTTTGATTTTTATGAATCAATGAAGGGTCGAACCCATAAAATTCCCAGTTGATTATTCGATAATCACATTAAAAGTACGTACCTATATGGGAGGTAGAAGGTCCCGATAATTTCGATTTAGACGAATATTCATGAAGCTGTTCGGCTGGAAGGTTGGAGCTGTAAAGAGGTCGACGTGGTCATACGAAACTCATTCGCAGATAACAAAGCAGGATAATAAAGGCCCCCCTCAATGACCGCGAACGAATATATAGTTATTTCCACCGATGTGAGATAACACGCGTTTCCATACTACTCCTGAACCTGGTTACGGGGCCTTTTGAAAGATATAGATAGAATAAATAGCTGAACTAGAACCGTAAAGGAGAGGGTTTTAAGGAGTGCTATTGTAATTTTTGATAATCTCTTCCCTCCATTTGATTGGACTTTCATTGGGTTTCCCCCGCAGAATTGATTATTACAAGACGAGAGAAAAAGGCTGCAAATTATTACACAACGTTTTTTCCCCTTTTGGTTTATTATTTTCAATAATGAACCTTTGGAATCGAGCATGGAAAATTTTTTTTTACCCCCCCCCCCCCCCCCCTCAAAATTTGAGGTTTCACGTTTCAAGATACGTAGAATTCAAAAATCGAATTAAAAAAAATCCGTCCGTCCGCCGTACGTCGTCCGCCATCCGCCGTACGCGGCACTTTTCTTAGTTACCATGGACCAAAATTAATGAAATTTGGTATACCGGCCCGATTCAGGGTCTAGTTGTGCTGCGAAGCTTGGCGTTACCGTCAGTCTTCTCTAAGGGTTAGAAAAAAGAGGGATGAAATTTTCAAAACGCCCTAGCTCGAAAATTTCAAATGGGAAGGTATATTTTTTCCATCGATTTAAAATAGAACACAATTTTTAGTGTCGAATGAGACCTTGCGGAGCTTGTTAGGACCAACCGTTCGCTCCCTGTGAGGACTTAGGGGTTGAACGGAAAAAAGAGCAGAAACAAGAGTGTGAATCGCAATTCTTCCCGAGTAGGAGTATGCAACTTTCTTTCGATTCCACCGAACCAAGTTTGTTGTTTACTTTCAGAAGCTTCCTTGGTTACTGAATTTCATTGAGAATGAATAATAATAATTACAAGAAGGTACAAACTCATTGTCTCCAAAAGATGATTGTGAACCTCGCGGTAGGTGGGTATTTTATGTCAATAGGATCTTTGTAGATGGGCGATCTATACAGAAATGATAAACCGTTGTGTAATAATTTGCAACGTTTTTTCTTCATAGATCACCCATCTGCAAATATCTCATTGGTTATGTATTATTATTATTCGTCATAATAAACTAGCCAAATACACTTTCCGGTTCTTGAGATCAATCATTATTTTATTTTGTACAATAAGTATCTACTTAGCTGTAATTCATTATCCGAGAGTTGTAAGTAGTGGTCTTTCAGTACGTTATTCAGTAATGTACATGCAGTTTGTATCATTCTAATAAGAATCAGTGGTAGTGAAATTATACCTACTTAGTATTTCGATATCGAAGTATCGAATGTTTCTCTTGGTATCGAATACTTCTTTCCGAAATTACATCAATTTCAGTACCAAGCTTTTGATACCGTTTCCATACCATTAGTTTATTCGAAAGGAAAGGAAGTATCGAAACGTCACTGTCAATAACAACGAACTTCTGGAAACATCTAAAAAAGGGAGCGTTTCATAAGGGTGGTTTGTTGTAGTTTTCGATCATCTCCTCTTTCGCTACTAAACCTTCATTGTGTTTCCTGCCCAATTATTTATTGTGAGCAAAAGCCAGAGTATCAAGAGGTGGGAAACAAGACGAATTCGACTCACGTAACTCACACGGGCCCTTCACGCTCCACCTCTGCCACCTTGATAAATTCACGTCACCCTCTCCTCACGCTTTTATTAACCTGTCGGGTTTCATTCATTCAAATATACCCCCAGCGCCCTCCAAAAGGTCGAGTGCGTTAAAAAACTACCTACCCTAAGAGCTGGTTTCATTTTCATTCTCAAGGCCTTTTATTTTTGCTTTTTTTCCCCCCAACGACACGTTGTCGCCCATTTTTCCTCATACTGAGACCGTATCCCGACGAAAACGAGAGAAGTCCACATAACCAAGTGGTAGTTACTTTTCACGAGATGAGTGCGCGGGAATAAATGTTGTCATATAGGGCTGTGTTCATTTCCCTAAGTGTCAGTAAAATACGAGGCCTTCGTAGAGAATGAAGCCTCCCTAGCTTGAAACGGTAAGAAAAAATTATATCATTAAAGTTGAAAACAATTCCATTAGAGAAGGAGTAAAATAATTGTCGCTATATTCCTCAAACTATTAGTCCATACAAGATACCTAATGAATTGAATTTGGGATGACGAGTACGAATTTTTTTCGAAAGAGTTGTTCATAAGTACCTATCCACGCCTTGTACTACTAATAAATATAATATCCTATCCACGTAGAATTAGGAATTTGCATTGGTAGGAATTTCAATTTTTGAAACACGAAATCTGATTCAGCCCTTCAAAAACCATTACTGCTAAATTTCAGCTTGAAATTACGTCTGGTTAAACCAGAAAACAGGTTGAAAGGGAGTGCGTGACGTCATTTAGGTTAAGGGAGCTGAGGAACCCCCTCAGGCTGACAGGGGGTCGGTGATGTCGGATAGGTTAAAATTACAAGACCCATTTTTTGTAAGTTTCAATCATTGGATACTCATCATATAGCACCTTTTTGGAAAGCCCTCTCTCAGATCTTTCAAACGATGAAATAAAAAATAACCATGCAAGTTCCCCATTGAAATTTAAGCTTATAAATATTTTATTGGCGAAATACTACGAAGTAGATACTTCCAGCGTCAATCATCAGTTTCAGAGGAAGGGATTGAGAATACACGAAGACTTCTCTGTTCTCAATTTCTTGTTCTTAATGTCAAATTCACCGATTTCAAACTTGCACGTACCCACGTTCAAGAACGAGAGAATGAAAGTATGTGCTTGGCACAAGTCAATACTCGAGTCAAGCGTCTCCATTAGATGCTTCTAGAAGTTTTAACAGAGCAACACGAAGAAAAAAAAAAATCAGCGACTGTCCCACAGACCTTAGACCTAGAGATCATTCATGATTATGAGAAATATTTCAGTTCGACGGAAAGTTAGGCAAATTTGCGAAACGAAGAAAATGAATCGGAATGAATGTTTGTTTCACTGGAAACGTGAAACGTTACTAGGTAATTAATAGGTGAGTACATTTACGTACTTGATTATTCTGCATCAAAAAAAATAAATGAATAAATAAATCCCGCCAAACAGCAAGAGAATCTCCACATGAGTGTGTTTGTCTGTCAGTCAGTCTGCCTCTGATTCAACCACGCTCGAACGTCAATACATGATGGCTAAGTTCCTAGACAGAGAAGGCCATAGCAGAATACTCTCACACTCCTCTCTCCTAGATTTTTTGGAATCTTTCCTTGGTTTTCCATCCCAATTCGATCATTATTTTTCCTGTCTCTCAAACGATATACTTTTAGCAACCTGCCAACAAGGAGGTATTGCGAGATGCGGTAACGCGCCAATTAAACCATAAAATATGTGCATACCGTAACCATAAGAGAGATGATCAAAAAACGGCCGAGAGAAGTTTGAGGTAAATTCCTAATCTGATAAAAGTGATAAACACGAGAGAAGGCGAAAGGATTCGTCAGACTGAGGTTTTCTTGGTAATTTGGATAATTTAAGTCGCCAACCCTTGATGAATATATCTCATCTCGTCCGAGGGGGCAGATAGAGAAAGAAGGATAAAACTTGGTCGAAAAACTAGAGAAAGGTTTTTTGAACTTGGGAATCCATCTGGTTTACATTTAAAGGCGAAGAGAGTTTTTTTTTAATCTTTCGAGAGTAAATTAGCAAGGCCTTTTGCTAATGAAAAATGGGGAGGTGGGAAAACGAGTAATGTTTTGCGTTTTTATGAGGAGACGTTAAAAATAAACCTTGGAGCTCTTTTAGGTTCCTGTGTAAAGAAGATGGAGGGGAAAATCTCATTAGGTGCATCTTTTATGAGTTTCTTGGGTCGTTCAGGGGTTTTTAAAGGTGAAGTAATGGCGGTAGGGACGGTAGCAAATCGCTTTATGTGTGTGCCTACTCGAGGTAATTATGGACATGCAGCGAATGAATACGAGTATTGCGGGGTGTTTTTAAAATCCACGATATAAAAAACTTCCCCCGAAATTTGAACATAATTGATAAGCAGTTGAAATGAAAGAATAATTTGAGTGAGTGCAATTCGATAATACCTTGGCCATTTTGAGAAAATTTGGTAACGACCGCTTTTAAGACAAACAAAATTGAGAGAAAAACCAGTAAAGAGAACAAAATCATGTAAATGACACATTGTTGATGTATGAATATGTAGGTCAGGTACCAGCGCAGTGTAGCGAAGGTTTTTCGGAAATCCTATCTTAGCGGGATCTTTCAATCGCATAATTATTTCAAATTAGCATCTAATTTGGGAAAAACCACTTCAGAAATTCGTGGGTAGGTATTTTGTTGTAGGAAACTATCTAACGCGTCGCCAGGATTGCATCAGGTATCCCAAAAAATCAGTTTACCGAAATAAGAAAGAAACAAATAAAACGTATAATGATGTCTTCGTGTTGCCACAGGGAAAAATAAAATAACATCGATTTTTGCAATCGTAATATGAGCCCAACATCAAGAGACGATGAACGTGACAACTTAGCGGTATCTGATTATTGAAACAAAGGCTCACTTACCCAATGACGTAGATAGGACAATGGTATGTATGCCGAGAAACCTTGAGCTACCTCGTACATAAAAGGTGGTGTGGTGACCACGTTCACAAAAGCACTTGATCATTAGGGCTCGTGGCTGTGCTCCTTTTGGCAATGATTCAGCTATTTATACCTAATTGATTTCATCTGCGCTTCTTCAAAATGAAGTATGGACCTACCGGTTCAACAACAAGTGGCAATCAATGTTGATGTAAAAACAGCAGGAATGCTCGTTCAGTATCTTTCCATACAATCAATATTATACGAAAACACATTCCCAGTAGGTATCACCTACTTTTCCAGAACCAGGAAATTTTAATGAGAGTTTCTTTGATGACAGTTATGTTCCTCGATTACAAATCAGGATATACTGAGCAGAACATTAATGTGTCAGTCACAAAACCATCAATATTACACAAAAATAAATGCCGACCAATATTATTACTGCCCAAGCATTGTACCTATCTGAGTTTCAGGTTATATGCTGGGGTAAACATAGTTTTGTAATGAGTAGAACTGATGACGATGACTTGTATCCGATTTTGAGGTCATAACACTGAACCATCTCAGAACTAGGTTTGCTTAGAAAACTTTCCTATAAAACATACGTTGAATGACTCGAATCACAGTGAAGATATCAAGCGGGCGATCAAAGAGACGATTTGAATTGTCTGCAAAGAAGGGCAGGTGGCGAAATGAATTTCTTGCAATATCTATTCAACGGTTGAGCCAGCTCCTTTGTCTCGGGTATTAGACAAGGATCGAATGATCATTGGAGCATTTGGTATTCCGCGGACGACCTTCTTCGGGATCGCTGGAAGGAACCTTTATTTCCGGGAACGGGGCCGGAAGTGTGACTAAAACAGTTGTCGTTTGGAGGGCGAGATCTTCCGGCCGGAATTGGTCCTATAACCATTAGCGACGCCCCCTTGCAAAGGCGTAAGGCAGAAAAACGAAGGGCTGCGGTGGGGGGTTAGCGCTATTGCTGAAAATTGCCTCCCTTTCCTTCAACCGTGAAATATCCGGGGACTTCCCTATATCATTGGGGCCCGGGCGAGGGAACCCCTTCAGCAAAAACTCACGCTGCGATCGCTTATGACTCGAAGATTACGATGAGGGGGCACTGGCATTTTTCACATAGGTGAATGATGGGAATGAGAATTCAGTCTGTATAATTTCGGATAAATCGCAACAATTCCTGACATCAACGGCAAATTTCAGGTAGCCACAACAGTGCAGCGAGTGATTACACCTTCTTGATTTCGTATATTATCAAATATTTTGCTACTTCCGAATTTATGTCTTTATTTACGTAAAGTACATCACCTGAACACCTCAATTTAAAACAATTTTTCAAACGAAAAACCCAATTTTCAACATTTATGCGGCGTCAAAAAGTCGTTGTGTACGAAGGGAATCTATGCAAATTCTCCCTCAGTTTATCGAACATCAAAAGTAGCAACTTTTTATGGAAAATTAGGTAGGGGCCAAAGTAATACAAATAACTAAGAAAATTTGTCAAGTCCAAAAGATCATAAGTCATCACATGATCAAGTTATGGGGTCTGGGCAGAGCTGTCAGAAGCCCATCCATGTTGATAAAATCGTAATTCTGACTGAGGGTTGATCGTACCTAATAAGTTCTATGTGAGAGTGTACGCACCAGCTTTAAAATGTTAAAGTATTTTTGTAATCAAATTTTTCGTAGAAATCTTTCAAGGGCAAAAGCTTTTTCAAAATCAAAGCTTTTTGAGCGGATATCCATGTCCATGCAGATATTCAATGTTATTTAGATACAAGTATAATTTGATGAATTGCTACTACTGAGAACTGAAAATGAGAGACGACTACGTAGACTGGCTGTTGTCATTGAGCTGCTGCCCGTTGCCCGATTTTTACCTCAAGTTGCTGTAGCAATATTTATGATGAATTTTAGAAACAATAAATTGATCCCGGTCTGAAAGTTATTGCTCATTACGGAAAGTCCATGAGGTTTTCCTTGAAAGTGTTCGCCCCTAGAAGTATGAAGTAGGTAGGTACCTATGAAGCTTCGAAGCCAACTGCGTAGAAGCATTCTTCAAACTTTTTCTAAATGTCACAAATTATTAATTTGAATTTGATATATTATAAAGATACGTCAAAAGTGAAGTTCAAAAACTTCAGAAAAACAACCACAAAATCGTGTTGTTTGTTTGAATTACTGAAACAATTATTCAAAACAGTTATGTGTGTAATATAATTTTTCTGCTTCCGAGTCTACCGAAGGTAAAAGCTTTGTTTTTCTCCTTCAGTTTTCCTCAGATTTTGTTAACATTTTCAGGGATTATGCGGGTAGGGCCCCTTGATGGTCCCCTACGAATTTCTTTATGATTGAATCAACAGCTCTACGCAAGCGCTAACGTGAATTTCGTTCCTGATAATGTTGATATTTGGTCTAAACTGAGAAATATTAAGACGATCAAGAGTTTTCAACTTACACAATTTTTTATTTCAAATTTTCTTGGATGAGGGGAAGCTATGTGCCATTTCCACTTGGCAGAGTATTTTAGTTTTCAATCACTTTAAAACTCGTAATATAAATATCTCGGTTTCCACAGTGCAGCTGCCTTTTAAGCGTCCAATAAGGCCAATTTATTTAACCTAGCACCTGTAATGTACAAAGCAGTTTACAATATTAAAAAAAAGAAGTTTTCTTTGATGAGGAAACCTCTTGAGAAGGAAGTTGGCATCAAAATATGGGAAAAACTCGGGATGAAAAGAGCTTTTCACTACGTTTAACTCGGTCAGAAACTTTTGGTATCAAAAGAAAAACGTGGAGGAAAAGATTTTTTCTATTTCCGCAAGTGAAGAGACTACAAGCCGACGCCCGGAACTCAACCAAAGTTCGTCTCGTGTTTAATTTAATCTTTTTTTTTCTTCTACTACTTTTTCATCATTTTGAAGGGAAAAGAAAGATTTTACCACAGGTAATTAGCGAGGCGAAAGAACTAGCGACCGAGCAAGCAGCAGCTCAAGATAGTGAACAGTGATTTATGACCGGTTCTTCTCGCCTTCATTTCGGTGGTATCAAGATTCGCTTTTTTAATGAGCTAGGGTGGACATGAGAATGAGAACAGATTCTTTGGACGAAGTTACTCCGTGGTATTTCTACCCGACAAAAATGATTGTCATACGAGAAAAGAGTCAAAAGTTTTGATTTACAGAGTAGAGCGGATGAGGAACATTTTGATGAGATTCTGTTATAAAAAGAGCGTTATGAATTTTCAACATGAACAATTCTTAACTAACACATTTAGTTGTGGCGATTAAAGGCTGTGAGGAAGAGGTAGATAGGTACAAAACTACTTGATGTCGATTACACGATACAGACCTCACAAACATGTAAGTTTAGTAAGAGGATTCTCAACTGATGGAAACCGTTCTTCCCTCGATTTTTCCTCAAAAGTTCCACAACAGGGCATAAATGGCATGCTAATTATGTCAATCCGTCCCCCTGGGTATGAGATGACGCGGTTAAATACTAACAGATAAACCACGTAATTTCAAAAACAATCTAAATGTTAAAATAATTAATAAAAAATGACATGTCAAACTAAACGCTAGTATTATAGAATAGTTCCTGATCTATTATAGTTACAGCAGACTGCTGGGAGTGCTACCATCACCAGAAATTGACCTTGGTAAATCTACCTACATACATGTACATGCCTAGACGAAAGTATATATATATTTTTTTTGTCAGAGGCGACTTGGTAACAACTATTTTCGCTTCAGAGGGTTCCATGTAAAAGTATTCCGTCCCGAAGGTCTTTCAGGGCTCTTAATGCCGAACCCCGACTGGTCGTGGATGCCGTTCTTTGAAAAGGCCACTAATGGACGCCCAGAGAACAGATAGCAGGATCAATTATGTAAATGAGTGCATTTCAAGCCTAACAGGCTTCTCCTTCTGGTTGAATTGACGTCCTCAGAATCTCAAGTACGCGATTCATTCGACTCATTCTCCAGGGAAGTGTGGTTGCTCCGCTTTATAGGACGGTAATGTACATTTTCCTCGGTTAACGACTTGAAGAAAGAAGAAAGTAGTGAGGGTCTTCTAGGTCATGGCTTTCACCTTTTAATACGCTTGATATTACTTTGGAAAGATAGATAAATACACCAATAATGAAAGGATGCTCGTCTCGAAATAATTGTTGTCATATCGTTTACATGCACGTTTGAAAAGCCTATACGTATACCTACTCGTGGGCCGATAAGTTCTTCAGCATACAATTTAACAGAGATGAATCCTTTTATAACACTCATACTATTGATTTTACCCATTAAACAAATAACTCATCTTTAGTGCCGATCCGTCTTTCAATCTTCAACTACTATGGGTACAAATTGTCATAGCGTTAATCGATTTTATATACATATATATATTTATTTACATACACACAGGAACGAAATAAGTTGACTTTTCCTCCCAAAAGGCGGGCAATGAACGACTTAAGGTACATATAAGGTTGATCCCAAGATTTCCAAGTTATAGGTAACTTCAGTGATATCTGTCTCCTGGTGATAACGCTCGTGCTTATGACGGATACAAATCTACCGTAAACGTAGTTCATGACTTGAAAATACGAACACTTTATTTTCCTACCAAAGATAAGCACCAAGATCCAATGTTATTCCGAGGAGTAGTTTGATTCGCAATTGGCAATTATTTCTTACAACCAACGATAACTTTTAGTAGCACTTTGTTCAAATTAGTTGCATGTCGGAGGTACTTATAGGGTGCCCATAGAACTAAATTATTTTCTTCGTTGGTTCATTCCTCTCAAATAGAAACCCTGATATTGTGGAATGTTAAAAAAGAAATGAAGATACCTCAATGTACATAATAAGTAGTTTTGCAGGGGAAGTGATAAGAGGGAAACAAGATCAACCAGAATCTCTCAATTACGCCAATATTTGTTAGGTCCGCGTTGGTTGCTGCCGAAAGGTCCAAGTTCTTATCATCACAGGCAGCGGCAATAAGCTCGGGGACAATTTAACCACACCCTTCTTCCCCTAGGTCGCTTCAAGTATCCACTTTCCCTTCTCTCCAACTGCGCTGCGGGGGTGCGGTGTTAATTTTCCGGTCGACTTGATCGAATTAGGCACCGGAGTGTTAACAGGGTTCGCCATTGCCAAGGACCCCTCTTCAATATTGAAAACTATTGATTAATCTAAGTAAACTTGTCTAATAACGGTCTAAAGGGCTTATAATTGAAGAGTAAACACGAGTATAAACAAGTTCCTATTAGCAAGATGAATCCAAAAACTGCGAAAGTTATTATACAAAATTTATGGGGTTCGGCAAATAGAAAAACTTATATTTGTACATTGGCTATTGGTAAACACAATAGAATTACTTATATAATAATCGTTTATTACACTAGAATTGAATTATGATAATCCTAGTGTCTTTATTTATTAGAAATGAAGGCTTCAACTGAGTCCATCGTCGGTCATAGGACGTTTGAAACTTGAAACAATTTGTTTCAACAAACTTGAAACTTTGAAACAATCAATTTACAATAGAATGTGTTTCAAAAAAGTGTTTCGTTGGTTAAACTATTTCTGTGGGTGGAGCAGTTCGGATTCCATTGATACGGATATTCAGGTATGCCGTTGACAATATTAACACGTCATAATAATGTTCAAACAAACATATTGGTTTCCTAATTGAATTTCAAGGACGTAATTACTAGTACCTATGTACCGTTTTAAGCTGCAATCATAATGATATTATGTTCTCATGGTTGGATTCGTTGTCACAAGTTTGAAAAGATTTTGATAATATGGTTTGTCACCATTGCATAGGTCGACGCTATGACTGCCAATGAGTGCGAATGTCACGCTGTTCACAGCCTAAGACTACTAATAAATTATTTTGTCTTAGTGGTAGTGAGTGGAATACACTTGAGGGACCGAATAGAAGCTTTTACCTAGACTAATGAAGACAATTAAAAACGGCAGCGTTTTTATTATTATCACAACCAATAGTTATTAAAAACATCATCTATTGTAATCTGAGTTAAGTACTGATTGCAAGTGGAAGAATTCAGAGTGAATCAATTCAAGTGATGGATGAAGCATGAAATCTCTTTTAGCATGAAAAACAGGAGAACGAGTGATCCGAGGTTCCTAGCGTAATAATAGTTGGGCTGATGTTAGGTTTGGTGTGTCCACAAGTCGAGTATAATGGGGTCACACGTGATTGATGGATGTTCAAGCTTTTCAAAATACATTAAATTGATAGATTAGGGAGTCTGAACGCAAGATCCAACATACCAAGGCGTATGCTCTGATTCGCGTCCTTGAGGTCGTAGCGGGTTGTCGTAATAGATTAAACAAGACTCAGCTAATAGAAGACTGTGCCCCCTACAACCGTACATCATTAATCACTTAATCAACCCTTAATTGATGTTTAGATAAACTGTGAGTGATGAAGAAACATTGCCTCTGATGAAAAGTGTTGTAGCTGCCAAGGTAGATAATTGAATTTGTCTTCTTCCCCAAACGTTAACAGGGGAAAGAGTCCAAAGCCTGTTCTCTCCCCAAAGGAGAATTGGGATCAGCACAAACGTTTTTATTTGTACAATGTCTACTACAAGTTGAGCAACCCTTTGAAACAACTGCCCCCCATCTTTACCAAAATTGAGCATGTATTATACCTAGACAGAGATTTCACGATCCGCATGTGCGGCAATGAAAGAGCAGCTACCGCTTTTATTTGCTGTGAAATTGAAATTGGGACATCGAAAGGTTATATTTCCGATTTCAAGGTCCCAAAATATTAGGTGCTTATCAACAATCAATTTAAACAATCTTGAACCACTGTCAAATGCAGACAGATACGTCCACCTGTCTACACCCACGTAAGGTACCTATTGAAATGAATATTACGAGTACCAAATAATAATTCTTCAATACCCATAATCAGGTACCAACCAAAGGTACCACCAGAGGATAAATCACGTTTTGGTATGGAGCAATCAGGCACTAATAATTATTATTTAGTAAATCATTATCGAATTATTATTATTATTGAGGAAACAATCAATAATAATAATAATATACCCGTATTATTACATATCAACATACCCATAATCAGGTGCCAACGAAAGATGACTCACGTTCGGTATGGAGCTATCAGGCTACGGAAGCTTTGAATATACTTTATTATTGATAGATGAGATCGTATTCCATTCCCATTTCCATCGCCGAGACCCTTCCTTGACTCAGTTCTTTCTTCTTCCAGCGATTTCCATTTATATCATTGAAACTCAAGCTGAGTGAGCTGTGAAGACGTTAGCTTAGATAGCTGCGCATTGTTGAAAGCTCCCCGAGCCTGTTGGTTATGACAAGACATCAGTAGCAGGCTTTCCTAATCAGCCTGTGTAAAAAGGGGGTCCCCCCACCACATTTTTCCCGCTTCCTTCATTCACGGTTTCTTTGTCATAACTGTGCGGAGAAGGGGAACGAGAAGCCCACGTTTTCAACCAATCACAATAAATTGTTAATTATTCCCTCTTATGCTTCATAAGGTACAATGATGAAGAGCTAGGACATTTTCGCCAATAATGGGGGTTAGGATAGCCATAGTGATCATTAATATCCTACCTATCGTAATACCTACAAAACCATACCCAATCGTAAGGAGATACATGAACCAAAAAGGATATTATGTTTTCTAAGGAAAACTTGCTGATTATTGCTAAGAAGAATAAAAAATGCGGGAATGAGGGGACATGACTGAGGGGGATATGACTGTCTAATACGTCCAATTTGGGAAAAATTGGGTTCGGAAAAACAAATGCGAAAAAATATTTTTGGAAGCTAGCTTAGTACCGTTTACTTCAAGACAAAAAGTTCAAAACAAGCCAGAAAAATTAATTTTGACTTAGATAATAAATATTACAGTCTGTAAAATATCTGTCTCTGAAGTAGAACATTCCTTAGTTGAAAAGCTGCCGGACTAAATTGGGTATCTGCCCTCCACGCCCTACATGAACACGAAAATCGTTATCCACTCGTCGGAAAGCTCTCGATTTATGCCGAAATTTTATGCTGATTGCTCGGGCATGAAAACAATTAAACCACGTCAAACATGGTAACGCTTTTGAGGGGACAGCATTTTGGATTGACCCCAGCGAAAAGCCATATTCAAGCAATAGTGTGGTTCAGGATAGCTAAATATATTATCTACATAGGTAAACACGTAAATAAATGAAATGGAATCGTAAGTTCACAAAGAAACTAGAAGGCACAACCGCAATTGAAGGGGGAGGGGCTAAGGACTGTTGTATATCGACTAAATTTAGCAGCAACTAGCACGGATGAGCTTTGATTACTTGGATGGAGGACGGAGATTCCAATCTGACTTTGATTAAAACGCCAGACGCGACTGTGACGGACAGTTATTGCTCGAGAGATAGGTCGGCTGGATGCCCCATAAGTCCCGGACTTGGAAGGGGAGAGTTTGGATGAAGGGTATGAGCCGAGGGTTAATATTAATGGTAAAACATCATTCCACCTGGGAGAATATACGGCAACTTCCTTAAATACCGGGTTTGTTTGTTATCTGAACTGACTGTACGGTGAAAGGATCCTTCGGAGAAAGTGCGTGAGCATCAAAGCGTTACGGAGGGCTGGGTATCACTTCATCAGGATCCCCTCGCTTTTCTCGCTTGTTCCCGACAATGAATTCCAGAAGGGTGGCTGGCATCCCTTCCTGATAGGACCCTCCAAGTTACTCTCTCCTTCTTTCCATGGCTTAGACCTCTCATCACAATCAAACCAGATAAATAAACACTAGAAATGACTAGGGTTACACGAGTGCTCTATTTCTTCTTCATAAAACTTTATCACCACTTGAATTCTATGCAGGGACAGTCACTTCTTGGCATTTTACCCTATTGTTGTCGATTATGGGGATAATCGCTATGGCGGATTAATTAGCGTTCGATTAATTTGTTCACCCAGTAAACTAGTGTTTCAATCAAGAGTAGCATACTCTCTTAAAAATAATTACTTCAGAATGATTTCAGGTTGTTCATACTGTAAAATAAATCGAATCTATGTGATTTGAGAGGAACACTCTCGTGTGCGAGGAATACTTGAGAATTTGCAGACGGCTTCTCGTTTTGGACTGACCTTGAACATCAAAGCATAATATTATACTTTTCAACCAACAATTAGATAACAAGTACTTAGTTCATACAATATCTCAGCATCCGTGGGAGGAATTGAGGTAGAAAATAGGTAGGAACCTATACTTCGAGTTTTTTTTCTAATTTATGATTTGCGAAGCATAATTTGAATGCCATTCCATGTCATCATTGAAGAGCAGAAAGCGTTGTAAATATTCCTTGATTTACGATTTTGATCAAAATTTATTATAGAAGCGTTATCACACCATCATGGAGTGTTTACATGGAACAGAGAGAACATGGAACAGAGAGAACATGGAACATACGCCTACCTACTACACCCCATAGGTATAGCTTGAGTTGTAATCACAACTGTTGCTAGACAAATGAATGATCACGCACACATCGTTGAACTTCCCATGTTCGAAAAATTCCAATATCTACACTGTGCGTTTGAGT
>JAEMON010000002.1:32777108-32797739 GCA_030264115.1 Lygus lineolaris
CAGAGTACTGAACATACACTTACTTTTCAAATACGGTTAAGTACAATAACTCCCTATACAACGTACGGTGATCCATTCGAAGGTTACGCGTTAAAGTAATGGTCTCAACCAGAGGCTCATACAAAAGGGCTCCTGAATGATAAGGAATAAAATATCGTCATGGATACATCATTCAGAATGTATTTTCTATCGAACTCACTCCCACCCATCTTTTACCCTTACATAGATATTGCTCGCCCGAGGGAAATATCGTGGAGGGGTTAGTTCATATTTCTTGACAGAAGAGAAAGATGATAAGGAGTTGGAGGGGAGGAGCAGAGGGCGTTGAGGTCATTTATAACTCAGAAAACAACTACGACTCAATTCTTTCATATCCTCTGATGGACAGCGTATAGTCGGAATGGAAAATAGGTGCGATGCTTGGACGAGGTGCGACAGGTGCACACGAAGGGGTTGGAGAAGGTATTAAATGCCTTCCAAAATGAGAACCTTCAATTTCGTAAATTACCTATACTTTACTGTCGCCTTGACAGATACTTACCTACCGGAAATAGTTTCCCACTTGACTGTACAAGTTTAGGTACTTTTGGTCGCTATACTACAATAGGAAGAATGAACGAATAAGTAGGCGAAATTCCAAAGGGAAATAGGTACGTTGAAGTTTATAAATTCGGCTGCCACTAATATATAATGAGTGTTGTGTCGAAACAATGCTTTTAAGTCGGTAAATGAAAAAAAGCTCGGAATGGTTCGGGATGGGGGGGGGGGGGGGGGGGGGGGGGGGGGGGGGGGGGGGGGGAAGTAAGAAAAAGTTCCATTCATGCAGAATGAGTTGGTGAGCGAATTTTCAAAGAATCATATCATATTATGTTCCCATGTTTAGGATGGTATTTCACACCAAAAACCTCAAAAAACACTTTTTTTAAGTGATTTTTGAAACTAAATTATTCTGGCCATCGAACTCATCCTTACTTTTGATATTATTGACATTTTAAAATTTTTTTGGATTTTTTTTACGTCGATCCCTCGGGGAGATATCGTCTGGAGTGACACAAACACACACACACTTATATATATAAATATATACATATGAAAAATTGTTAAATTTCAGGAATCGTTTTAGAATGGTCTGAAACGGATTTCCATGAAGAAAATTGTCAAACATTTGCATTACAAAAATGTTGAAGCCATTGCAATAGCTTCACTTTCTTCGAAAATTCGCTAAAAGCAGGAGATAACGCTAATTTGAATCTTGAGGGAACTTTAATCCTCCGCTTTCTATAGTTTTCAATCTCTCTTCAACCCGAGGAGCTCCCATCCACTCGTATAGGTCTTTCGTATTCTACTCTCTTCACCCCTTTCACAGCTAGTTCCCCTTCTTCCTAAAGTTAGACAATGTGTCAAAAGTTGTTTGCCAAAGTAATTAACCCCACCTCCTTATCCTGACGAAAGATTTAAAAAAAATCTTTTCGGCAGAGAGATGCTACCGGTAAAAAAAATAAAAAACTTCTCTTCCCCTACGAGCTTTCAACAAAGATTTTCCACTCGATTTATTCTCTTGGAAATTAAACTGAGCTAAACGCCACAATCCAATAAGAAAATTTCGTTGTGGGAAATACTTAATAACAATGAACCTGTTCGTAACAAAATCGAATACATTAACTTTATATAATTTAGATGATGTATTCGATTTTGTTACGAACAGGTTCATTGTTATTAAGTATTTCCATTTATTATTAAGAAAAATTACGCGTATGGTTGCACACTGTGCAAATACTCTAAACAATGGTTAATGAAATATCAGAATTCCAGTATTAAGTGCCTGAAATGATCTATTCAGATGAGTTATACCTAATGGTTGTTAGTTTATTCTCGTTGACCCATTCCCGAACAGGATCAGAACTCAAATCTACCACCTACCTAGCAGAAATTATGATTCACTATAGGTGTAAAACAATATCAAGAAAGTTCCATTTATGAGATTTGGTGATTGATTCTCATAGGACACACACACACACACACATAAGACGGTTAATCATAATTTTGAGGTGAAAACAAAACGACCCCTACAAAGTATAAGCAACACATTACTTATGCAGATTATCTCCCCAAACGACAGGAATTGTTGGTCTTATCTCTATTCGGCAATAGGGGTCGGCTGGAATAGATGAAACCTCTGTTCTGAAAATAAAACCTGAATGGAACCAGGAAAATGATGGGAAAGGCAATTTTTTTCAAACGACTCAACACCCGAAATGGTCCCAGACGAGATGGGTGCTCGCTCGGGGTCCCGTACCCACGGGAGCTTGGGGGCGCTCGCCCAGAAACAAAAGGATTACCGGGATAATGGAACTGAGTTCGGCGAACGGCGAAATGAAAGAACGAAGAAGAGAGAATTGCAGAGTGAAAAAAAGGATATAGAGCGACGCATTTTTACTTGTTTTCCCCTTGAGAAACGTTAACAGAGGTTTTGGTATACGAGTGTTTTTTCAACTGGTTCGTAATTAGTCGTTGAGGATATTCGACTAAGTAAACATCGTCCCTTCGTCAGCGATCCACGAATAAACTCGTTGTTTTCTCGCTGAACATGGCAGTCTTTCGACGTTATGATGACCTCGTTGTCCTTTTGAAAGAAAGGTGTTTCCCAATGGTGTTACTGGTGGAAAAACCTTGGCAAATTAGTAACAAACAGTACTTATCAGTGTTATTGTAAGTGGTAGGAAGAATGACTGCCTAAATAATCGTAATCGTTCTTCGGATGACGAAACAATAAGTAATAGACATTTTCGGGATACATATTTACTTCCATCGCTGTGCAGAAGCCCATAACCTGGAAGTTGTCCATCCCTCGCGATTTTCGAATGAACAGGTCAGACGTACCTATGATAATATTCTATCCGTTCCCCATATTTTGAACTTTGGGGACTCAAGATATTTTCACACCTCATGAATGATTAAGAGCAACGAGATGAACAATATAAAACCAAGTTTCGAATCAAATTTTGATTTTTGGAGTTAACGATTCAGTGTTATACAAGAGACACTAGAATTACATTATAAATTAATATAATTCACGCTAAAATATTAATTATAATACGAATACATTACCTGATAATTATAGTGTTTATATTATGTTGCTATACTGATGAGTAACATAAGCAACCGAAATGGCGGAAAGTTAACGACCTATCTGCGTTGACACCTACTGTAACACCAAGGATAGTGAAGGGTGAAAATTGGATTAGTGTTTCCGAAGTTCGGACAGTGCCTTATTGCAGGTTCCACAACTATTCCTGAACGGGCGAATCAGGGATGGCAACGACCAAGCAGCGCCCACTGAGATCAATTTAGCTCCAATACTCGTATAATAACTGCGGTTTTCCCAGTACCCCTCATCTCGTCCACCAATCGACCTTAATCAAACTGAACTTCAACAGAAAATTTCAACATCGCCGGGCAGTCTCTACAGGTCCAATAACTGCCCGAGAGTCAGCGGCTATCATAAATCAATAACTTCTCACGAGAGTTAATCGAATTAAAACGGAGTGTCGTGCACGTGTCCCTCAGCTGAAGTTTTAGGTAGGATGAAATAATTATTCAATTTCATGAAGCTTCATAATTTAGGTCATCCTATATTTATGTGACGAAGGAACGTACAATAGATCGAAAAACAAAACCAACACGTTGATGCAACGTATATATTCTCAGTACTCATAGATTCTCAGGTGATTCATTCTCATCCCAAAGTGATTCCACTCGTAATCTAATGAACGGGTACTATTGAATATAGCGACGCTGAAGTTGCCAAAAAATTGATATCTAATCACGGTTAGATACAACCAAAATAATAGATAACAAAAACCGTGGTATTGATCTTATTGCCTTCGGCCCAGCCCTTATTTTTCGCCGTTAGTTCAGCGCTCGTGGCAATCGGCCAATATAAAAAAGCTTCGCAACACCTCGCCCCTCCATCAGGTCTCGATCTCAAACCCCACGTACCTACTGACTGGGAAATTAAAATCAGATTACTGACTTCGAGTGGGAATAAATTGAAACACATTTTACAGTTTTTGTAAGTGCTCCTCAATAAGATCTCTCTTATTTTCATAACATTTAATTGAATCGATGAGAATAATGCAGAGGTACCCCAAATCAGCCATATAGAAGAGAAAATGTTTTTTCAAGGAAACATCAGTAAAAGACGGATACTTAAAAGTGTGGAAATGTCCTCTTATTTACTAAATGATTATATTGCAATACTCCTCTTAATGATTCAAAAATGTTCTAGCGTGAGTGTTTCTGATTGTGAGTGTTTTAAACAAGCTTAAACGGCTATCCCGGTTTCCAGGAGGTTTTTTGCAAAAGTTGATCATTTTCACACCTCAGTTGAGAATATTGCGATACAATTTGAAACTAGTTACAATACCAATGAGATTATGATATATGATCAATAGCATTATAAGAATATGATATGAAAAATATCAATGAGATAATGATTAATTCATGCAGTTGAATTTAATGTAGGTAATGTGAGGATTGAACAGAGTTCAATATGAGCACAAATCAATTAAAGTTCTGGTATCGCCCTCACCGATTAATTTTTTCGAAACAATAGTTTAGTATTTTGGCAAACGATTTGATTCAAAACTAGCGAATTTTTATAATAATTTGACCTTTCATCCAAGAATGCCAAGCAAGAATTTCCAACATACGTGCTCCAAACCTAAAGAAAAGTTTACACTAAATTAATCAATGGAATACAGTTATTTTTACTGTAACTCATTCCCGTCTAAACAAAGACTTTCGTATTTTCACAATCAAATGACGAGAGGTTTTGCTTCCCCTTATGAGTCAAGTGGGCGCCTCTCGAGGTGACAGGACAATTGCGCACGGGCCTTGAAAGCCTTCAGTCCGTCGAGAGCCCTTTTGAGACGCGATCCCTTGCAGCCGTCTCTTCACAGCCTCGGGGTCACTCTTCCACGTACACCACACAACCTTCATGGTGTTTGGATTTTTAGGGATTCAAGGGACCTTTGAAACAAAATTGAGAACTGGCATTTATAATGAAAACATAATAAATATAGGTAATGGATTATAGAACAATATTATAAACGGATAACAATAAATCATAATGTGTGGAACGAGAACATAATCATCAAACTACATGCTCGATTACCAAGTGTATGGATTAGGAATTCAAATTTGAATAAGTGGGTAGATTGTCGATTCTGTCCCGGTGTCTTTCATTTTCATCGTTGACATTTCGGGTAGGTACCTAAATACAATCATTTACAGATTCAGTACCTACCTACAGCTCACGTAGTCCAACAAGTATTACAAGAAGTGATCAACCCTTGGATGTAGACATAGAACTGAGGGGATCAAAATGTTTATGGCGGTTGAAATAGATAAAGTTCTTTTTCACCTAGATTAGGATGAACTTTTTCAAACACTCATAAAAACCACGAAAACACGGGACCGAGCCCTCACAACATTTGGGTATGAATATTGATGAATCCAAAATATGGATTCATATATTAATGTGGCTTTATGAACATGATGAGGGGTGATTGTTCGTAAGATAATTGTGAATACTAAATTCAAGCATGTAGATTGTATCAACAGATGAATGGATTGATATGAGTGGGTTCGTCCAGGCAGCGTTTGTCGTACTACCTACCGACCGAATCGCATTGGTCCTAGCGGAAACAATATCCATTCAATGGGCGAGAACGCAGGTGGCAGGCAACATGTTATCAACAAGAATCAACGAGGTGTACATTTTGCATGCAATCCCGAAGCTCATTCACGGTGATATTACCATAACAGAGCGTGCTGACGAGTTGATCGCGATTTACATTAGGAGAGGGAAATGTAAACAGGTTAAGAGACAGAGCAAAGTTTGAGATTGAGTGAATAGCCCGGGGAAAATGCATATCACGCTGATTTTCAAACGAGTCAGCGGTTTTGACACGCGTTTCAGGTCACGGTTTACCGTAGAGTTCAACAAGTTTTGTAGAGTTTGTAGGATTCAGTGATGAGAGAACATTGCCAAGCAATCTCCTAAAAGGATTTTATGCTATGACGAAGATTTCAGCTCTCAGATGTGGTTGCATTTTGGAATTATTAACTACCTACATAGTTTTCACATCGACTTTCCAATATAATACTATTCTGTTGAGAGAAGATCGATAATGAGACAATCATTTTTAGGGCGAGTGGTTCTAAACGGCCAGTTTTCTAGCGATGTTCCTACTACTTGTACTTCGGAATGCTCCTAGAAAACTTTCAAAATGTAAGTAGTAGGTACCTACCTAATTCGGAAAATTCCGAACAACCCACCACATAGAACCTAGATAGGTATGCATCAATAAGCCGTCACAGCTTGCACTTGTTGTACGGATGTACGGTCACCTACAATCTCACAATCCCTACAGTGAAGTACCTACCTAAATACCTGATGATATTCCCTCCAAGCTACAAACTGGCACTGATATTGAGCAGCTGTGAGAGCCATTACTATAAATGAGTACCTCAGCTTTAAAGGTCTCATTGTTAATCATCAGGACAGTAGGTAATTTATTTAAGGGCACCCAATGCCAAAAGCGAAAAACATGGATCGGATATGGCGGAGGTGACATCGGGTACTCGGATTGAGCCATTCCTTCCGTTGGTTTCCCTAGACTGGGGCAACATTCCCCAGTTGTTATCGATAGGGCCTAAGTGTCATAAAGGCTTTGGGGCAGCGCCGTCTAGATCACCACCGTATTGATAGCATCTTCGTTTTCAAGTGTTCTGTTCACCGTTGTGTTTCTGTTTATTAGCTGAAAATAGTAATCAAACACACAACATACTCATGTGACATGAATTCAGGTATCGTAGGATACCAAACAAAAGGGAGACAACACCTTTCTTGTGACCAGGCGAGGGACAGCGTGGGTGTGAATGATTTTCCGCTCCACACCGGAGAAGAACTACCTTTCTTCAAGGGAAAATTCATTGACCAATTCGAATAGATTTTGGCTTGAAGATCGCACATGCATTCATTTCAAGGTAGTTTAACAAAAACCTGCAAACAACCACTGGAGCAAAACACAAAAATAATACCAATTACTGGAAATAAGAAACGTCTGCCAAGTTGGGTGGGCAAAGAAGGTTAATCCTCACTTTTGTAACATGGATGTTTCGAATCAGTTCATCATTTCACCGAAATTGGAAGAATTGATCTGGAATTGTTAGGCAATCATCTAGGTTCAATTTTGGCTCAAATTTGAGCACCATCGGTCCATCGAGAATTGAGAGACCGTCGTTTCAGGAATATGCATAAAACCAGCATTTTTTGGTGGAGAGCAGGGGGGAAAAATAACTTACTTATTTAAGATATTGAGGAGAATTTAATGAAGTTTCGATAACTGGTGAAAGGCTCCTTTGATTCGTCAAAAATGAATGGAGGTGGGTCGGAATTTCCTACTCAAGACATCAGAATACAATTTAGCGATCTCGAAAACCCCCGTTTCTCAATTTTCAGCTCCGAAATCCTAGTAATTCGGCAGAAATAAGCTGAAGAAAAAACGGTACGCAATGGGTTACCCACTAAGAATAACGGAAGATGAGTGATTGTATTAATTTTTATATATTACTGTATAACGATAGATGACAATCACTGCTTTTTGACGAAAATTTTAGCTTGCGGAAATTGCGTTCAGGTTGCAAATCTTTCAGAGTTCAAAAGAAAAGAAGAAACCCATTCGCGTCGCGGTAACACGTTAAATACTGGTCTAGGACAAGGGGTTTGGCAATGTGCCCTCGAGTTCTTGATGCTACACCCGCCGAACCAAGCCTTTCAGTTCTTAGTCAGCTTTATAAACTACCCTCAACATGATAACGGGGCCTCTTAGATCTCTCCGCCACGTCGAATGTCCTTACTCGTGTTTTAGCCGTTTTACTCCTCTTGCCATGTTTGCTATTCTCTTATACTGCGCTGTGAAAAGCATAGAGCAGATGAATCAATGCTGCTGATGCAGTTCACAATGCATACCGCCAATAGAACTTGTCGACAATGAAATAAGAACATACTTTGGATTTTAAAGCATGGTGTAACGCAGCACGCCGTACACAACAACATAAACATCACAGGTTGGACACCTGGTGGTGCTCTCGGAGCCCTTCCTTCACCTAAAAAGTTTTTTATTTTTTTTTTTGCACAGGTCAACCCGACTCACTCAGCTTAGGAATCGGACATCACTTCGGACCTTTATATTGAGCTTAGTCCATGTTGTTTTTCAATGATTTCTCTTATGTGTGGTACGGGAAATGAGTTGACATCACTCTTTTTGTGTGATGCCATCTCGTCCGGAGGATAGGATTAACATTACCTGACGAGTAAACAGATCATTTTTCCAAAACAAAAGCGTTTTCAGAAACTCGAAAAATTTGGCCACTGATGGCCGCTAGAGATTTGAGGAAGACCCCAGTGAGAACCCATGAATAACTTTACCTTTACGAATTCAACAGGCCAACGATAAGATAATTTGGATTCGTTCTGAGCAACACAATCTGGTACATGAAGGGTGAAAGAAAAGTATTGCAATCGGCAGAAAACAGAATATGTTTTTAGAATGATTCGCGGGTCTTCAGATCGAAAAACTGAAGGAAGTCAATTTTGGGTCGAATGCAATATTTTTCTTTCTACGCTTCGAGTAATCTGAGACCAGTAAAAACTAAGTCCAAACCAAAAACTAGTTCAACATGAATGAGGGAATTTTCAAAAAACCAAACCTTGCGGAGTATAAACGACATGGAAACCTGGGGAGCCGTTTGGGTCTAATTAAATATAACATACCTACAAACAAACAATAGGGTCAGGATACTTTATAATTATTATTCTCTCGATCTTTTGTCATGTTGAGTTTTGTGACAAAGGGACAATAACCTGTAATGCTGTCCAACCCGAATGCTTCCATCGAGCTCGCTGTAAATTCATGAGGGGACATGAATCTGAAGCGATAGCCACTTGCAACGCGTCATTAACGGATTCCCGGAGTTTTGAATTTGCAAGAGCGGCTTCGCTCAGTGAAATGGGAATGGAACGAGGCATCACATTAAGCAAAGCATCTACTTCGTCGACCTGACCTATGTTCATCCCCTGTCAAGTTTTAACATAGCCACTATCCACTTGATTTGGAGTGGTATACTTAATCAGAATGACAACAGAAGTCGGTTCGGTGCATGAAATTGTACAACAAAATTCTGTACTGGACTACAAAATTGCTAGACCTACCTGAACCGATTCAGATGTTTGATGATTCGTTCGACAAGTTCTATCATATCAATTAACTTAAGGGCTCACTTCAATACCGTGTTCTTACTATCGATGAATTTTTCTGTTTCAGACCTGTCGATATCTCACTATCATAATGAATTTAGCTATTTATTGTATGACTCGATCCTCAGCCTAGAATTTCAATATTATTACTTAATCTCAGATGTAATTTTTATAAAGATAAATATTATATTATTTATACCACAAACCTTACCTAAATGTTGAAAACTCTTCCTACGAAAGTCATGTTTCTTTGTCAGTTCATAATTATTGTGTATACTAATAACTGTAAGCCAACGCCAAGTAACAAAAACAATAACAGGCAATCACCATCAGTAAAATGAATATACCTAGGTCTGTTCCAAGCGTGTTTGAATGTCGGTTGACTGTTCTTATCAGCGGGTACTGCGTACTGCATGTTTTAAGCCTTTCCAGGGTACAACAAAGACTCGAAAATTGTTTTGGTGGAGAGGGGAAGGAGAGGCGGTGATGGGTCAGATTGCTCTTGGATCATGGTTGCAACTGTCACCATTTACTGTCATGGCAGTCGCACTTGCTATTACGACGAACGCCACCATAATGTGCACATCGAATTCTGACGACTTATCGAGTCTAAAATCAACATTTAAAGTCAAAACAGCAATAAACAACGGCCTGAATCTTGGTACAAATATACGAGTACATACCTACCTACAAAGAAACAAACTTAGAGACGAATGTTAGGGTCCCGCCACGGGAGCTGCGATAATAATATATATCACGGTGCCTAACATAAAATTTAACTCTGGAATCAAATTTTTTACAGTTGAGAGTGGATGAGTTCAGGAACTGACGTCCATCTTCCTGATCTACGGGAAGCGCTCAACCCGGTAACGGTTTAATCGTTGCGGTTATTGATGTTAGGGGTCGTAATCTGACCTCAGACCACCTGTTGAAGGTGTCGACATTCATTTCGTGATGACTAAGCGGTTTCGGAGCCCATCACGCCACGACTACGCATTCCGAGTAATCCCATTCGTCACTTGACATGCATGTGGGGAAGGGAAAACCACTGAATCGTAAGGCTCAATTTAGTGAGCAAACCAATTGTGCAGTAGTTCAAACTGAATCTGATAGATTCTGGGAGATCAGAAGACGACGTTGAGGACGTTCCGGTAATCAATTGGTCAGAAATAGATCAGAACATGGTGCTAATACGAAAGTATGAAACATTTTCGAAATAATTAATTTCGATCCCTGAAATCGAACCAAAAGGTAAGAAACAAGTACCTATATATTATTTCCATTCTAACCACTCCATAGAGTTTTGCACAATCCAGGTAAGAGTATTTTCCCGAACTGTGTATTATTATGTATCCAGCTAGTGGGTATATAGCGAAAAAATGAGTTATTGACGCTAAAATGTTTCGTACGGCGTTCCTCACACCGAATTCTAGTTTGTCAAAAACCTCACTAGTTGGACCTCAGAAAATACGGCAATTCGGCAGATACCGCTCAAAATAAAGAGCGTTTTGAGCGAAAATTACACAAAGGTTCATTATTTTCTGTATAGATCGCCCATCAATGAAAGATCCTATTGGTACTTATATAGTAAGTACCTAGCGTATATATATCACGAGAGACACTTTGCTTTATTGGGCACAATGAGTATTCTTAGGCCTACAGAGTAGGTATGATATATATCAAATTTTTGGTCATCACACGGATTTTTTCACTTTCCCAACAATTTAATTTTTTGACTAAGAGGGTTTGCTATCAACTCGTCATGAATATGAATCTAATTGTATATGTATATATACAAATAACTACTTAAACGAAACACTTTATAAAGTTCTATACAATTATCTATTGAAACAACTATTTTCCGAGTAGAATTATCGGGTATTTATTAATATAAATAGTGAGCAATATTTATGTCTTTCAGTCTGTGCAACGATCACACTCGAACGGCTACCCCGATCTCGTTGAGGTTTTCGGTTTATTATTTTGCTTAAGGAACTTTCGGAATCAAACTTCTTCCTTGAGAGTTTCTTCATTTTGTGTATTTATTTCCTATAATAATTTGTATATATTTATCTACCAGTTATTCATTAATTTTGTAGATCCATGTTACCCCCCCCCCTCCCCCCCCAAAAAAAACCCAAAAAACACCATTAGCGTTCAAATTTTCGTGGACAGTCGGAAACTTTGGATAATAGGTAACTATCTGAAATCTATCGTTTGGCGTTTGTATAGACAACTAATTCCATTCGAATATGGACGAACGGCTGTACTTGTCCATCCCCAAAAGGACTCTACCTTGATTGTTTCCTTGTAAATGCTTTTCCTCTCCATTCTGTCCCCTTGTTCTTTGAAAAGGGTGAGACAAGAGACTAATACCATGGCACAAATAATGCCACTCCATGCCTCCTCTACTTCCTACTCTTCTTCCCAAGTATATATATATATCCGTTGATCTGTAATTATTTAAACTGCCGTTTGTTTTTGTTTCCCTCTGGGGTTGTATCTTCGGATTTCCCCTCAGTCTCCCCCTTTTTCTACCCAATCACCTTACTCCCTAATCCCCATCCCTAGCCTTCACCTCCCCAAGTTGGATGTTTACTCGGAACACAAAGAGATCGCAAACTACGCTCTCGAACGCGCGGCTTCTCGTCTCCCCCTTTCCAATCGAATTCCACCCCATAATTGGGTTTCCTGTCTTAATACCGCTATTCCCACATTCTTCTCAGGGAAAACTTTGCCAGAGATTGTATCAGCTTCCATAGGTCGGAGGAAGATTGAGTTCCGAATTTCAAGCTTCCTGTGGCTCAGTCAATATAGAAGATGTGGTTATGAAAAAAATAAAAATAAAAAAAAATAAAAAACAATAACAAAAAAACAAATAAAGGACTATGAAATTATTGTTTTGGGAAAGTAACGTCAGTTCACATCACACACGCACACACACACACACACACACACACACACGCGAGCGCGCTCATTACTCCCTCATCCAAATAGGTAGGTGTAGACATTTATCTTTATCACAGTCACATTCTTCGTGTTCCATTCCTTCACGTACTCAGTCCGGGTTCCAGTAGCTTCGGATGATCTGATACCACTGAAGTCGATATTGAATTTTGTAGAGATCACTCCTCTATTACCCTCCGACATCAGCTAAATCGGACAACATAAGTTACGAGAAATCGAAGATGGAGAAATTCACGATTGTAAGAGGGCAAGGTTATCAAGCATTAGTTCCATGTGAGCGCAACTATATGGAATATTACAGCCTTTTTACTCATAAGGTAGGTACCATCTGTAAGGACAAGGGTACCATCTGTGAGCGCAACTATATGGAATATTACAGCTTTCATAGCTATTTACTCATAAGGTAGGTACCATCTGTAAGGGCAAGGGTACCATCTGTGAGCGCAACTATATGGAATATTACAGCTTTCATATAGCTATTTACTCATAAGGTAGGTACCATCTGTAAGGGCATAGGTAATCACACAATGCGTGAAAATTTCGTGGATATTTTGGGAGTTTCACTTGTGAAAACAATAATGAGTACATCATGGTGAAGCCAGTCCCCAACTATCCGCAAATGAGTAGTTAGGTCGGATGAATCGTTTCGGAGTTTTTCCACGGATAAGGAATTCACCGCAGATGGACAGACAGATCTTCTCTTCCGAATCAAATTTATTACAAGCGCTAAAAGAAAGATATGAATGTGAATTCTGATGATGGAGAGGACGAAAATAAAAATAATTGGTTATGACTTTTTACGTCAACTATCATACGAACTATACGCACACAATGATTCTTTGAAAATTCGCTCATCAACTCATGCTGCATGAATGGGACTTTTCTAGTTGGGGTATGTGTGCAGGGAGGTTGCTTGAGAATTGCAACAATAGCAACAGATAGTCTTGGGAGTAACTGTGTGTGTCCAATACATGTGTGTATGAAATGGAATGCTCGCTTTGCAGGATGCTGTGTGTTTCTTAGAAGTAAGTTTATCTAAGTGGGAAAGGGGACCCGTTTGAATGGGATGCACCAAGACGATTGTCGAAGTTTGTGTTCCCGTTTGGATTCGTAAGCAAATTCCCTCCCCAGAACGAAGCACCGGGAACCGGATTAGCATAGCCTGACCCCCTCCTTATCGCTCCAACCCTTCGCTCTCTCGATGTAATGGACGGCCCACGATGTTCGTCCGTATCCCAACCCCGGCGTGATGCCTTTGGAAACGCCGTACAACTTCATTAGGTACCTAATGAGACCGGGAGGATAGAGACACGAGGACCATGTTTCCCTTTCTCCCTCCTCGTCTTCATTGACAAACATGAATTCACGAGGGTACGCCGCTTCCCTAAGGAAAACTGGAGAGCGTTTCCTAACCTTTGGACCCCTGACTGGATCCGTCAAACTCTAGGAACGCTCAGTTTATACCGCCGGTGATCTCAAAGGGATCCCTACCTAGGGATAGTCCTACCTTGTGCGTCGAGTAAGATTAGCGTTAAGGATTCTTTTGCTTAGTTGAACCAAGTTGTTTTCTTACGAGTATACTGAGTTCACAGATATTATTATGGCGAGTGGGTTTCCATATCGAGAATTGAAGGGGAGCTAAGAAGAGAGCCGACAAAGAAGGGTTTTGAGGAAAACACTCCAAAGTTTTCACATTTCACTCATATCAATGAACGCCTTTCGATGACCTTTTACACATCGCAAAGATAGATCTCAGCCAATGTTCGAAATATCAAACTGAAATAATTATGAAACGATTCAATACAGATGGCAGTGATTCCGAAACCGTGTTTTCCCTAAAATGTGCCAATGCAAACCAAAATGCTCATTCCCTCGCAACTCAAAAACCTTCAACAAAATATTGAAACAAAAACGCTATTGAGATGACTCAGGTACTACATCAAAATTAAAGAAAGTATTTCACGAAATTATATCGAGTACTTAGCCTCTGGGTGGACTGGAAAGACAAACTCTAGAACACTCTCTATGATTTTGAAACGTCTCCTGGTTATAAAAAAAATTATGGAGAATCCGATCCCTAGTTACGATCCTATTTAAACGTGTTTCGGCCGTGATGGACTGTCGATCCAAGACGATCGTATTCAGCGATAGCCTAAAACCTGGCCAGGAACTTTAACATCATTTCGAGAAAACCATATCAAAATCTATATTAAGTAGTTGCCAATTGAGCGTTGTTGAGTCACGAACATACATACACTTATACCGAATTATACTATAGAGATTGAAAGTAGCGAGAATTTTTCAATGTTTCCACGTACAACCAATCCACGTGAACCAGAAAAATTGAAAATTACCAACGTTCCACCAAATTGTTGCTATAACAGGTAAAGCGAGCTCTCCAACTAGCTAGTTTTTATTTTCAGGAATTGAAAGAGCCGATGGTGCTGACCTACTTTATACGTATGACTTTCAACTGATTTAGGGAAAACTATGACAACAACACTGGTATATCAAGCATAGGGAAGTCTACGGGAGAGAAGCCAACTCAAGAATATTTAATTGGCATTATATCAACTTAATACCGATTTTGAAAGGGATTCCAAACAACCGGGAAACGACCGAGAGGGTGCAATTATAGAGAGCTTTAAACTGAACAATTAGCATTTTAACAAGGAGAATATTAGTAACTCTTGGCGGGTCGAATAAATCAATTAGCAATTTCACCCAAAGGCGATAATATAAAGCTAACTATTCAAATTACTAGTACACCGGGTATAAACAATATGGAAACAATACCGAAACGGAAGAATTTACCACGGAATTAATCAGACTCACTGAAAAATGCAGTGTTTGGCTGCAGTTGATTTTACCTGTGAACAAAAGAATACGAACAATAATTAGACTTGATAGAATCTTATTCAGTGGGATAACGAATTAACAAAAATACTCCATGACTCATAATAATCATCAAAAACGTCTGCCGAGTTTGGTCGGCGGTATAGCTTCCTCGTACACCTTGATACCATAACAAGGATGGACCGATGTACTTCTCATGAAGGTACGTACTCGTACCTGCTCAGCGAGACATATTTACGGTCAGACGTTGGTGGAAGGTAAAGTATTAATCGGCTTCTTCCCGAATTGAATTGTCCGAATAGTGATCGATGGAGTTTGGCCAGAAGTTGTTCAGGGACGGATGGAAGACAGACAGTTGCGGGTGGACAGACACGGAACCGAATTCGGCAAACGCTTAGGGGAAATTTGAGCGTTTAGGGAAATTTACGTTAGCACATGCGCAGGAGCTAAATTATTGGTCCAACGGCAATACAACTAACCCGCATAATCAGTGAAAATTTCATCAACATCAGATGAATAGTTTCGTGGTTTTGCATGGAACAACGAATTGTCCAGAGACGAATAAATGGACAGACACGGAAAATCTCTTACAGAAAGAATGAAAATAAAGGAGCTTTCATCGCAAAGGTGAAGAGTGCCGAAAAATTTAAAAATGAGATTTTTCTTGAATTGTCCGATAAACACCAACGCAGATTTCTTAACCCTGAACTGCCCAACCCAGATTCACAACACAATGACTCCCCGAGGGGGTATGACACACCCCAACTTAAAAATCTAAAAATAATTTAATCAAATTTCAATGTTGAGGAATAAATCAATAGTATACTCGTACATAGGAATGTGAAAGAAGTGTTTTTCTGAAGAAAAAAAATGGTAAAAAAACTTAACTCTGGAGGAAAGAGAATACATAGAAGGTATAGCCTAATAACAAAAACTAAACGTAAACTAGGAATTTCAGGAATTGGCACCCAACCAACATGAAATCATCGGAGAGTTGTCTCATTCATTCTTGATGAAATTCAGTAAGGAAGCTTCTGAAAGTAAGCAACAAACTTGGTTCGGTGGAATCGAAAGAAAGTTGCATTTGAACAGCTGATATTTTGCCTACTCGGGAAGAATTGCGATTCACACTCGTGTTTCTGCTCTTTTTTTCGTTCAACCCTTAAGTCCGTACAGGGAGCGAACGGTTGGTCCTAAAACGCTCCGCAAGGCCTCATTCGACGCTAAAAATTGTGTTCTATTTTAAATCGATGGAAAAAATATGCCTTCCTATTTGAAATTTTCGAGCTAGGGCGTTTTGAAAATTGCATCCCCTATTTTCTACCCCTTAGAGAAGACTGACGGTAACGCCAAGCTTCGCGGCACAACTAGACCCCGAATGGGGCCGGTATACCAAATTTCATTAATCTTAGGCCATGGTAACTAAGGAAAGTGCAGCGTACGGCGTACGGACGGATTTTTCTTTACTCGAGTTTTGGATTCTACCTATCTTGAAACGTAAAACCTCAAATTTTGAGAGGGAGTTAAATTTTTTATTTTTCGTGCTCGATTCCAAAGGTCCATTATTGAAAATAATAAACCAAAACTGGTATGAAAAGGTAAATTAAAATTGGCTCAGCGAATTGGCGGATAACTTCCCAGGAGGGTTCAACACACCCCAACTTTAGAAAACTACTGCACTGGACTGAACACTGTTCTTGGGGAGGACTGGATTATGTTTGGAAGGAGTGTGGAGTGATGCAGGAGGGAGCGAAAGGAGCCAAGTATTCAAGATACGGAGTAAAAAAAAAAAAAAAAATCAAGTACGACTCGGGTTTGCCACATTCTACGGGGCTTCCAGGGTTAACAAAGGTGACAAGTGTCTACGTAATGTGTAAAAGTTCGACAAATCTCAAAAGAGCTATAAGTACCACCAAGGTTTCCCCCTGAAGTGCTAAGTGCTAAGAAATAGTTATAGAGTTAGGTTACTCGGTGGGCATTCCTTCCTGGTGATAAGCCTCCGTTTTAATGGCTCTGAACGTCTGAACACCTAACTTGGAAAACTGCAGGTGGAGATAGCCTCTTCCCCAACTCAAAAATCTGCAAAGGCTCATACGATCATTCCAACAACAACCTATTCCATTCCATATTATTATATATTCTAACAATGACACTCACATAACAACAAATCGTCTGACAATGGTAGAAATAAAAAGAGGTGTGTACATCAATTTGAAAGTTGTTTTGACTAATAATGTATTTATTATTTTGGCGCATAGGTACCTACCAAATATTTGATGGAAGCTCATTTTAACAGAAGTAAAAATTATTCAAAAATACGTATCTTAATATACCCATAAATACCTTCGTAATACAAGTTATATTTTGACGTACACATCGTACATTCTAGTAATTAAAATAAAATCAAAAATTAGGGAGGTAAGTAAATAAATATATCAATTAAGAATGTGTTCATTATTCGTGGCTAATTAGTGGCTGAAATCCAAGAAAACTAGGATTAGCTAACAAGAATGAAAAGGAAAAGTTGGACCGTTCTTTTAGCCTTTTATCCAAGTTGTATTAACGCTCGAAAACGAAGCAACAGGAAAGGGGTTCTTAGCAAAACTCAAGAATGTTAGCTATTCCATTAGGCGGAACTGAGTACGTAAAGCTAGTAATGCGCACTCATTAGAAACAGCTAGACACGGCTCTCTCTCTCTCTCTCTCTCTCTCTCTCTCTCTCTCTCTCTCTCTCTCCCTCTCTCTCTCTCCTCTCTCTCCTCCTCTCTCCCCCCCCTCTCTCTCTCTCCCTCTCTCTCTCACTCTCTCTCTCTCCCTCTCTCTCTCCTCTCTATCTCTTCTCTCTCTCTCTCTCTCTCCCTCAACTTCCTCTCTTTTCAAATGATCTTTAAAAAAGATGCCTTAAGGATCATGTTATGTTCATGGACGATATTTCCAAGATCTCCGAAGTGTGGCACCAACTCAACAAATTTGAAACAGGAAAAACTATAGTACGACATTTTGTTATAGTAAATAGGAGAGACAACGATTATTATGTCCAAAGTTTATTATATCATATAGATATATGACGCCACAATTAAGAAGTTACTGTTTACATTAGTTTCCTGTTGTGCATTATATCTACAATTGGTCTACAAATACCTACACCGTTTCTGTATATTATCGTCACCATCTAGGTAGGTATTCAATTCAATCACAACACTTTCCTTTCCTTACTACATACGTCCTTTCCTACATGTCCATTCCTTACTACATTTCCTACTATATCCTTAAAACGTCGAATGACTTAAAACGACTACATATGTACGAGTATGCGGCGAGGATTTCTGAGCCATTGAAAATATGCTCATAAATAAGTAACTAATTTTGTATAAGTTCCCCAAACATTGGTGAGTAGTTTTGCAGTCATTTTTCAAAAACAACGATTGGAAAGAAAATAGTCAGAAAAACTCAAGATTCCCATCTATAATCACCTTCATGTGGATTGATAAAGGTCAAATGATTCAATCCCCAAGTTCCTATCTCTATCATAAGTATTAATATTGCTACCAAACAGTTTATTGTTAGATATTATAATAATATCATTATTATCGTTTCTCTGATCAATCAACTCAATAGTTCAACTATAATAGTTGTTTTTCCCCAAGGAATACAGTGAGCTGGTAAAACTGCGAACCCAATAAATATATACGAAGAGCAGACCTAGCCTTAGGTAAAATTTTTTAAATTATTAGAGGACAGTTTGTTCTCCTCTCAACTACTTACAACTTCTTGTATCGTTAACTTCAAGTTCAAGTTAGTATTCCGCTTCATCTCTTTTCATCTCCGGGACCCCTCATAATCGTCATTAGTTTTAACAAACCCATCCACTCTGTTTTGTTCTCCCTCCTCCTCTTCAATCGATGAAAATCAGTTAACGAATTCGAGGACGTAGTAATCAAGTGGGTGCCAGTAAATTGTGAATGAGATTCATTTCACCGAAATAATTCCTCAAGTTCGAATCGATTGGTCTTTAGAAATCTTCTCTGCAAGAAGATACGTAGTAGTAAGGTATTCTTGAAAGGGTATTAAGAAATACCTCGATGATGATTTTAAATATCCCATAACCTACTTCAATTCTGCATAATGTCCTTGAGAAAGGGATCAATGACTTATGGCTTATCCAAAATATAAATCAAACACTTACCTAGGTATCCCCGTTATATCAGGAATGGATACGATACACATGGGTACAGCTCAGTCATAACGAATTAGAAACCACCCCAATACAAAAAGAAGCCTGAATATTGCTAGGAGGATGCAGTGCACTGTCGGATACACTCGTATCTCGAGATTGGTCCTAAAATGTAGTATATTTATAAAATAATGAGCAACGGTAAAATGAGAAAAATCCTGATGGTTCAGACAAAAATATTACAAACCTTCATTGATGTACAAGTAAATTTCCGTTACTTAATCCATTAGTATAGTCAACGTCCGATAAATAAATAATTATGTAGGTTACATACTTGTGGATAAGTATAGGATTTGAAAGATAAACCATAAAGAATGCCAGAACAAACAATTTGGTCAGAGGCCTTTGTTATTCAGAAAGGTTTTGCATTTCATAGTAGTTGGCTGGTTCAGCCGTGGACAATCCACTGTCCCCGCAATAAAGCTGTAAACACGACCTGGAATAGGATTTTTTTATCATTCAAAAAGTTTTTCCATAGAAACTATTTTTCACCGAGTCCACCCCTTTTCCGATCGAGCCTCATCCATTATTCAGGCGGTGGCTGGAAAATGGATAGTTGGCCTCTAAGACTTTCACCATCGCATCGGGCCAGTTTTTCCCTCGAAAGATGTGATTTGTAACTTCAATCACGACAATTTATTGAACTGCTCAAAGATATTCGCGTTGAAACTTGACATCGCTGGATTAAAACGGGCCAACTCATTTGTCGTCTGCACCCCACAACTTTGATCACAACTTTGATTGATCACCTTGGAGTTGGAACAAATATGTTATCTCTAGTTTTCGAACTACGTGACAAGTAGGTACAAGGGTACATAAATAGACTGGAATCGACTTTACGCATTGAAATGAACCTCCTCATTATGAATTGCAACACAAAACTATGATGATCGTTCTACGAATAGCTCAAACGATATGAATGGCTACTGATGGATCAATCTCTAACGTTGCGATGAAGCAACGCATATAAAGGCGTCCGTTTTGAAGAAAGGTCATGGAGAAGTTATGTAACCAAATCGTGAAATACGCGCAGTAGAAGAAGGTGCACCCGGTTCATATTGCTTTTGTAGCCTACTCAAATTGGCTCAGTGAAAGAAGGTGTTATGAGACAGTAGATGGCGTCGTTCTTTCATTGAAGCTGCTCCATTCAATAATAAGGGACGTCGACGACGAATAGGTTGAAGAGGGTGTTATGTACGAGGGGTGTGTAAAAAGTAAGTTTCCCTATTTTTAAAAAAAAAAACTACAA
>JAEMON010000002.1:32797749-32809233 GCA_030264115.1 Lygus lineolaris
CAAAAAACGAATAACTGTTCGAACTTCTGAGGCGGACGCTGGAGCGATCGGCAGATCCATTGTAAACGGTTCTAGAAAACTGAAAACACAACCTATTGCTTTGAAAATTTCACACAGCCTTCACAAGATGTGTAAGAAGGTGTAGCAACCGCAGGAAAAAATCCAGCTTGCGGAAAAATTTAAAAAAAATAGGGAAACTTACTTTTTACACACCCCTCGTACATACTCATATCCATCGTGTTTGTGCTGTTTAGCGAAGAGATACTTACTGCTGAGTTGGGCTTATACACGTCAGTTACAAAACACTATGGGGTTATAAAAGAACGAAAAACTACGAAACAAACTAAAATATTGCAATATTTATAAAAACTTAAACGAGGATTTTCTTTTCGGACCGCTAATGGCGGCTTAGCATGTACACTATAGTGAAAATCGAACGCCTTATCTGACAAACCATAAATCCAAATTTGCTGCTAGTTTTTATGGTATGAATCTATAGATAGCCAGTACCATAGCCATATAGTTTTAATTCGAACCCTTGGTTAAGCCATGCAATCCATCGCTTACTCTGGACTAGGTGTTCATCTTCGATGAGAGCAGCAGAAGAGTTGGGGTTTCATCCCTCCAATTATTTCTGTTCCGATTTTCATCAGCACCATCGTTAACGTCCTAATTGTGTGGTAAACGATGAACTTACCTAATAAAGATTTGCGATAGTTAAAATACCCTCTTATTCATAGGGAAAGAATAATGCTATACGAGTATATTATTTGAGGTGATAATATACAAAGTACCGAGTGAGGTGATATACAGTACCGCCCCCGATCAGTATTTTTATTAGATTCTTTTTTCACGTCTAAACTCGTCGATAAAACTTTTTAATTAAAGTTAGGGTACATGGTTCTTTTCGGAATGTGCTATTCTGCCACCCCTCCAATCCACAGCCATTGCATCGCAATAAAACTCCATTTAGAAGGTTTAACGTCCGAACGCTTCGACCCAAGGGTTTTGTAAAGCCGCCTTCATGAATACTAAGATCACGTTCAGGGAGGAGTAATTACCTTGAGAACAGACCCTTATTTTCTTCTCTTCAAAAGAGAAATGTGTAATACAGAGAGCACGAGCTAAAATCTACGGAAAATAAAATACATTCATAGGGAAAATACGGAAATGGGTGACGCGAAAGAAGTATTTCTTTAATGTTGGGGTGAGCTATATTGTTTCCCCCTTTTCAAACTTTACAGCAAGGTCATTTGAGGCGGCTTGAGTTTTGAAGAATTCGAATCATCCAAGATACTTCTAAGTTTTTAAGAAAAACGGAAAGGATCTGCCAGATCATCTTTGAAAACGATTCGCAAAATGTTGTCCAACACATTTAAATTACAAAGAATTTATAGGAGGATTGGGTTGAGGAGCACCAATTATCTATAATTTATTTATAACCCTTACCTACGTACCAATGTGTGATGTCAAAGATCAGTACGAAAAGGAACCTGTGACCAGCTCAACTCTTTTAATAAAACATTCTAGATGTTGGATTCAAGTGATGAAAGTTCCCAGTGGATTCCATCTGATCCTAATAATTTCAAGTGAAAAGGTGAATAGGTATGGATGTACCTTTACCTAATAACACCTATCAAAATCGTCCATTGCTGTTAAATATGTTAGCCGTAGTAATTAGTCGAGGGTTCTTAAAGAAGATGCTGTCGATGATCCAAATAGGTGAGAGTATTCTGGATTTTAGCATTTCAATAATCCATATCAATCAGACAAACTCTAATTCAGAGGATCTGTATTCGTTAAATAATATATTGCGACAGCAAAAAGTGTTCGACTATATCCTTCATCCGGTCGCGTCCTTCCGAGTAACATCAGCAATTACACTTTCGGTTTCATTTTCCCTCTATATGGCAATGTATGTGACTTTTTGGTTAATAAACATTGTGGTAGACATATTATGAATAAAACAATATATAACTCGGCGGCTCGCCAGGGGGACAATCCCCTCTGGACCCCCCGGGATCTAGCTCTTCTATAATTCGTATAGAACGAGGAGCAATTTACGAACGTAATTCCCATTTATACTTTCTCTTCATTACCTACTAAAATGAAACCAACGCTTCACAAATCAAACCGTTCTCGCAATATTCGGATCACCTGTTATGAATCAAATCATCGAAACACCAGCTCAATGAAAAATCATCTGAAATTAACAAGCGGTTACAATCATGTTCACAATATCAATTATTGAGAATGATCACCTGAGTGTACACAATTATTCAAATAACCATGCTCATAACTCAGCTTGTTGGCCGCGCACTTCGCAGTAGTTAACATAATACGGTTGGATAAATCGAGAGCTTTCGAACGAATGGTCAAGGAATTTTTGTGATGAATAACGACGAAGTACCATTTCCCTATAGCAACGACTCAGTTGTAAGCGGAAATCATCAGAAAACCAACCGTGACGTTTTGAGACATCACGATCATGGGACAACATCATGGGACAAAAAATCGAGTAGGGGTGAGGCTAAGAATTACGTTCGTAATTAAAACACCAAGAATGCCATAGAATATTGACTCAGTGTATCAATTTGAAGGTAACAAATCTCTCCCAAAATAAGTACCTGGGAGATAAGTCATGAACAAAATTGGTACTAAATCTAAATAAATTATGACAGCCAAACATGGTAACCGACTGTGAGCAACATTAACCATGCACAAGTATAAGTAATAAATTACGGAGCTACAGCTTGAATCACAGGCACCCTGTAAATTTCTATGCACTACTGAGACAAAAAGGGGTGGCGGAGAACTATGATTGTTCTTCCACATGGCGTAGAATTAAGTACCTGGAGAATACAAGTAGGCCACCGGAGACCAAGCACTTTTCTATGACTAGGGCTGTAAACTACCACCCAAGCGACCGGGTGAAGGATAATATTCACCTTATGTAATCCAATCAAGATAGCGAGCTAGCTAAAGACTTGCTAAACACATAGCCCTCCTATTGTGCTCCATAGTCACAAAATCGCAGTAACAGTTACCTTTAATAGTAGTATAATTGTTATTGAAGGGGTGGTTTCAGTTTCACGTCAAAAAAGTGGATTTTTTTGTGGACTGTAATGCAATACGAAATACAATATACAACTTCAACGGCCGACATAATACAACCAAAAATACATAAAATAATAAATAATCATATTCCTTGAATCTCAAAATAAAAGAACTGGTGACAGCCTTTTAATTAGAATCCAAGAAAATAACAAAAAGGCTGGAGGGAACTGTTGAAATGACTGAAAATAGCCTAATATAGAGTCTAATGAGATGGGACTTATGCGGCAAATATTGTCAAATATATATGCTAATTTATACAAAGTAGGATTATGGAGAATGAAGCCCAACCCTCTCTTTTCCAGTCCGTCATTTTCAACAACCGACAAGGCGGAAGAATTGATTAAGACTCTCCTCCCAGGCTGAGAACGGGTTTGGGATGAAATAAGTGATATAGCAAACACAGTAAAATGGGAAAATCTATGAAAGGTACCTTAGATCTACTAAAAATGAGGTTGAAATAATAATAATAAAGTTCTATTCATGCAGCATGAGTTGATGAGCGAATTTTCAAAGAATAATTTTTAACCGTTTTGGCGGGTGATTCTTTTAGGAAATTTCACGCTGATTCCGTATATATAGATACCATAAAATAATGTTCCTATGTTGAAGATGGTAATTTACACCAAAAAAACGATTTTCAGCGATTTTTGACTCTAAATTATCAAAATTTGACCCCGTGGAGTTCTCCAAAAATTCTAGCCAACGAAATCATCCTTTCTTTTGATATTATTGACATTTTGACATTTTTTCGGATTTTTAGCTCGATTCCTCGTCCAGCAGATATCGTCTGGAGTGACACACACACACACACACACACACACACATGCTATATATATATATATTTGATGTTATTGGCATACTTATAGCTATATATTTCAGGAATTGTTTTAAAATGGTCTGAAACGGATTTCCATGAAGAAAATTTTCAAAAATTTGCATTACTAAAAATTTGAAGCCATTGCAATAGCTTCATTTTTCGGAAATTCGCTAAAAACTATAACTAAGTCTTACTCAACTTATTTGCTACCTACTTACTTGAACACAATAGATTAATGCAACCAATCTTGATAATAATATAAGGTATGCATAGGTACCTACCTTATTTTAGGGATGCGAACGCGTACCCACCTATTATGGAACTAATAAACTGTAAGGAGATACCTACCATAATAATAATCATACAGCTTACTCTGAAGTATTTCAAATAGAAGTCAGTCGAAACCGAAATTTTGAAAGTTTTATAAAATCATATTAGGAATAGGAATTACGTACATAGGTAGCTAATAGAAAGGATAAGCGGTTTTATATTATAAGTAACGTAACACGATGCAGAATTACTATGGAAAACCACCGAAATGGATTTCCAGAAATGCGGGGAATATTATACGGAAGAAGGGCTTGTGGCTCAATCTATTAGATTTTCCATCCTGCTGAGCGTGAAACCGGATGCACGAAGCCCGGACTGAGGGTCACTTTTGAAATATGGAAATTGACCGAGACGTCGAAACCGTAAAATATGCGAGAAACTGTTGTGTGGATGTGGATATTGTGGATGGTAACTGGCGGAGGAAATGTGTCGATTGGAGTCAGGATTTCAAGAATTATGTACCTATTATTTTAAGGTAACGCAAAGTCATGATTTCAAACTAATGCTAGTAAAACACAAACTAAACTATACATTAAAGAACCTGTATCCAGTTATCTAACCTCCAGTTTGTATAAATTTGAGGAAATTCCATTGTCCCCAACCTGTTCACTAATCTACTCTTATTCAATTCGTACAATTTATTATTAGAATAGCCATTAAAAAAAAAAAAAATTGATTATCATCACTCAATGGCATCATTAGATAACTACCTTCACATTCTTACTCAACAGTTAATTATTTCTGGATATTTTCAATAGGTGGGTACCCCGTTTTTGTTGGGGTACAAAACTGAAAACTTAAAATCGATCGGAGATTCAGAATTGTTTGGACTTGAATTGATCTATGTATATTCATTCAACTCCTGTGGATAGCTGGCCTACAAAAGTTGGAAGACAGGCGGATAGACGAGGATGAGTTTATCGCAATAAAGGTGCTAATCGTTTCCAAACACGGAGAATCTTTCCAAACGGATTAATCCGGTATTGGAATTTTGTAATTTCGACTTCAAATTCGGATTCAGCGCCTTTGATAACCATGAGCACAAATTTTCAGCACAAAATGTATATCAGGTTAGCTGTAAAACGGGTTTAAAGATTTCGAGTGACGCCACAGGTGATCGAAGGGGAGAGGAGGAGCCTTGGCTCTATTGAAGAATAAGTAGATAGTACATATAGTTATGTCGGAGAGCTAGAGAACCAAGATGGTAAGGCCTACTACTAGGGAATTGAGCGCGGGCAATAAATTATCGCATAATTGTTTTAGGAACATGAAGTAATTAGCGGGAGACCGTCCCCTCCGATACCCCTCCCCTTCCGATGATTTATAAAGACTGGTGGTCGCAGTTGGGACGCAGGGACCAGCCCCTGTTAACACAGAGTTCACCTGTTCAAATATCGGATTTTACGACATGCGTCATCGCCACTCATTCGACGATAAATTTAATTCGCTCGTCTTGCTACCTCTCGGCTACAAGTAATGTCGCACAGGCCAGGGCGTCAGAGGGGATTTACCTGGTTCCCCTCGAGGGACTTGCACTGTTTGGAGAAGGGAATGAGTTCGCTCCCGTCTATTTTGAAGGACGACTCAATTCAACATTGATTGTTTGTACGTCCATTCTCACGAGAGAATCGTGAGTAATGAAATGCTACGTATGGATGTAACTGATACATACAGAATAATCGAGGATATTCGGTACTGAAGTCGTTGGTCACAATAATTAATTTGATATTACGATAAAATTGAGTATGATATATGAGCAGGTCGAGACTAGACATAAGTATCTCTACAAGATGGAGTTCAGTTCTGGATCTAATTGCAAAATTATATACATTTAACGGTTGGCCAAGCTTAGGGTAATTCTATACCATGCCTTGCCAATGGATGAAGTACAATTCATTCCATATAATATTCATTCATTCATTCATTCATATGCACTCGATTGATTCATTGATACTCTGCCGGAAACGTACCAATAGGAATACATGACAAATTTCAAGAAGGATAAAAGAAAATAAAAATCAAAGAAAGGAAGAATAAAAGTCAATAGGTAATTCCTCTGATTATATCACATTATTCTTGGTAACCGTACTACATACAACGATACGAGCTGCGAAGAGTTGAAATCCGTACGACATGAATAAACTGCGATCCTCTAAGTTTCACACTACCTCCGACTTAACTTAGGTATGTTTATGTTGAAATTACAGCGGAGTGGCAAACAGTGGGGGAGCCAAAGTTAGCTCACGAGAAACTTCCGTGTACAAGCTTGTCACCATCCGCCGGGCTGTCGACGGTGGTTGTTATCGCAAGATTGAGTGAAAGTTAAGAGGTTTGTAGGAAAATTAAGAGTCCCCGACATGTAAACACTTACCTACCTACTTCATGTGTCAAGAAATTTTGATGGAACAATGTAATGAGAACTGCTTGCCTCAATTTACACATCATCATTCTGATGTCGTCTAACGGAACACCATTGACCTTATACTTAGAAAGTTTTTATCAAGCGGTATGACAAAGAATGAGAACTTTTCTAAAACGCTGCAAATTATTACATAATGGTTCATTATTTTCGGTATAGATCTTCCATCTAAATAGATCCTATTGGCATATAGTCAACACCTACATACTTTTCATATATATCGCGCAGATCACAATCATTTTTGTGGACAATGGGCAAATACTTGTAATTATTATTAGCGTTGTGTCATTCATTCACAACGAAATTTAGAATAACTATGGAAGCTTCTCAAAGTAAACAAGAAACTGGGTTCGGTGAAATCGGAAAAAATTCCATTTGATGAGCTGATTATTATTGAAAAGGGATTTGGCTTACTCAGAAGGATTTGCGATTCACACTCGTGCCCCTGCTCTTTTCCCGTTCAACCCAAGGGGATGAGGGGCAAGGGGATGAGCCCACAATGTCCTAAAAAATACCTAAATTTCGGCTATCAAAGGGTTTATAGGGATTCTTACTACAAAATTATTACTGCTTAGGACCAATGAGTTTTAAAAACGAATAACCATCCCATCTCACCATCTCCTAACCATTTTAGCGTTCCACAGTCAATCAATGGTGGTATCAATGGATTTTGATGCGGTTGGCGGCATCAACTCATCTGGGGGGATGAGGTGCCGTTATGCCAATTTGTATTCTAAAAAAAGGATGTGAAAAATTCGTAAATACGTGATTGAAACTATACATAGCTGATGACCAAGAGAATTGAATAACAAGAAGAATGCCGCAAACCGCATCAAAATCTTTGCGCTGATTCCGAATATACCATAATTATATATTATGTTTCTATGTTTAAGATGATAATTCACACAAAAAACCTCAAAAACATTTTTGACCCTCATTTTTCAAAATTTGACCTCTTGGAGTACTCCTAAAACTCTGGCAAACAAAACTCAACCTTTCTTTAGATAATATTGACATTTTGAATTTTGTTGGGATTTTAGATTGATTCAAGGACCAAATATCGTCTGGAGTGACACATACATACATACATACACATATAAATATATACATACTCGCACTAAAAACTGAATGGTCTGAACGGGTTTCCATGTAGACATTTTTTAAAATTTTGCATTAGTAGAATTTTGAAGCCATTGCAATGGCTGAATAATCTAGAAAATTCGCTAAAACATAATATTACTTATAGATTGTATTATCCTCGTAATGTAGGTATGTGTAGTACAAATGAATGAATAAAAGTATATTTATTTTCTATTCAAATGGTATGAGGAGCAAAGTTGAAAGTGTACGACATCCCAAGTCCTTACCAAACAAAACTGGGGTGAATAAGCTTGGCAAGTCCTAAGTTTTAATGTGGGTGCCACCCAGAGTTGTTGTAAAACAAATGTAAATTTTTAAAATAAATCTATCCATCTAATAATTGATGACCCGTAAAAATAAATTTTTTTACTACAATATCTTTTATTTTGATGATATCATCGGAATTTTGAACACTTAGAGATTTAATATATTTAAGTAAGTACCGTCGTAATATATATGAGCTGTGACATCGGTTCCATACATGAAACATGAACCGAGGAATTTGAGCACTTTATCACAGCTAAAATCCAAAGAAACTTGATGTATCAATACTTCAATTTTAGAACACATTCCACAGTATATAAACAGTACCTACCTATAAAACATGAGGTCGATCTAATTGTACGAATCTCGTAAATCAATTAGAATGTGTACCGCACAACACGATTAGTTAATTTCGAGCGACTTCAATTAAAAGTCTATACTGTCCAATAAAAAAGACTGCTCGCTAAAACGTGGAATTCCATAACTGTTGAACAGATGCCGCCCGTTGGTATTTTCATAAGACCCGGGGCGGTTATAGAACTTTCTCAGCAGTAAAACCCACCAAGATTCCTCCCTTGCCGTGTACTAAAACTAATTGTGCGACACGACCTCGCGTCACATGTTCCATCTAAAAGTTTTGTTTCCAACTCAAACGAGGCCAAAGGCTCAAATATCCTTCTTTTCTTGTCCACCGTCCTGCCAACTCATAAAATGGGTCCTAAACTGCTGGCTGTAATCCTCCATCGTCCGAACTTGCGAACTCTTTGCACGCTCCACCATAAGCGATCATGGTAGCTTCATTGAAGGTACCAGATGGCATCAAATACGTGCATTGTGGCTCAGAAGCACAAATTGACATCTCTATCTCTGAGTTACACAGTGTGAAGACTGGGCAGGCATGGCAAATGGAATATTAGGTATGCTCTTACTGTATGAACCGATTCAATATTTGTTTATCATTGCCTACAAAAAAGACCACAGAAATCCCAGCAGAAATTTTGGAAACCCACTTTGTTTTGAGGGTATCATCAAAGTTTCTCGCATGCATCACCACTCATGCATGCCAGATGTATATCATAATGACTTCAAAGTTTCTTTCTCGCATCACCACCTCTCTTTTCAGAAAACGACCCCTTGCATGGTTCGGATTGTTTTTTTTTTTTTTTTTACAAAATTCAGGGGTTTGAGTTACAAATTTTGGAATTAATATTTCCCAATTTTGCTTAAATGTACTTTCCTATTCATACCTCATCAAACTCTATGTATATGATAGAGTAACTAGAGTATGGTAGAGAAATTATAGCACTTAACTAGAAATCTCTCGACATAGTACACAGTAATAATCTCTCATAATTTTACCTAAGTGATTTTCAAATAACTCACGGAAATGAGCAATTAAAAGAAATAATGAAATGAAAGAATCTCGGCAATAACGTTAACTGTACTGATTAGAATCCTGAGTAATAACTAAATCAAATTGGAAAGTATGTTTTTAAATAATATTCATTTATAAATATACTTAAGAAATAACCAGGAAGGATTGATTGTTTCCTGACATCTCGTGTTATCCACCGCTGTACTCCATAGTCAATAATACGGCCTAGGCCTACAGTACGTTAGTGAAGAGGAAAAAAGAAGGGTGTAACGATATCTTGACTTGTTTGTTCCCTTGAGGTAATGTCTGGTTTCCCCTCAGCGACCTGGTCGTTCAGAAAGAAACCCTTTTACTTTATCATGGTTTCACAGATCATTGGAGTCCAAGAATCGTGTTCATACACTCGGGTGTCTCCGTCTCACTTTTCTCACCCAACCCAAAGAGTGAAGAGAAAATACGAATAATTGCAACTACGAGTATATTCGGGATGTGCAAGAGTGCGTTAGTGTGGCGTTTCATCTCGAGTTTCAGCCTTGACAGATAACTACAATGACTACCTTCTATCTGATGTTATGACAAATATGTGTAGGTATTCTGCCACAGAGTAATGTGAGTTGTGTGCCACGATAGGTAGATATAGGTACACTGTGGAGCCACTGTCTCTCTTCGGTTTAACGGATCTACTCATTAAAAATCAGTACGCCATTGGCATGCGTTTTGGGTATGAGTCATTATAGACCCCACAGTGAGATTCGAAACTTCCTGCCCCCATCTTGAGGAGGTAGGCATTGAGAAACCTGATATATACCTTCCTACCAATAGTTGGGTACTACTAAGTACAACTTGGAAGATATCGAGATTATTGACCTCATGATCGGAACGACTTTCTTCCAACAATTCTGCGAACGTTTCAATTTACCTGAATCTTACATGAAGCCAATATTCCTCACCAGGGTCAGTAAACATAATATTATAAAGTCACCACTAGTGGATACTACAACTTAACTGACAGAAAAACAAACAAACAACCTAAAATAACAACAAACACACTCTCGTATAGAAGACCAATAAGAACAACAACTATTGTTTCCTCGTCAACTACGGCGGCCTGGCGGTGCACAGTGGGGGTAGAATTTGGTGGATATTCGAATAATCATAATATATTTGTGAACATGCAACAATCATTTTGAGTACATTTTCGCGTTTTGGGGCACTCAACATATCGAGTGAGGGATCATTTTAGCGAATTTTTGAAGAAAATTAAGCTATTGCAATGGCTTCAAAATTTTTGTAATGCAAATTTTTGAATTTAAAAAAAAATGGAAATCCGTTTCAGACCATTCTAAAACGACTGAAATTTCACGCTTTATATATTATATTATATTATATGGGTGTGTGTGTGTGTGTGTGTGTGTGTGTGTGTGTGTGTGTGTGTGTGTGTGTGTGTGTGTGTGTGTGTGTGTGTGTGTGTGTGTGTGTGTGTGTGTGTGTGTGTGTGTGTCATTCCAGACGATATCTGACCGAGGATTCGAGCTAAAAATCTGAAAAAATTTCAAAATGTCAATAATATCAAAAGAAAGGATGGGTTCGTGGGCCAGAATTTTTGGAGTACTCCAAGGGGTCAAATATTGAAAATTTAGAGTCAAAAATCGCTAAAAAAAAAGTGTTTTTTAGGTTTTGGTATGAATTACCACCCTAAACATAGGAACATAATATGGTATATTCGGAATCAGCGTGAAATTTCTTACTAGAATCACCCACCAAATTGGTTAAAATTATTCTTTGAAAATTCGCTCATCAACTCATGCTGCATGAATGGAACTTTTTCATGAAATTTCACATGAAGGTTACCATTTGAAAAAAAAAAAGGTGGTAGGTATCAAAATTGATTTTGAATTAAAGATCTTCGTAAACATTTTTGGCAAGTTACTTCCTTACATTCTTTTAACTCACTCCCTAAGGAAAATGAGAAAGTAAGCTCCGGCTCGACAATGGGGTGTGCGCATGATTATTTTTGCTTCC
>JAEMON010000002.1:32814140-32831517 GCA_030264115.1 Lygus lineolaris
CCCCCCCACCATTATCATTCTGAATTCATTCATAAAATTATATTACCACTCGCCGAACAAGAAATACCTGATAATTTAAAATATCATAACTATCTACCTAAAGCTTCCGTTTCTAATCAGTTTTCAGTCGTTCCGTATCTTTAGTCTTCAGCCTAAGTAGTAGATTATGAATAATGTTATAAATAAAAAATATGAATAAGTAATCCGTAACTTGCGTAATTCTTCCTTATTGTTCCTCTTGATATTCAACTTGTGCTACTTACAAGAATTTTCTCGGAAAGCTCCAATATCTTACAGGTCGAGTACCTTGCTGAAGAATTGAAGTACCTATCACGTTTTTATCGGGGAGGGGTAAAGTACCTCCTCCTAAATGTACTCCACAATCTACGTTACTGCTGTGTCGCGAACGTTGAAAATAACATTAAATTTACTTTTGGTTTTCAGAAAGTGTTGAAAAGTGGTTTCGGTCGCTGGACGTGTACGGTGAAAAAGTGTAAGAGTTTTCTCACTACTTTGATAGGTCATCGATGAAATCGAGAGTTGAAAGGAATTGCCCAAAAAAGAAGTTTATTCTGAACCATAACCAAAAATGCGTTAGTGGTCAAATCTCCAGGTTTGATTTCGTCAAGGTGATGGCGCATAGAGATAAACCCATAGAGAAACCATGAACCCCCACGATGAAGCAACAACTGACGATGACGAAACTGACTAGGCGTCTTGTGCGACGCCTAAAAATTTTTGGGGTGTCAACCAGTTTGCCTCCTCGTGGTGCACCCTGGATAACTCTAAACGAACTGGAACGGGGGAATGGGGGCTGGGAGGCTTGAGGACTATCACCTTTTTGGGCTCTTCTTCAAGCTGGGAGGCTTGGGGCTACAAATTGCATTTTTGGGAGGCTTCGTGTATTCGCCCATTTTGATGGCCCCAGTGGAGTTAACTCCCATACTATTTTACACACTTGCCGTCGCACTAATTGGAACACCCTTACAATCAATCGAAAGATTGAATTATCCTCTTTTTATTGGTACTACCGAATGTAGAATTTAATGAAGTAATAAAAACTAAAAACCTATTTGAAAAGTATACCATTCTACAGCAGAGTAATTTGGGTACCTGCAAAAATGGTGGAAACTCTTCATTTGAAACGCAGACAATTCCCCTTGCACTTTGCGAGGGGTAACCATTAGGAACAGAAACGTAAAAAAAGCGCAGAACTCTGCGATTCTACATTTTGCATTTCAGCCTTCCTCTTCGAAACAAAACCGTTCTTCAAAATCAGAAATTCGCCTGCAAAGTGCAAAATGTGGATTTGAGGAGTGCAGAGTGAGGAGTGGAAGTATTTAGGAATAGGCTCCTGATCTCGGAATCCAACATAAACGAAGTGAGACCGTTGAGTAGACCATCTTAGGAAGCACTGGAAATTTATAACCAACAGGAAGTGGATGATTCAAATACATAACATGTCAGCAGTTAGGTAATGGTACATAAATAGACTAACCACCTGAAATCCCCCCTGATAGAAAACTCTGGTACTGGATACTGTAGGGGAATGTATATATTTCCACTCAAGAGAAAGCTTTTGGACCTTCTGGGGCGGGAATCCCCACGCGATGTAAACTTCCAAGGAAGAACCCAATCGCTTACCTACTTTTACCTGATCCAACAATAATTATAACAAACATTGTCAAACAAATCACACCTTGGAAACTGTTGGTAAAGAAACACTTCGTGGCGTAACAGTTTTCATCTAATCTGCTTGAGTAGGTAAACAAGTAGGTACCTGTATCTAATTTTGGTAAATTTCATCACTATTTTTTGGAATAGAAGTGAGGATTAGTTGGGTGAGGAACCAGGACAAGGAATGACAGAATAATGCCAAAGGTAGTACTTAATGCTTCTAATTCTTCTTTAATAAGAAAAGTGCTAGTACGTATTTAAATACCTCCATTTGCAAACACTAATAGCTTAAATAAATTCTACATGTTGGACCCCATGGGCAATGCTCATAGTTTCATTAGCTAAAATAGCAGCATCAATACGAAAATGGGACCATTATTTTCTTGGTTCCATTATTTAGAAAACAATTTTCTTCTTTTTTTATCGTAGATGGAGGATGTTGACAAATTGGTTAGTGCTCAATCAACTATTATTTTTCATAGTTCACACTTAAAATGATCTCTCACAAAAGTCTTTTATATCAGCACAACATCTCCTTCCCCGTAGGTTATTATTGTAGGTCGAAATATTATGCCCAAGCATTGATGTTTCGAATTTTCCACGGTTCTAGTAAGTAGGTAGTCAACATAATTGGAATAAGAAGCAAACAAAATCATGTTTAGAATACCAAATGCCCTGGAACTTTCTCCAAGGTAACTAAGTATAATAGAGCCCTACTAAATACCAACTTTTTGTCTTTTGCTCAATCATTTGAAATGACCAGAAACAGAAAACTGGCGTTAGCAGTAAAAGTAAAGCAAGCCGAGGAAAACGGGAGAAAAGCCAAGGAAAACGGGAGAAAAGCCGAGGACGAGGAAAAATTAAAAAACCCAAAACTCCAGAACCGACGCAACCAACTCCACCACCTGTTGAGCCACCACCGGCACCCAAAGTTAAACCCAAGGGCACGTGTGTCCAAGCAATCAGTAAGCGCTTCCCTTAATAAATAATGGAGTACTTATCATTTTTTGGTGGATGAGAAAAGCTAACTAAGCACACACAATATTTTCGTTATTTTAATTTGTTTAATAACTTCTCAACCCAAATTAAATTCCGTATGTGGTTTGCACTTATTTCAAATCGATTTGGAAATAGCCTAGTGATTAGGTTCCTTTTTTCCATACTAACCTTTGTTGGGAGCAAACAGTTGGTCGCATGGTGCTCCTAGTGGGCTCATTCGATCCCGAAAATCGTTAGAAAAACCATAACCTTCTACTCAAAGTTTTTCGATCAAGGGCGTTTTGAAAAATGTCGTTGATGAGAGGACATGTTGGAGATGACTGACAGTAACGACTCCGAGAAAAAGTGGTTCTTTCGCCTCCGCAACACTATACGCAGTGCTGACTTGAAGTAATTTATATGTAGAACTTGAAGTAATTTATGTTTTACAACGTTGAAAGAAAATATTGGAAAGAAGTGCAGAAAAGCAATCGTTTTCCTTATTCAAAAAACAAAATAATGATGGCAGCGGTGGGATTCGAACCCACGCCCCCGAAGAGACTGGTGCCTTAAACCAGCGCCTTAGACCGCTCGGCCACGCTACCTCTAATTAATTAAAATTAGCGTCAGTGGGAACGGACAGATAAGAATGGTTGTACCTATCATGTACTAAGGTGTTCATTTGGAACACTTCGAGAATAAGGCCAAAGTGGTATGAAAGTCATACGTCAATTTCAATGCCGACAATCATCACGTGCAGAAGAACATGTGCAGCACTGTACTAAGTCATAAGGTAACTGATGTTTACTGATCAAAGTTTACCGGTTGAGGACCTAATCACCTATCCTAATGACATAGACACATCAAATATTATAGGTAAGGACATATACTTAACAACTATAATGCAATTATAAATTTAGTGTGATGATTTCAAATTTAAGAATGTCCACAGCCCCAGGACCTGGAGAATATGGAGCCACTTCCCTGGTTGGCTATTACGAGCATGATCCGACTAAAACCCGAGAACCAGCCTTCACCTTTGCAACAGGGGGTCGAAACTTGAAGAAACCCCAGGAGTCGATCCCGGGCCCGATTTACAACTGCGATGATTTAACGAGATTCGGACCAATCAGTCAATCGGGCCCAGTTATAACTGGGAGACATGACGATTTACATAAAGGTCAGTTGAATATTTCTAGGAAATGTAGATACCTACTATGGAAGGGAAGAACAATTCACACAGGTCATAAAAAGGTACTAAGAACACAGTAATGCACTATCATGATAATACTTATTTAGTGTTACTGTTTAATGTTTAGTGAAATATGAAAAATTATCTAGGTACCTATGGTGGGGAATGTTGGTAGGCCAAAAATAACAATATGGAGTAGAGATAAAGCGTTCTGGAAAATAGAAAATAATGTATCAATCCTACAAAATGATACTCCATGTGATAAGGGTGGGAGCTCTGTGTACAAATTGGAGATGAGTGATGGGCAAAGTCAAGGAACAATAAGAGGCAAAACAATCTTGGCAGCGGTGGGATTCGAACCCACGCCTCCGAAGAGACTGGTGCCTTAAACCAGCGCCTTAGACCGCTCGGCCACGCTACCCCTGTTCAAATTAGCATCCACAACAAGGCTCGGGCAAAGATTAAGAAAAAATCGAAGAAGAAGAAGAAAAAAAAAAAATAGAATCAAAAGATATTAATGATTAGAAGCTGATAGTCTTCGTCCAGTGGACGACGTCCACCCGATGGAGTAATATCCTGGAAGGGCCGGTGGAAGGATGGAACATGTGGTGTTAGTGGCTACCTCCCTAATTCTTCGGCGTCACACACCAGCAACGACCGGCAGCTAAAACTGTGCGATAAATATTGAACGTGTGAACAGGTTTTTTTCTGCAGGTCATTTGACTCCAGGGCCCGGCCACTACTCACCTGAGAAATACGATAACCCGCGCTACCACAACGCTCCGGAAGCCAGACTCCTCGGGAGGTACCACCAGGACAAGAGTTCCATGTACACTCCAGGCCCCGGCAACTATAACGTTCCCAGTTCTATAGGCGATTTCCATCCAACGATCAACACTTCTCCTTCAGCCCGTTTGTGAGTGGTGAATTAATTATTAACGACCAAAGGCAGTAGGTAGAACTAATTGTGAACTCCAGTGTCTTTAGTTACTAGCATAGGCTCTATGTACACACTGATTACTATGTGTGAGATTTTTTTATGTCTCCCTGATATCAAAACTCAATGTAGATATATAACTACATATATTTTAAACCTTAATACCAATATTATTATCCCATGAATCATAGTTTCAAGAGTAATCCAACCACGGTCATGGTATCCAATAAAAACTTAACCCATTAATGGGTTTGTTGTTGACTACTAGTTTTAGACTCTTTAAGGAACCGGGCGTTGTTCACGGCGACAACGTTTTGGATTTATTATTGGCAATAGGTACTTAATTAACCTTGGGAATCGAGCACGAAACAAATTTTTGTTTACCCTCCTCAAAATTCGATGTTTTACGTTCCTAGATACGTAGAAACCAAAAATCTAATAAAAACGCTGAAAATTATTACACAACGGTTTATTATTTTCTATACAGATTAACCTTTTGAAAAGATCCTATCTATACAATATAATATTATGTACATACCATAATTATATCGTGGGTTCTCCATCAATATTTCTTGTGTACAATGAGTATACCAACTTCCTAATTATAATTATTATCCGGGATTTGTGAGACCTTTCATAACGTAAGGAACGAACTAAGGAAGCTAATGAAAGCAAACGATAAAGAAAAATACAAAAATGCGTCTGATAAAGAAAAAGAAGAGTTTCATCTACTTTTTCTTTATCAGACGCAAGCAACCTTTTCGGGTCGTTGGCGCCAAAATAGTGAACTCAATGAAATTCAAAGTTCATGAAACAATGAAAGGGACTTCAAACTGTCAAAACTGCATTAATATATCTTGAACTGTTGCTCAATAAATCTTCAAGGTTTCTTGGTAGTCCAGGCGTATTACTGCTGAACAGGGGTCTCAACTCAACCAATAGATGGCGAACAGTTAGCTAATTCCCACACGAGATACAACTCGGAGGAGGACTCCGAACGTTCGTGGGTGAGTTGGTGTGACCGATCCGGAGACGTGTGAGAATTACTTCTTCTCTCCTTGAATGAAATATGGACCCATCTTTGAGCTTTCTTGTCCGACTGGATGATGCCCATGAGGAAGAGACCGTCCTTTTCACCTTCCAGAGCTTCTGATGCTCGATAAACTGCCATTGGGATTGTCAGCTACTCCAAACTGTAGCCTTCATTGTGTGTAGGTAGCCCGAACGAATATGCAGGTGTTGAGTTACTGGACTTTCCGAAGCTGCTCTAGCATGTCTGTCGACGACTTCATTAATGAATGAATAGCACTTTAATGAATTACGCTTTATTCCATAATGGCTGGGAATCCATAATAGTGTTACGGCGCTTCCATGATTCATATTAAGGCGTTTCACGCTGATGAAGATGTCTTCGATCAGTGGATGAGGATCTACTCCTCTTTTGATTGCCTGCAGTGCGCTCAGTGAATGAGTGCTAACGCACAGCACTATTCTGGCTTTTCCTGCACAGATCAACGTCAAGGTTTCATAAATGGCAAACAATTCAGCCGTGGAAATAGAAGTGAACGATGGTAAGGAGAACTGATGGACACCAGAATCCATGTAACGGGTGGTTCACGGGAATGGACCCAAAAACGAACGGATATACCTAACTCAAGGTGTAGTAGACGTACATGTAAAAACCTTATATTTACATTTTCTGGTAGGGAAACTAGTGCCGTTTTAAGTTTTAAAAATTACATCAATCATCCATGGCGTCCATCTTGTTCGTAGCACGAAGCAAGCCATTTGAGAAAGTTTTTTTGTGGACGAAAGGTAGCTAGCCATCGACGATTGGCTCAATGGGGTCTTCGCATGATTTTTATTACAATTTTTATTGAATGGGGATCGATTCAAAATGGCCAAAGTGGGGTTATTTCATAATTATGTGGTCTCCCTATTTTTTTATCGACGAAGAGAAATGTGAAAGTTTGAAGAAATGCGCGTGGAAATGGAGCGCGCTGATTGGTCGAAGCGCATCCATGCTGACTACGTATAATATCCACGAACGGTTTTTGAAAGGGACCTCCGCGCGAAATTCAAAACATTCCATTTTAACATGACGATTTCTACTCCCACATGGAGTTTTTTGTCCTGATAAATAGTGTTTACTAGTCATGGCAACTCAAATAACATAATTAATGGGGTTTTTCCAATTTTTATATATATATTTCGGTAGTTATTCCACCCTTGAATTCATCCAAGGTTTGCGGTTTTGAGGCATTAATACGCGACTCTAGGTATCCTCAAAGAGAGAAGTCACACGACGTCAAGTCAGAGGATCTAGGGCGCCAGTGAACGTCCTCAAAACGTGATACGAGTCAGCCAGGGGACCACTCGCGTACGACGTCCATAGCGTCGATGGAGGTGTGAGGAGGGACAGTAATCACCACGTTTTAACAATCACACAACTGCCAACGTATAGGGTTAGAAATTGATTGTCCGTCGAACTGAACAGCGATTAATTTGTAGCGCTTGGGCTTGTTGGCAACTTTGGATGGAACTTTTGTTGAACCTTGCTTTTTGTGCTCGATTCCAAATAATAAGTAAATAAATCCGTTCCAAAATTATATCCGTCCGTCCGTAGTAAAGTATTTTCCTTAGTTACTATTAAAAAAGTCTGCCAAGTTGGGTGTTGCACATAGCTTCCTCGGACCGCGAGAAATTGATGTTTCGAGGATTTTACGTTTACGTATGCGCAGAGGCTACCGTTGGTATGCTGGTAACGAATTTCATATGAGACCATCTATGACCTAACCCGCGTAATCCCTGAAAAGTTCATCAAAATCGGATGAAAATTGTGGAAGTTATACGTGCTGCAAGGATTCCCGGACGCATACACAGACAGACAGACCGACAGACAAACACGAAACCAAAATTGTTCAGGAAGGTCTAAAAAGTTAAAAGCGAGTTGACATTTTGATTTTGGAGGTACAAAAATTTCACCTCCCAAAAGTGAAAACAATGTTTCCGCTACCTTGGGAGACTCGGAAGCAAAAAGAAATTAAGAATGAAGAAATAAAATTAAGGATTAATTTTAAACGATTAATTAATTAAATTTGGTATATAACTAGATGTGGTCTAGGAATCAATAAGATTAAGGTACCTGTTTGAAACTACAAAATTATTGTGTTCTATGATTAAAGAGAACGCTACCTAGGTACCTACCTTCCAGCCCAAACAACATCATATAAGGTTATTTTGATCTATTATTTGCGATAATGAAGCCTTGGAACCGACACAGAGAAGGAAATTCAACCCCCTTCAACCAGATTAGTGTAGGACTCTACTTTTACCTTCAAAAGTTGTCTTTTAGGGATACTATTGATGTACCTCAATGATTCATACAAGAAACGTGAGAATCTACCGCTAGACGGCGGAAGCAGAACCGAATTCCAATTACGTACGTCGGGCGACCGAGTTACCGCATTCCTAGACTGTTCTTCATTCATTGACGAGAGGTCTCTTATTGGGTTTCAGATGGGAACGAATTAGTAAGTCGAGTGGTAGGAACTGAATCGCTGGGACACAGGCTCCTGGTTCAAGTCGATTAGTGCTGAAGCCTGACAGAAGCTGTACGATTCAGTTTCCCGTCTGCGACGTTAAAACACCGAATGAAATGTTGCACAAAAACGGATGTTCGACACATTTGATTGCCTCTCAGGTTTAGTTACATATCAGGATTCAATATGCAATATACCTACTTACCCATTCACATATTAGTGGACCTTCATAACAGCTCTCGTAAAGTTGAGACAGACGACAACAAAAACTAAGGCGCAAATTCCGAGAGTCTGTGTGTAATTTCATTAAAAAAACGAGTCGAAACAACAAAAGTGACGGGGAATACCTAGTCCGGAACAACACAACAAAACGAACAAACGGAAAAAGACGTAGGAAACTATACGAGGGTTTTTGCTCTCAGGAACATCAATTCATTTCGGAGAATAGTGAGTGAATGACGACGAATTTTCTGGATAATCTACTTTCTGTATTAGGAATACAATGGTTATGTTCAGTCATAGGTCGGAAAAAATAGTAATATTTGACCTCGAATTGTGATTCACCGCTCACAAAAACCACAGTGAGCTATGATCTTACCCTCATCATCTGAAATCTACAATAAATGTTCATTTGCGACCGACACACGGAGGAATTCATCCATCACTAGGTATCAGGAATTCCCTATCACCATTTTGATACAGTTTCGTCAAAAACATGGAGAAGCTAGACTCTTGATCCACTATTCGTTATATGCACGGGAAATCGGCAAGTAGATTTGATGTTGCAAAAGATCCAACAGTATCATTAGGCTTGGGAAAAAACCCACCTTGAGGTACGGTAGTCCCGATCCATCTGCCACAATTGCCGGTGGCAGTCACATTTACAGCCTATTTTCATCCGAATTCACACTTTCCATTTCAAATTAATTATTGTTTACAGGATGGGACGATCCTGGGATAAGAAAAATAAAAGACAGTTACACTACACTCCGGGCCCCAATCAGTACGATTACGACAATAACGCGTTTTTGAAGAGCGGGCCGAGTGCTAGAATTCTCGGACGTGAAAAACAAAACAAGACTATGGCGAGGGATTCAGGGCCCGGACCAGGAGCGTATTACGCGGATTTCTATCAGGGTGCAGAATCACCAGCATTCTCGTTTGGAATCCGTCATGCGCCCTGCGTCGTCGTACCGTCAGAAGGAGATGAAAACTTTTGATTATTTATTCAAAGCAATATTAAATTATTCATTGCGGCGATGATTGGAAAGATATAATTTTAGCGATTGAAAACATTATAAAAATGTATCTGCCAACGGTACAGTAGGTGGTCACAGAATTTTGCACCACCACAGTTTTATCGAAAGCATAGCGAAAGAACTACCTACTTATACTTTTATTTTGTGGGACGAGAGTGTTATTGTCACTTGGAAACTGGCTGAAATTTGTTGATTTATTTTGAAATAAGAAGGTATTTTTCCAATAATACCGGTGTGATATAAATGTAAGGGATATTATCAGTTCAACCGTTCATAGGAAATATACTGGAACTGTAAAACTATAAAATTATTAGGTACCTACCTAGGTACTTTTCAAAAATAGTATAATTCAAGTTATTCAGAATTGGGCATTATATCCATTTTTATTGAATTTATATGGGAGTATTAAGGTATCGGACCTTATAGTTAATCAAAATCCCTTTCAGGATCTAATTCTGAAAATATTCACTTGTATAGCTAGTTGTCAATAATCTCAAAATAAAATGATTCAGGTGGAAACTTGAATGTGGCAATCAAGAGTATGGGGTTCAGGTACCTATAGCACTACACATATGGCTTCCGAACAAATACCTCATCAGGAAGCATGATGTGATGAGCGAAATGTACATCCCATTCATAAACAACTAAGAACTCAATTCAACTCACGAGGGGCGTTGTTTCGACATCGTGATCGAGTTTTACGAAGAATTAACAGTTCCTTATTGAGTAAAGGGAGAAAGCATAATAGTTTGAATAGGTGATAACAAGCAGAAATCGAACCACTGCCTGCCTCGATGATTGTTGGTTTTCGTGAGAGTGCATTGATAGATTTCAATGACCGTGAGTTTTGGGCGAATTGAGTGGAACACCAAAAGAAGCAAAGTTAAACATCGACCAGCTTGTTGAATGTTGAATTTATCTCACACTAGCTGACCCGACAGACGTTGTCCTGTCTTATCTATGAGAATTTAATTAGAACTTGGATAAATGATTTTGGAAAATTGTTCTAGAAACATAATCTTTATTCCAATGCTTTTTGATACACAACATTTTTATTTCTGTTTTTTTAGGACTGTTTTTATTGGCCGATGGCCTAAAAAATGACTTACGGTCTTCACGAAAATCATAAAAGGGAACAAGTTATCAGTCAATGTGGCGTGAGTCACCTGATCATTAAAACCCCCAAAGGTGAGGAGTTGTTCTATTATTTCCTTTCTTGAAATGTGCTATACACATGAAGACAGGTCATGACTCATATTTTATCAACATATGTGAACAAACTCGTATCTCAGCAAATCTTCCTCGTCTTGAGCCAGATGGGGAATCTCAGCAGATCCCCGGATCCCAGTCCAACTCCTCACGTTATACAGCCATGATGCTTTTTCGCCGCTAACTTCTCTTCGCATCATAGGTTAAGGAAATACCACAATGCCTATGGATTAAGGATCACCACACTGCTTTTAACCGCTTCTCAACGGACTTCTGTATAACACCGTATATTTAAATTGTTTAATGTACGTAACTTGATTGTGGATTATTCTCTTCAGAAGCATTAAAAGCTCATTAGTACACATGGTATCAACAGGTGACATAATTCAGACTGATATTCTCCATCATTGAGAATTCAATCAATCTACTAGTGACATGAAAATTCAAAAGCCTTGACAAATACACAGCCTTTCAAGAACCGAAAATTTCTTCACAACGATAAACGCCGGGAATAAATTGGGTGAACAACAGAGCTGAAGCGGGAAAACTGTGAAGAAAATGCCGAAAGGAAAAGCTCCACCACCCAAGACGGACAAAGGAAAAACGGATGACAAATCAAAAATCAAGAACAAGGACAGAGACTGCGGACATAGCGGTAAGTTCCGCAGAACTCAGCCCAGTTGTTGACTATAGTAAGTGGGTAGGTACCTATATAATATATTATCCCACACATCTCTGGATTGGAACGGATAAATTTTAAATCAACAGCAAGATTTAATCAACAGAATATTAAAATCCGACTTCAAAGAATTATGAACATAGGTTGAATTATGTTACCTATATTGTAGTCTGCTTTGTGCATTCCCTCCCTACTGTAAATACTATGTGCGTCCCTTCTATTGCTTCTCCCTTGTACGAACCGAAAATGGTAACAGACATCGTATGTTAAGATGCGTACCTACAAAAAAGTTCAACCTGTTCAGTTTTTTCACAAGAGGATCTAAGACTGATTAAATTGAATTGGTAAATATGTTGTTGCATGGAAGACCTTTCATATGCATCGCATTACAGGCCCAGGTCCGATCTACATGCTTCCACCTGTACTTGGGTACCCTGACCATGACATTACAAGATACAGGAATCCAGCTTTCACGGTAGCCGGGAGGCAGACAAAGAAGCCAGGATATGCAACACCAGGCCCGATTTATGACCCAGGAGAGTACAATCGGTTCGGAGCCAAGTTTTCACCGAAAGTCACCATTAATAAACGAGTCTACCCTCCGAGTAAGTATGTACAACATTGCGGGCAACATGATGCGAGAATTTCCAAGTGTAAGAAGAAAGCCGATTAATTGGATTAATCAACGCTAGTTTTATATTCTTTAATGAATATGTTTACCGAACAGGGAAAGATTTTGGACCCGGTCCTGCTGCATACAATGCCAAAGCCGACCTGATTTTTCCCAACCAGCCGAAAATTGCACTCAAGGGACGATCTGTTCCACCAATCAAGAGCGATGGGCCAGGCCCAGCTGCCTACAATGCTAAACTTGATATTCTCTACCCTACCAACCCCACAACAACCATGTAAGTTGAGGTATCAATATAGGCACATTTACGAGGTGTACAGCAAATTGTAACAGATTCAGATACATAGTTCAGAATACAGATGTAAAAGCTGCCAGCTTGATTGCTGATCCAGAGAACCTAGCAAATAGAAGAAACCGTCCTTTGCGCGAGGAGGGTCTTAGGAACTCTTATGTCGCTTAGATTTCAGGTCCTTGCTGCAATTCAGGTGCGTGCACATCAGGAAAACCGAATAAGTACCTACCTATGTTTTTATCCAACATAATTCCTACTCAACCATTTCCTCCTCTTTTCTCTTTATCTAGGATGATCCGTCATAAGTACCATTTACTTAACTAGCACTCTTCCTTGTTACGTGTCTTACCATAGCAAAATTAATTCTTAGAATATTTCAATCTTTTAGATGCATTACTGTCAATCTCATGCCTACTCCTAAAACATTTTTCAGTAAGGGGCGTCACACGACGAAAGACACAAGCGTTGGCCCAGGTCCTGGGGCCTACAACCCAGGGTTTGTGGGCAGGACTCCGGCAAACGCGATGGTAACTGGGAGGCCGAAGGACATAACCAAAAGTTCAGGCCCCGGACCTGCTTACAACCCAGGATATGTTGGACCAAGAGCACCAGCATTTTCGGTCGCAGGTCGTCCTGACCCATGCGTCCAACCTTACATTGACAAGGATGCGGACGGTTTCGGGTGAGTGGAGCATTGGGGAGTGTATATTATAATTTAATAAGTACCTACCTACCATTTTGAAAAATTCATTCGTTGATCCATCCAAGTGTTCCCAGCTCAAAAAATCAGAAGTTTGTATGTTGACAAATGAGCGGGGTACGGGGTTGCGGTGTTGGGCAACTATTTCTCATGTTGAACCATTGTATGCGAGAACAGAAATAAAGTAAAGCGACTAGGTGCTAGAATTTCAACCTAATTAACCCTTTTCTTTCGAAACCGGTCACTAGAGTGAGGTGGAGTTCACCGGATCACACCGGATCACCGGTCTACACTATGAGTACTATCCGCGCTCCAAAAAATCCGTCAGGGGTTATTATTCGAGAAAATCTTTATATTTATACACCATTTATACGGTCATGAAAATGGAATATAACATTACTTTTCTCTCAACAGGGAATACGTGCCTAATCCCCAGAGGATACCTATTAGATGAAACGAAGAAAATCCTGCGAGTCAAAGATGGAAATAAAAGGCTGTAAGCTCTTCCAAGACGGCTCAGAAAGCCATGGGGCCGGAGTTTGTTATCTGCAATCCTCGAACGTATTTGGAGAGCTAAGGAGATTTGAGGAGTGCCTTCGGTCTACAAAAAATAGAGCGAAAATTGAGTCCGCTACGCATCTGGAGAAATACTGGATCTCCAATAAAAGTTTACACCCAATAACTAACGTACTTTCGATTCAATTTTTGAGAAATCAAATTTCAATTTTTGATCCGGATTTGAGAAAATAACTGGTTAATGTCGTGGAAATGTTATGCGAAATCTGCGAATCGACGTAGAGTGAGTGGTTGGTTTCGCACAACATATTGTCACATGTATAAAATACATATTCATTTCAGTATATTAATCATATACAAATATAGATGAGTTCTCGAAGCGGGTGAGGTGAGCCTAAACTATATAAAATTTGATGGGTATTTATTTACTTTTCATAGCAACTACAACATAGCAAATAAAATGAATATTCCAGCCAAGCAATTCCGAGATTTTCTAACAGTTGGTGACCGAAATGGGTCGAGGGGCGAATCTAGAGGAGAAGGTCATAAATCTGTTGCTCACTGTTCAATAAACCCACGGATTTGTTGGACAAGAGGGAGCAAGTCAGGCTGAAGCTCCGGCAATAAACGGTTGTGACCACACAGGTTCGTACAAGTTCGTCCCCTCACTGACCCTTCTATATCTTTTCTCAGCATCCCGACGATGGACCGTCATGTTGTTTACTCCATAAGAGAGGAAATTTCAAGTGCATTCAAATGAAAGACGGATAGCCACAAAATTGTAAAAATGCATAAGAATTGTAAGATATCTACCTACTGTTATGTAATAAGAAAATATTGTGGTCACCAATTATATCACTAAGAGTTACTTCTTTCTTCATATTTCAATTCGATATTTCCGAATAGCCACAAAATTGTAAAAATGCATAAGAATTGTAAGATACCTACCTACTGTTGCGTAATAAGAAAATATGGTCACCAATTATATCAACAAGAGTTACTTCGTTCTTCATATTTCAATTCGATATTTCCGATATTCGATATTTCCCATATTTTTTAATTCTAAAATAGGAAACATTGGGAATCATCACCTAATTCCAATGGAAGGATATAACTCTCATGGGACTAACTAAAGATAAAAGCAAATTACCCACAAAACTTCGATTTGAAACGGATACAAATATTGGAGCTACCTACTTGTGAGTTTACGAAGGATATTAATTTAATGACAAATTTTCCCGTGCAAGCACGGACAGTCTTAGAAGTTTCTACATGCTCATGTAAAGTCGCCGGTGATAGGTACAAAATTGTAACACCAGATCCCTGCATAGTGACGAACTTTCACCCGATGATGGGTCGGTCGTGATGGACCATCAATTGAAGGTAAAAGAAGAAGATGAGAGTATTCTGCTAGGTATATCCTATAACCTGGCTACGAACTTTATAATTTGGCAAAACTCCATCGAAATCGGTATTAGCATTGGAGCTTGATTCGGTAATTAGTGACACACAGGCAGAGACAAACACACTTCACAATACTAGGTATTTATTTTCTTATTATATAGATACTGTCACGGATGGGAGCTGGTTCTGCTAACTCAGTATAGCCCGTTCACCAGCTCCCCACACAGTAGTCCCTCAGCTCCAGGCCCTGAGCCCCTCCTTGTCCAGTTATCCCTACTGCAAGTGCTACAGGTACTGCCTACCATCCAAATACTACGTCAAATACCCAATACAGTGTCGTCAAGTATCACCCCGTTGCTTAACTTTCATCTACCTAGCAAGAGGGATCCCCGTATCAACACCTAGCAAGAGAGATAAACTGAAATGTATCGGCAGTTTCATACCTACATCAATTATATCGGTAGGTAGATACTCACGAGATGCAGAAGTGAAAATCAATGGGTAGGTCTATACCTAAAAAAAAGAAGAACATTCAATGATTTGCGTCACTCCATATGCTGTAGAATGTACATAGGTAAATAGGTATCAATGTACTTGAATAATAAATTGCCGCTTTGCCAAAACGTTCAATCCAAGATATGAATGAAAATATTATATTAAAATATGTTCATTTATCCTGAAGAGATATTTGATAGTCAATAAATCAAGAAGATAGTGCTATAAGTAGAGTATTATACATCCCCCTCCATATTCGAGCCTTCTTGAAACATAACCTACAAATGTATTGGGTTGCTGGTGTTGTGGAGGTTGAACGATTTCCGTTTTGTTAAGTCTTGTTTTGAGTCATCAAATTTTTGATTTGGGTATGCGGTTCATGTTTCGGTGTTGCTCAGTCACCTTAAGCTGTACAGTGATTGCACTTAACATAGTTATTAGATGTTGAGTTAGTTATAAGTTGGTCAATAGGAATTCATTTGTTTTTGAAATTATTTATACAATAAAACATTCACTTCATGAAAATAATAATTTAATTATTATGAGTCTGTGGTTTTTACTTACATGTTTAATTGGGGTTAGTTGGGACGTGTCCCATTCTCTCTAAATGATACACTTCTAATTTCCAATGCATCATGATGCTGTTTCTATGTGTTCTTCTTCATAATATCATCTTCATCATCATCAAATAAGTCAAATGAACCAATTACACTAGGTACTCAAACATAAACCTAGCTAAATCTACCTTCATGTACAACCTTACCTTCAACAAATTATTGAACAATAATTACCTGTACGTTATTCATTCTAACAGATAACAATTATTTGTATAAACATTTCTTGTAGATCCAAATACGATGCAAAGCACATAGATACAGCATCCTGCATACAAATGAATTGGAAATTAGAAGTGTATCATTTATACAGAATGGGACAAGCCCCAACTAACAATAATTAAACATGTAAGTAAAAATCACAGACTAATAATAATTGAATTATTATTTTAGTTAACTAAAATGTTTTATCTTATAACTAATTTTGGGAACCAATGAAAATCCTTTGACTAACTTATAACTAACTAAGGGGTGCTATTACTGTAGAGCCGGCTGAAGAAGGTGACTAAGCAACACCGAAACATGTGCCGTATACTCAAATAAAAAATTTGATGACTCAAAACATAATCTGCAAAGTGCTGATGCAAGAACCTTATACTCTGTTCTACATTGCTAACAGGAGAATGAAATAAGATCTAGGACAGATACAATATTGTAATAAACATTGCGTGTTTCTTGCTGAAGGGGCTAACATCTACTATCGGTTAGACACCTCGCATCCCATAGTCAGAAGAACAACAAAGAAGTTGAGCTCCCCATAGAGAAGGAATGTCACCTCACTAATTACTTACGACAGACAACAAAAGTTTCATCCACTATCTATAGTACTCCTAGGGATTAATTTGGAGAGAGGTAGACGCAAGGTGACTGGCTTAAGAGTTATAGAAGGTAATCAAAGTTGTTCGGGTATATAATAACTGGGGTATTGTCAGGATTGTCAGGAACTTGCACGAAGGTTCTATACATGGAAAATGATATATATACATATAGGTATACATACACTCGCACTCGTTATGGATTGTACACTCACTAAAGCCTTACCTGAATGAAAATAAATTATTTTCTTACTCACGAGGAGACCTAATTTTATCTATCTTTCAAAACTTGTATTTGTCTATGAATGTTCCTGACATTTCAAACCTAAGGCACAAGTTTGGTAATTTTTAGGGGAGAACGCAATCCCAGGACCGGAAAAGGGAGAAAACGTTCGTTTTTTTGCAGCTTCAAGTGCTTATAAAGTTTTTTTGCTTCC
>JAEMON010000002.1:32840329-32851283 GCA_030264115.1 Lygus lineolaris
CCAATGTTTCTAACGGGCGCAAAGAAGTATAACTTCAAAAACCGAAAACTAAAAAATTGCACCAAAATGTCCATAATGTAAGCAGAACGAATCGGTGCATTGTTATTGGTCGAACTTTATAACTGGGACCAGCTTTAGGAGTTCCTGTTTGAATAATCCTTTAAGGGGGTTCCGACGGTAGTGTGAAACATTTCTATAACTTTTCTCAGCCAATAATCGATCAATTTCAAATCTGTTTCCGGCATTCTTTCAATTTTTCAATTCTGCAGGGCAACACTCTATTGAAATTTTGAATTTCAAACATTTCACATTGGGTCATCAATTTAAAATTTAGAATTTAAAATTTTGATAGTGAGTTGCCCCGCAGAATTAAAAAATAGAAAGAATGCCGAAAACAGATTTGAAATTCATCGATTATTGGCTGAGAAAAGTTGGAGAAATGTTTTAACGGTAAAATGGTAACGGGAGGGGGGGGGGGGGGGGCGGTTCCTTTTTTTTAAAAACATATTGACATGAAGTAGCAATAAGATTTGTAGTGAGAGTTTATATGAACTCTATAATTCCCGAGATTTGCGAATTTTTGATGACGGTTGACACTCTGGCCGGAACACCCTTAACTACCCCCGATGAGATCTCAATCACACTGGAAAGTTCAAGGATCTTAGTAAAGTCCATTCCCATGCTAGCTTCTCATATTAGCATGCAAATGATAATATCACCTACTGAACTCCATTTCAATCTGAAGCTGTTTTCTAATAAGTGAAAGTCGCATTTCCTATACTGGTTAGCAGGAACGGTAAGTGACACGATATTTTGAGCCTGGTAGGTTTTGGGAGGGCTGACAGTGATTGATTGACTCAAGACGGGGTCGCAATCCACCCCGATCCACTTTGTCTCGTTTGTTTACGTCGAAGGTCTGATGGTTCTTCTTCCTCTTCTTTAACATCATATTTAGCTTCATTTATATTTCATGTTGCTTCATTGACTTGATCGGTTTCTTTTAAGAATCCCAATGATATAACACTATGAAGAGGAAGCACTTATTCGGACACAAATAAATTAATATTAATTCAACCGTCAGATTGGTAGAAAATATTACACGCCCCATTAAATCCTATCACCCTGCACCCATAGACGCAACCGTTGGTAATCGGGAGACTCGACACCTCCTGAAGCCCGATCATTACATCCCGTTTGTTGTATGTTATGTTGAATGCACACAATAAACTGAATGAACAACAAGGACCGAAGGACCCACCGGATCTTGAGGAACTGTGTTCCCGCCCCCTAAAATTGAATGCCGTTGGGGTCAGATCCAAAGAAGATAAAGTCAAAATGAAGTGAGTCTATTGTGAGACTCTCTTCTTTCCTGATCTATTGTCTATGCATATCTTGATTACTGAGTTTAGGACTGCATTTAGGTGGTCTGAAGCAGAGCTCAGTGCTGAGCAGAGAACAAAAGACCCTCCAGCGAAATTCCAAATTATACATTTATGTTGGAAGATTGCACTGATCAAGGGGGGGTTTATTGATGAAGAGGATTGAACTCACGTGAATACTTTCGACCAAGGCTAAGTAGGTGCACATTTAACATGTTCCATGACTGGTAGACATTTTGAAATAAGTAATATAGAAGAGATCTTGATCGTGGTGAAGACACTCAATCATCCACTATCGCTTGTTGAGCAACTACTAAAGAACTCATAAGTTCATAGGTATCAGTATTATGTACCAGTCAGTGATGTTTTGATTAAAAATATAGATGTTCGTTGTACGGAACACGTATGGAATGGTTAGTTGATATCACACGACTTGTACTAACATAATCAACTACATAGTATACTGTTGATCACAAACACATACGTATTTTAAAAATGAGGCTTATGAAAGGAGACAATAATATCCATCAAAGTTACCATGCAGTTGTAACGCCAGTAGCACACCTACAATGTTTACATCTGACAGTCCAACAATGGGCCCGTATTGTCCTCACAACTTGGAGATATTATGATTCCTTATTGTTTGGCTCTTTGGGATATAAATCGAACCCTTATGCCTAGGGCAGGTCCATCTAGGAGAGCTATTGTGTCATAGACGGTAGGGGACTGAAAGCCGCATCATGGGGACTAGGAAGCTATTACTTCAAAACGCCAGCACTGATAAGGAAAACAACCATTAACTCATTTAAACGCTGAACACGTTTCAAACGGGATGCCCTCTGAGCTGTCCGTCTCTCACAACAACAAACTGCACGTCAGAGATTTTTGAATTTATTGGACTGTGTGCCAGTTTGCGCAGACTACGGGATCTCGTGTTGACATTATTTCGGTGCAGTTACTGGACGCGTGAATCACCATTACACGACGAGTTCTACACGAGCATTTTTGTAAATATTGCAGAGATATGGAAATGGCATTCTGCTATCTGAATGACTATAGTCATATCAATTCACAACATAGAATTCGTTCTCCTTGCAAATTCCACTGATCTGGAATAGGTTTTGATGATTCAAAATATCAGACTTAGCAATGTTTCGGGAAATATATTATCAACTGAACAATAATCAGTTCAATAATAAAAGTTGAACCAAGGATTTATTCCCCTCAAAAACTGATAACTGAAAAATCATCTTCCTAACTCGTTACAACTCTATCACGTGGAGGGCGGATAATTAATCACTAATATGAAAGCCTTGAGTTCATACGATGTTGAATTTCGATGAAGTTTTTAGGTATTGAGCGGATTCGCGCGGTCCTCATGGTGTTCATCGCAATCGGACCAATCCAATGGTAGCGTCAAAACATGAGCATGATTTCCGATAAACAACGGTTACCCGCGATTTCACTGAATTTTGGAGAGTAAGTTGGTGGGGATTCTCTTTGCATTACGTCGTAATCAAATCAAATAGGAAAAAGCCATCAATCGTGTTCAAAGCCTCAGCTCCATCGTACATGTTCATGGATGACAGCTGGGTATTAAAATGTTGTATTGAAAAACTATTATGTACCTATGTACGAGTAGGAGTACACACAATGTTAAAATCAATTCAACATCTTCAATTCAATTATAATACAATCAATCTTCGATTGTATCATACTTTCTTTGAACTTTCAAATAACTTCAACTTTGGGTTCGTTGGATCAATATTCAAAAAGATTCTATTATTTACATTTGCACCATTTACCAACTAACCTGAAACATGAGCTCAAATTTTCTTCTCGGACCGATCAAACTATTGATCTACCCACTCTATCGAAATAAAATTATAATCTCATCAATTTCTTCAGCGTTTGGTTGCCGACTGAATTCAGCATACCCAGCAATAATCAAGAGTAGCAAAAAATATATGACAGGGAGAGTTTTTAAACATCCTAACACATTTTAAAGGCCACCCGTAGGGATAACGTTCGTGGTTGCTACAAAGGAGTGTAGCACAGGACAATGGGGCGTCACTTTTTCATGGGAAATATGAACCATTGCCCAGGATCCTATCTGTATTCCCCACCCTTCAACTATTGTTGGGCTTTAATGTACTGGTGGGACCCATATTAGATCTGTCCCCGCGATCCCCGTTGGAATCAGGTGATTGTTTATTATGCTCGTTTAGAGCCCAGCCAGGTGCTCTCTGGAGAGCTTCCGATTTTTTCAACTTCCACCATTCCCCACTGAGTCTCGACTGGGAGGAAAAAACCAAGGCGGATGTTTGTAAAACATAGAAACGTTCGCCATTATAAAAAGAACTGTATCCGTGACATTTTGTTCTTTAAGCACAGTTTTGATGGTTTACATTTACACAAGTGATGCCCTTTCGCTTTGTTCGCTTGTCCACTGTATTGGGCCCGCATGGGACTGTATGGGACCGCAGTATTTCAATTTGATTGGTTTGTTACTTAGGTAGGTACCTATCATTTCGATGCTTAGATCTGGCTGCATCTAGTTAGTTTGGTTTGGGTACCTAGTAAAGAAAGACTATGAAACTAGAATACCTATAGTATTTCTAGAATAGTATTTCAAGTTCGTGTTTTGCTACTATTTTGTTACGTACCTGCTATAATATTTCAATGCTTACATCAGGCTGTGTCTAGTCTGATTTTGGGTCTCGAGTGCCCACGTTATAATATTCAATTCTATTATAATAACCGATTGGTGAGGGACTATTTTTTAAATATATAATTATCAGTATAAATATTTACCTAACATTTGTCATTTAGAGAACAAGTTCAAGCCATTTACTTAATCTCAATCCCGATCAATCAGTAGGTATATCCAAGAAATTGTTCCACAATCCTGTAGGATTCCATCTTCAGATCACATACATAATATAAATTATGTATGTCATCTGTGATCTGCGCTCCCCAGATTATAATCTCTGGATTAATTATAGTCTCAGTGCTTGTAACAGGTCTGTTCCAAGCGCACGGGTTGTAAAGGTTGGGGTTTGGGTCGCACTTGGACTTGGGGAGTCAACCCCAATCCCCAAGGGGGGGGGGGGGGGGGGGGGTAAAAAGTGCGAGTAAGACGCATTCCCTGCACTGATAAGAACGGACACTCACCCACTGCCATATACGTTTGGAACAGTTTTGTGAATTGAATGTGAGTAGTAGGTTCCGCGCTCATTTCGTAAAGTAAAAACCTCGGCCAAGTTAAAACGGCACATAGCTTCCTCGCGTCTAATGGCATTTGAAATTGATTGAATCAGAACTGTGTAAGTTCAAAACTCTTGGCCGTGTTGATGTTTGTCAGTTTAGACCGAATGTCAACACAATCGTGAACGAATTTTACGTTAGCACATGCGCCTGGAGCGTACCGTTATTCAATGATGTCTAAATTCATATGGGACCTCATGGAGGCCCTACCCGCAAAATCCCTGAAAATTTGAACAAAATCGGATGGCAACTCTGTATAACAAATAAATGCGGACAGACAGGCCGCCAAACACGAAACCAAATTTGTTCACGAAGATCTGAAACGTAAGGAGCGAGTGGAAATTTCACTTTTGGAGGACACGAATTTCTTCGATTCCCAAAGTGAAAACAAAGCATCCGCTACCCTTCAGTAGAACCGGAAGAAAAAATTGGTTTTTCAGAAAAGAACTTCGAAGTTTTCCTATGAAAGCTATGTTTACTCCGGAGTAGGTACTCAACTTAATCGAAACGCCTCATTATTGTGTCTTCCTTCGTATAATTCGCTATGATGGTTGTGCGATTCGTGCAAAGGCTCCCATCTTATTAGAATTTCAAATAACTCCCAAGGAAGCTCCCGAATACTGATAATCGAATTTTGTAGAAACATACCTATTACCTACCTAGGCCATCGGTGGAATGCAATACGAAGGGAACAGACTCGCAAGATTCCTAAGCTATTTGGGGCGAGCAATGTCGAAGATTGAGAGGGGGGGAAGGAGATGCTAAGGCTTGATACCTCGTACCCCCAAATCTCATCACGAATTCACGACCAGCCCGAGTGGTTATGGAGGGATAATAATATTAAATTAGCAGGGTGACCTTCCTCTAAACCCCTGCCATCTCAGATATTAATTCATATAGGACCTGCATTCATTCCATGCACGCGCCACGTATCAATATTTTACAAGCGATCGTAGAGCAATCAACGAATGCTCCATTCGAGGGCAAACAACTCAAAAATTTAGCCAATATTCACCTATAATATTACGTAATTAACAACTTACATACATAAAGGAAGTTTTTTGCATTCAAACAAAACGGGAGTTCAAGTTCCATTTATTATTATTATCAAGTGCTTGAAAACCATAAAATAACTACTTTTACCACCACAAAATTGACATCGGTCAAGCTTCCAAGATGGATGTTCTTGTCATTCATTGAAATTGGGACGACCCCGTGCCTGTAGTTCTCATGTACTTATTTGAGCCCCAATGGAATTCAAGAGACGTGTCTATTAGCACACAATAGCAGCAAGAGCCCAACAAAAAACGTATCCTCAAATCTATATAAAAGCGCGACAATTTTTTCTTCAGCTTCGCAAAGTCCATTTGGGGACAAAATGTCCAAAGGGAAGAAGAAGGGGCAGAGAGGTTTAACAAATGAGATAGAACGTGGTCAAGATGTATAATAAGAGGAAAGAGGACGTTTTTTCAAAGGTCGGAGCAACGCTTTAGGCGCCTCTCTCTGCCTTTGTCTGAACAGCGACGCCACCACGGAACGACTTCAGCGCCTGGTTTGAGGCTCTCGTATGAGCAAAAGCTGAAGGAACCCTTAAAATTAGATAAAAGAACGCAGCAAAAGAATCGTTTTAGAGGGTGTACAAGTCTGCTAGCTTCCTGTCTTTTCATTTTGTCCTTCACCGTGTAATCCTGCCTGATCAAAGAGTTTTTGGAGTAGTAGAAAAACCGCGTTACAATTATTGCGTAAGTGGAATTGAGGGTGTTTGAAATACCTTGCATTTTCTTCTTTCACGAAAAGGAGGCGGGTCTAAAGAGTGTAATTTGGCGTGTTTCAAGAAAAAACACATTTAGGTATTTTATTTTACTGGCATGGGGGAAAAATAACGAACATTTAGCATTTTTAATCATTCAGCATTGAAGCATTTTTCATGGAGGATACAATTCAATGTAAACGCTCCGAATTTCATAATTCACAAGACCCAACTCACAAGGCTATTTCCAATATATTTAGGTATATCTCAACTCAACTTTCAATTAGTCACGGTGGTCCCAAAAGGAGTAGGTAGGTAGGTAGGTATTCATGAGTTAAAGAATTATAAATATTTTTTCTGATATCGTTAGGAAGGATGTTACTGCAAAAGCAAGCGAAATTTTAAAATCGATATTACAGTATCTAGGAATTCTTTAAGCAACCCTGAAGTTCAACAGCTTTTCAAAAAGTATAAATTCCATGAGCTGTTACATATGGGTATTAATTTAGGTGTACGAGTGTGCTAACCTATGTGTCAAGTTATTTATATAAAAGGTGGCATTCCTTTGAGCAAGGAAAAGTTTTTTAAAACTCCAAAATTTACGCCAAAACAATATTGACGTACCTAATAAAAAGAAAAGATGAGTTCAAAGGGAAGTAGAAACCCATTTGTTAAAAAGCCCGCTAAATTTTGTTATTTCGAGGATTTTGACGGGCGAAATAACACTTCTATAAACATAAAATTTAGGCATAAAAAATGTGGTATAAATTCGGTCGAAACAAATCAAATAAAAACATGTCACAATATACCAAACAACTATGGTCACAGTTACTATAAGGGGTTGCCCCGTTCTAGAAACATAAAATATGTGGTACCTAGGCAAGGATAAAATATTGAGGTGAAATAGAAAATTGCTATAAGATGGTAGATTATCTGGAGGATTCCACATTAGAATATACCTACCTACACACTAAAACTGAATTCCAATGTTTTTTTCTGCTATCTAACTTTTTTACGTAGGTGGAACCTCAAACTCAGTGAGCAGTATTTTATTCCAAAACCCCCTAAAGTTTTATTCCAGCAAAACAGCATGAACCGATTCAGGTAAGTAAACAAAAGTTTTGCAGCAGTGTTGAAAAATCAGTGCAGAACGTACTGCCCAACCTTACTCAAGTTGAGGAAGTCCTCAGGAGAAGCTACTCCGGCCAATACTTACGGGTAATTAAAACTTTACAGAGAGCTAGCCAGAAGTTACAAAGGTTGGCTTCCCTGACTCATCTCCCAAGAAACAGTAATTGACTTTATCGAAAAGTTCAGTTTCAGCTCTCTGTTACGGACTTTCTCCCTTTCTGAGGCGGAAACTTCGATAGCTGTGTTATCGCTACTCATCTAATGAATATTTGATCAACTTGAAGACGAGAACTGTTCTCAATTAAGGCACCCACCAGAACTATCGTCTTCAATAAATTATTGGTAATATACCTGACTGGTTTCAGAAATAATTCTCCGTTCACTTTTATTCCGGAATTTTACCAAAAGCAACAAAGTAAAAGTATACATTTCTACTCAAATAACAACACCAAGTCGTTTCTTCTATTTATTTTCTCAAGTCATGATCAAAGGGCTGAACCAAGATGAATTTTTCATGAAAACGCGGTACTTCTTTGCCATCCTCCAGAAGCTCATCAGAATTACCAAAACACTGCCGGTATCCTATTTGCTGGAAGCTACAATAGCCCGATATGCATTTTTGCTGATTTTTTAATTTAAATTATGCTTTCTAAAATCAAATGGTACACATCATGATTAAATTATGGCGGGTGGTTAGGGAAGATGAGTGATGATTCTGTTTTAAACAAGAAAGGAATGAAATAGGTAGGGGAGTAACCTAAATGTAAAGAACAAGGTAACTTAATATCTATCACCTGGAATAAACCCAACAGCAGGTTAATCTTATCATCAAACAACATTCCCCCATTAAATTCATTAATTGAAGAGCCCAACATCTTTCAAAATCTCCTTGATAGGTAGGTTTAGTCGTAGGTCGGGAGGACATTATCGTGATGTCCGGTCGGTGCGGCGCGGCGGGAGATAAACCTAAAGAGCGATAGGTTTCTATCACTGTAGGGCCAGAGAAGGATTTTCAGCATCCTAGAAAACCTTCCCAATGGCGCCTGGGAGGAGGATAACCTTTTCCTCAGCGGGTGCCACCGCACTTTTTTCTTCATCTCTTTTGGGCCGATTCTGCCGGCATTCTTCAATCCCCCGAGGCCATCCTCCACCACTTTTTCTTCATAATGGGTTCCTTCTCTATGGGAACGCGGGGCCCGCGTCTGGGGACAGGAGAGGGGCGCTAATTGAAAGAAACGCTCAGTATCAAACAGGAACACTGAAGGGGGAGACACTACATCTCGGACAACGGTGCTGACGGTCTTTGTAAATCCTGAAAGTTGTTGTTCTTTCCACTTATGAGAATTTATTGTCTGGGGAAAGGAATGGAAAAACAACTGGCCTAAAGTCCTCAATGCAACTGGTTGAGAGAAAAACCGAAGAACTCCACGAAGAAGAGAATTCATATTACAGAAAACAATAAAGGGAGGTAAGCTTCGAAGCAATAGAGACGGTTAGTGAGGCCGTTTAGAAAGGGAACCGCCACATGACAAAAATTTACTTTGAGAAAAGAGCAGTATTAGAAGTTTTCACACCAAAATATTTTTTATTTTCCTTATTTTAGGCTATAGTCTCTTTTCCTCGCCAATTTTCAGGGTTAATTCAGGGATTTCGAAATATAGCGGAAGCAAATAGCGGTGATGCGCCCTTTTTCGAAATAACCTATCGTTTTAATTGGTCAGTAAAAATATTGATGGTAAAATATAATATAAATATGAAAAGTTTAAAGAATTTGGGGAGTTTTTGAGACATCGACTTGAAATTCCACGGGATATTAGAATGACAGTGATTCCAAAACTGTGATCTTCGGAAATGTTATGTCGAAGAAAAAAATGCAGATAACTACCAAAATGATTCCTTATGTTTTCAATTCAGTTATTAAATCACACTCTCAGCCTTGCACCCAGACTTTCTTATTTGGATTGATTCATCGATATCTGGAAACCTTAATTTCTTGGTTTTAGGAAGGATCACGTAACTTCTGTTTTTTTCCTGTTTTTGGAGACGTTTAATAACACTATTAATTCTACAAAATTTTCGTCGTCAAATTACAAAATAAATCAATGACAGTTTATCGGTAAAATTGCTCTCTTGAGCTAATCAACATAAAAATATTGATCTATATCTAATATCTATATCTAATATAAAGCCTGTCTTTATAATTTCTGTGTAATTTACCCAATATAATTTCGAGACAACTCCCACCTGAGTTTGAAAAGTTATTTGTTCGTTTGATTATAAAGCTCTCTATTGCAAATTAGGTTCTGTGTCTTCATCAATTGATGAGGCAACGTTGAAAATCATTACTCTTGACTACATTCTCTCACCCACCGTTCACTGACGCATCATCAACGTCCCCTTCCTGGAAAGAAGGGTAGTCGTAGCTGTGAACTGCACCTTTGGGACACTTGGGGCCCGTATATATTTTGAGCTTGATCTATTACGAGACCCTCCGACCTCCCATTTCTGCCACTAAATCTCAGGATGGATCCGGAGGCCTCTTGAAGATGCTGTAAATACCTTTCGGGACAGTATTTATTACCAAATTCATTGAGTTAAGAGCTAATGCCTAAAACGGACCCGAGGGAAGCACGAAACAGAAATTATGAGGGCGAAGCAGAGTCACGTTGCTTTCTTAGAGAAACCTATTTTCAGCTTATCCTAGATCTATTAAATCTTAATTTTGATCCTTATCTTCGGAGATCTGATTGGCCTACTCGATTCTAACATTTTTTTCAATATGCTATATAAACAACAGGTTCGATGTCAGTGGAGGTAATTTTCCGTATAAAAGTTCACGACACACAGGAAACGACCTAAAGTACAAGTTTTCGTATAAATAATCACAACCAGATTTTAACATGAATAATGTTTTTGCGGTGGCCTACCAGAGTCGAAAAGTGTCACGAAGTTTATGTCACCAAATTATGTCACGAAGATGAGCACAAAGAGAAATGTGATAAAGATGAGCGCAAAGAGGAATGTGATGAAGAATTACCAATGGACGCAAAAACATTATTCATGAATTGTGATGTTAGCCAAAGGCTCAAAGTAGGGGCGAGGCGCGGAGCGCCGAGTTTTTGGATACATGATACACCTTGAACTCAAATTTTAGCTTTCAGAGTGCGTGACATACCATTGGACATATTGGATCTCTACACATAGAAACGTAAAAACATGTGACGTCAGATTTTAACGACAAATATTGAACTCATCATAAGTTCAATAAGTAGGTACGAATAAAATTGACTACCTACAGGTAAACCAACTCACAAAACAAGCGCATGATCGTGAAAGAGTGAAGTGCTACTAATAAAATTTATTATTATTATTATTTTTTTTCAAATCCAGAACTTATTATATTTTGTGCCTGACGCGGAATAAGAAA
>JAEMON010000002.1:32851334-32863005 GCA_030264115.1 Lygus lineolaris
TCTCGAGGTGTTACATTCTTTTCTTTCTTTTTTCTTTTAGCTATCTTCCTTCTTCATACTATTATATGATATTCATATTCTTCTTATTATTATATTTAATATACCATTACCATCAGAATGATGTGTTGAGACAATTATTATTTTTAAATTTGTTATACAGTAATTAGACCCAGCAGCTTCTGAGAGTAGGTACACAATTCAACATTCAATATGAAACGTGAAAAAAAAAATATCAGGCTGCCGAGCTTCGCCTGAATCGTGCTCGTTTCGAAACTGGAATAATTTAGTTCCTACATAACTCATTATTTGATCTTCGTGATTAGGTGTTACGACGATGTATAAGTAGGTGATAAAAATATGACAGGACTGAGGGAGGCTAAAGTCAAGCCACCCGAAACGTTGTGAGGTTCTAACCATTTACACTCGTATTATCCAAGGCTGCGTAGGCAATTAATCTTACCGAATTTCCTACATATCCCATTATTTGTGAGATTGAGCACAGTGAGGGATGTAATGTAATTAAGGTCCCTCGTATACCAGTAACACCATGCATGATTAATTACAATGCATTTTCAGTTAATATACCTGCGTTCTCTTCACCATCAATAGACGTTTTCGTTTTTACTCCATAGACTAGTACTGCCGCTGTTCATACCATTTTCGTGTTGCGGTCAAAACAACGTTGAACCTCAAGATTTGTGCTCAACTAAGCAATTAGTATTTTCTATACCTTCATAAAAGTTTGATCAGAGAGCCGAGGAACTCAAATTTTAAAATAGTTATTTTTGCGTGATTCAAGGGAGCTGAAAAACTCGGCGTTGACAGCGTCCTACCTGCCGTTCTGGGACTTCGAAACAATTCCAGTTAGTTCAATTACTTCCCAACCTAAACACAGCGAGTGGGAGGAAATGGTACCTAACGTTCGAATAGAGCAATTAAAACTTCACTAAGAACTCTAATCACCTAATAGGAAACAATACAGAGGCGAAGTCTGAAACAATCACGGCAGGGTCTATTCCTGGCTTCGGATTTGTTAGTCTAGCAATCACTTTCCGAACGGGTCGGGTGCCGGCAAACTAGGGCAGTAATAAAGGGAAATTTCAGCCCGATAGCCACTCATGTCTTTCTTCAGAGTTATCCCTCAATGTATTATTCAGGGCGAATCGATGTATCGACACGAAAAAGGTCGGCTACCTGTGAATGAATAGTTATTCAGTGTAGGTATGGGTTTCACCTACTCCATGATCAACACTCTTGATTCAGTTGGCTTTCTGTTTATTGAATAACTACGGCTAATTTTCCAAAACGATGAAATACATATCTTTAAGTTTTCGTGGGGTCAGATTAAAGAATGGTTTTCTAAAGTCTCTCTACACAAGATATTATATGAACCGGTTCCCGTCAGATTACATAAGTTAAACAACGTGGGGCGTGGTGATTACCTGGATGTGTGTCCGTCCAGTGGTTGGCCGCGCTGCTGTAGGACGAACCCCTCTCGCATCAAGGAGACAATGAGAAGCCATAGAGCGAGCGGGAATCCTCAATTAAGGAACAATTTGTTTTTTGTAATGCAAATATTTGAAAATTTTCTTCATGGAAATCCGTTTCAGACCATTCTAAAACGATTCCTGAAATTTAACACTTTTCCTTATATTTATATATATATATATATATGTGTGTGTGTGTGTGTGTGTGTGTGTGTGTGTGTGTGTGTGTGTGTGTGTGTGTGTGTGCGTGTGTGTCACTCCAGACGATATCTGACCGAGGAATCGATATAAAAATAAAAAAAATAAAAAAAATTTAAAATGTCAAGAATATCAAAAGAAAGGATGAGTTCGTTGGCCAGAATTTTTGCAATACTCCAAGGGGTCAAATTTTGAAAATTTAGTTTCAAAAATCGCTAAAAAACATGTTTTTTGAGGTTTTTGGTGTAAATTACTATCCTAAACATAGGAACATATAGTATATTCGGAATCAGAGTGAAATTTCCTATAAGAATCACCCACCAAATCGGGTAACATTCTTCTTCGAAAATTCGCTCATCAACTCATGCTGCTTGGAACTTTTTTTTATTCATAGGAAACGTATAATGATGTGACATCTTAAAAAATGTACCTATTTAGTTTGGATTGTATAACACATCAACACTATACATAGAGGGATTCAATTTTCGAAGTCAATACAGATTCTGACCTTGATTGGGGCGTTTCCCAAGCCTGGCGGCCCCTACCTTAAGGTACCTTCTTAATTTTTTAGTTCCAATTTTTTAGTTCCATTTTTTAGTTCCCTTTTTTAGTTCCCATTTACTGCTCTAACTCATTACCATTATTTCATCCTAGACCACGAACAAATCCCAAAGAAACCCTCTTAAAAGTTCTTCAAAGAATCCTGACAGTATTGAATTCAAGGCAGATCGGCCGGTACCGTTTGAACTTCCTGACACAAATTATCAGTTTGTTCCATAAATACGAGTAAATTAGCTTTTAATCACTGGCATCCACGCACACGTTACATCGGTCCAAGCGCACATTATATAATATCTATCAACTTCTACCGTTTTCACAAAAATTCGGAAGAGTGAAGTAAAGGAACGCCATCATGAATGTTTATAGAAGGGCACTGTCGGAAAAGTCTCGGGTCACTAATATTTCATTGGTCGTTTAGCCGTCCTTGTAGAGGTTAAAGGAGGGAGAGCTTCGAAAAGAGGCGAGGACGACAGAGGAGCCGTGAATCATAGATGGTGGTTTCGCACCTCATACGGTGCTCTATCCCGAAAAGCCGAGAGTAAATTTTGAATCAAATATGAATGGGATAGACTGCTCTGAAATTATGGTTTTCACGGAGTAATGTTGTCGGAGCTACTTTCTTTAGTATCTGAAAGGCAAGGTACACAAAGTAGTTCGTAGTTCCCCTGTATAGGATTGAATACAATATTTTACTGAACCTGAGTGACAATAGAACACAGAGTAACGGAGATAACTCCGTCCCGGGACTACTGAGTCGATGGAGTTTAACGTCATCACATCACATCACCAGTAAATTGAGTGATTGTTCCAGTTTTGGACGTATTCTCAATGAAAAGCAGAACTCACGAAAAAGGAGGTGGTTTTGAGTTTTGAAGTACGGTATAAAAACTTCGATGACCGCACTTGACGAAACAGAGAAACCCTGATTTGTTTTTTCAAACCTTCATTTTTACACCTACTACACTGTCATTCTGATCTATAGAAATAGATATACCGATAGATTGCAATCCATTCATCTTCTCAACTGCCGAAATTATTCAAATCCGTCCAATCTGGATGATAGAACGTTGTCAACTATCAGTTCAGGTGACGTTTTAGAGGAATGGAGTAAATCTGAGGTTTTCAGCTATCCATACCCCCTTACACCACCCTAACTGTTAGAGAATATTATTTACCCATGGGAATATCTCTAAATTATTTGAAATTGAATGAGAGATCCTTGCAAAGTTCTCAACTTGAAGCTAGAAGGAGAGTTTTTGGGGAGTGTAGTGAGGTGAAACTAGATTTTTATTTGTTAAATGGTTTTGTCTCCATAGGTACAATATAGATGGTACATTATAGGGTAGGGTGTATGATAATGCCTCTTACAACGATCACAATTTTTAGCACAGGGGAGTGTTTGCTTCATTGATAAAAATAGTAGGTACCGATATTATTGATTGCTTGGAATCAGCATAACGTTTATTTCATCTCTTCAACCAAGGGGATATCCTCTGAATTCTTCATCCAACGATAATAATATTTCAATGAAGAAACGACATGGTATACATTCATATTTGAATGAGTTTACTTAGGAAAAATCGCTATCTCACTTTAGATCCGACGAACGCGAAAATGATTCAGTTAGCGTTCCAAGTCCTTCCAGCTTTGCTTCCAACCTGTTCAAGCTGCTTCCAACGCCCTATTCAATATTCTCTCTTGTTACCTTCTTCGCGAGATACTTTCTCGTTTCTGGTTGGGAGTGACAAATAAATATTCATGACCCACTTGCCATTAAAACAAATCTAGGTACTGAATTATAAATCAGAAGCTTAGAGCCCCTAAAAGACTCTCTTTGATGGTCGTTCTTTCTTCTTCAAACAATCGCATTATATATAATACCATTGGTACTTTAAATTAACTAACAAATGTTGATTGCGCATGGTTGCGCAGTTGCGCAGTTCACGAAAATGTCATGGTTGAATTCCTCGCAAAAAATCATAAACCGTTGGTCCCGTTTTTCACGTAAAACGTTCGTTTTTTACTCGAAATAAGGAAATGCCGAAGGGTGGTGGAACTACTTAAGATGCACCCTGTATAAATAAGGTTTCCAAGTCTAATTCAGAATTTTAGCAACCAAATTTAGAATTTTCATTTCAAATTAACTACATTTTTCATTGTTTTTGAGATCAAGTCTCTTCGAATCGGTTCAATCATCGAGGTTGGGACATGATACTCGAGTTTGGGTGATCATCCAGATCGGAAGGGCGTACAGACTTCCTCGAGGAACCATGGTACGTTTGCTAGCGGATTATTTTATTTCACTACTCTGAAAAGTTTGAACGGTTGGAAAGTAATCCAGGGAGTATCGAATAATTCATATTGTAATATAAGTAAATCATTACAACATTATATTTCGAATGAGTTAACGTTCAGAGTTCCTTTTTTTTTGCAAGAACATAGGTTGATGTATAAATCGAAATTAAAAGTCTGCTCCATGCAGTTCTGGGGGTTGGCCTCATAAATTTAGAACAACGTAATTAAAAAAAGCCCAGGGTAAAAAATCTGTCCCCTCTGAGCAATTACAGCCATTAAAGCCGTTGGATGGCGTCACATGAATTTGGTTCGCGTGAATAATGTCCGGGTTAACCGCAAAAGGAAACGGGATGCCGTAGGTAGGGACACCCTGCGCCAGAGGAGACCGGGTTTAAACCTGAAGAGGCAGCAGAGGTCGGGGTAGGAGGGGACATGACATGGACCCCTATACCCTGTAAACTTACCGCAAGTATGTCAAGGAATACCGGGCGTTAAACAACCGGGAGGTTTCCCATTTCCCGCAGGAACCGACTGGCGGCCGCCGGGAATCGGGAGCTGCCGGCTTGATGGAGGCAGCGGTGTCACCTTTCAGTCAAGGAGGATAAATGAGGTTTTCTCCAAGATCTTGGCAGAGCCTGTAGGGGAAAAAAAGCCTGACGGCGACACATGGCCAGGGGATAGAATCGATGGGGTGGAGGAGATGAGGTGAAAAAGAGCGTACAACGCGTACCTATATTAGTTAGGTATGAGTTTAGATTCATCGGGACGGGAACCTCATTCGAGGACTCATGGAATTAGCGTAGGATTCACTCAAAATGTTCGATACACTAAGTTCGTTCCTACATACCTTCTGGAACTACCCTTTTTTGGAGTTGCCTCAGAATTTAGCCCCGAGGTTACGCATCTCCAAGTTTTGTTGGAGCGCAATTGGGAGCTTGAAGACTTGTTAATACATTCCACGTGAGGATTGCGACAGAACTTCACCATCAAAAGACTCTTCCAACTAACAATGGGGTCTGCGCATGATTTTTGTTTACAATTTTTATTGAAAGGGAATTGATTCAAAATTCCCAAAGTGGGGTTATTTCATAATTATGTGGTCTCCCTATTTTTTTATCGACGAAGAGAAATGTGTACGTTTGAAAAAATGCGCGCGGAAATGGAGCAGGCTGATTGGTCGAAGCGCATCCATGCGGAGAATGTCGGAACCATCGGAACGGTGTTTGGAAGGGACAGCAAGGGGTGTGACGTAGGTACCTCTGGAGGTACCTACGTCACACCCCCCCGCGAAATTCAAAACATTCCATTTTAACATGACGATTTCTGCTCCCACATGGAGTTTTTTGTCCTGATAAATAAAGTTTATCAGTCATGGCAACTCGAATAACATAATTAATGGGTTTTTTCCAATTTTTATTTCTCATGCGCAGACCCCATTAATTAGTTACTTATTTTGGTTTATTATTTTCAATAATGAACTTTTGGAATCGAGCACAAAAAAATGTTTCTCAACCCCTCTCAAAATTTGATGTTTCACGTTTCAAGGTACGTAGAATTCTGAACGCTGCAAATTATTACACAACGGTTTATTATTTCCTGTATAGATCGCCAATCTATAAAAATCGAATTGGTATAAAATACCTACCCACCTTAAATATGCGGATACGAGTTATTTTCATAGTTTATAATATATAACTGGATACCTATAAGTGAAGGAACCCTTCCCCGCTTGAGTTCGGGTAGTAGTGTGAGGACAGCTCAGCTCGGCAGGCTCGTCATTGACAGACTGTAGGGTGGCCTGGCTCAGCGGTATGGTATTATGATCCATGCAAGGAGGACGAAAAATCATAATCTCAGTAATATCCATCAGAACCAGCTGTTATAGCTCGGCCACTTTGATAGTATCCAAGCGCGGCCCATTCTTCTAGAGGGTTTGGAACTAGTTATCTGTTGTTATCAGCTTACATTTTCCCTCTTTTAAAAAGGTTCCCTTTCTCTAATTTTATTTTCTTTACACTGGGGACAGTTTTCAATCGTCTCATTCTGCACATTTCAGTAAGTACACAAATGATTTACAAACATTCAAGAACATTTCACTTTCTAACTAAAAAGTAAGTTTAGTTTTGAAAAAAAAAAAACTGTTGAAAATCGAATTGGATAACTTGGCAATAAAAGTTTAAAGTAAAAGAAAAATATAGAAAACCAATTCAAAATGGAGAGCGCCAGGATTTGAGAATTTCAGAGCTACCGACTTCACAACAAATTTTCCCTTCTACCATGAATCGAGAATCAGCTGTGAGAGTTAAGGTCGTCTGAATCACAGTTTCCGATTTTCCCCACATAGAGGGTGGTAGGAAGTGGGTACCATCAAAGTGGCCGAGCAATAAAACCTTGTCTGATATGAAGCCTCAGGTATGATGGTCTCTAGGTCTCTTCCATGGAAGTAGGAATATCAATCCTAGAATTTATACTTCCATGGTCTCTTCTGACTGATGGAATCAAACAGTTGGCGTTTGTATTGACCTGCAATACTCCAATGTGTTGCTGGTTTTAAAAGGGGGAAGTGCTCTTCTCTATATCAACAGCGGGTGGCGCTTTGGTTGTTCTTCTGATAGATGCACATGGTTATGATTCTTTCAAAATGAGTATCCCTCTTCTGTCACAAGACAAACATTAGTCTCAGCCTCTAATGATTCACCCCAAAACCACCCCTACTGCAAGGATACATAATACACATTACGCCTCGTTGTACCGTATGACTGTGGCTCAGCAAGAGGTTATATTAGTTTGAACTATCTACGACCGTTATACGCTATAGAAGAACGCATTGCATATAGATATGATGTCCACGCAGTAATCATACTACTGAAACTGAAGTCTATGGCATATACCAACCTGTCTGTATCCATCCTGTTTGAAAAACAATTAACTTTTACGTTTGTGATTATCACCATTTCAAAAACAAATCCCATTATGTTCCGTAAATTTTCTGTCAGACAGTGGGAAATAACATGTCGACTCTCCATGGCAATGGTACACTTCCCGTCCTGTGCAATACTGTTAGAAAATGTGAGCACGAGAAATACTAGTGCCTTTGAAGACGAAGACAGTGATTAGTGACGTTTCTATTCATAGAAGAGACACGTGAACAATACAGAGAGGAAGATAATCATTTTTCATTTCAAAACGTGAAATCAACAAACAGGAGTAACTAACTTCAATCAGCACCGATTGCTATGACCTCCGGGTTGTCATTACGCTGGCGTGTTTACTAATTAATTACATATTCGTATAGATCGTATTAACAATTCAAATGCAAACATCCAGAGACACGCGAAATCTAATCGATAATGAGGTGATCGTGATCAGATGGTTCCATGGTGTTACGGTTAGTGGTCTGGACGATTCAAGTTCAAATCTCGGTGGAACCTGTAAGTTTTGATTTCGGATGGATGAGGATGGGAAGGGATGGGACAATGTCTCGAAAGTGAATCCTGGAAGAAAATGCAGTTACCTGAGGGTTGTTGGCCAATAAGGCCACTTTGGCTATTGCCCTGGCATCAAAAAGCTCAATGAATCACGGGTAATGTAAGCTTTTGACATTTGAATTTCTCTCCTTCCAGGGTGATGCAGATACACATAGATCCACCAGAGCTCCCTGTTACTCTTAAGCTACTCTACCTCTCCTCAGACGATGATTATTTCTCACACCCAAAAAAATTAATGTCATCGATTATTCCATTAAAATGACTCAGTTCGATATATTCCGGCTCGTGGCTTGGAGATTTCCAAACATCAGGGCCAGAACCAGCACATGCTGTTGCATACAAAGTTCTCCCGACTCTTTTCTGATCACTGCCCATGATGATGTGTGACTTCTGAATCACTTACTCAGAACAATCGATTTCATTGTTAAGATTCAACTGGTCTCACTTCTTGAGATTATCTTATCACCTTATCATCATTTCAGCATGCTGTTAGAGATAAGCCATGAGCCAGTGTGGGAATGGAGTATTATGTGTTGCTGCTTGCCAGGAAAAATAACCAGGACATTTTTGTTTTCACAACGTGTTTTGTTTTCACTTGGTACCAACATATAATTTATATCTATATACCTAGGTTCTCCCGACCGAACTTGAAAATCTTGGTAGTAGGTAAGCATACTGAATGCTCACAGGATGTGTGCATGCATCTTACGTATACTATCTACGATTGATAAACTCTCCAGCCAATTTTCAGAATGCTACTTAGTTCTGTTGATGAAAATGCTAATATTTCTTATCAGAGGACTCTCTTGTTGATTGACATTTTTGCTGCCAACCACAATACTTTTCTTTTCACCTGAGTGGTGAGCTGTGAAAAGTAAAACTATATTGATTTTGCTAATTGGCATAGGGCCCCACCATTTTAAAAGTGCACCCACACTCCTGGCAGTCCAATATAACTACAATATATCCATGATTCGGAGATTAGATTTATGATGGTTACATTTGCAAGATGAGAAGACATTTCAGTATTTGAAACTTGAATGATTCACGAGAAAATCAAGGACCATCCATCAACATTATTTTATCGCGGGACCGCTAATGCTTGCTGAACAGGCAATGCTAAGTCACATTGTCAGAGCCGGATCAATAACTCTCCGAACCGTCAGCAGTAAATCGTGCAGGTCTTTGATTCTAAAGCCTAGCCTCTTCAAGGAGATTGTCAGGACCTTAAAACTTAGTATTTACGAGTTACATTTAAGGTTGAGGGAAGGTAGAATGAGAGGAAAGAAAATAATAGGGTAGGCGGGAGGGGGACCTAGACGGCCTGCAGAAGCTGCGTAGGACGCAGTGATTCTATTGACGTTGTTCCTCTGAGATGGCGTCGACGGAATGTTAAACAGGTCGTTCTCCTCTCTGGTTTTCACAGCTTTGGATATCGCGGGTCTTCCTGATTCATCCCCTCACGTACTTCAGGTGGATATCTGCAGTGTTCAGACTCCAGTACAAAACGAGCGATCATGGTTACCCCTCCAACGTTCTCGGCAGGGTTGCTAAATCGCCGACCGAAACCCGGAAGCAAAATATAGAACATAAAATAATTATTCAAGTACCTACTTATGGAATTAGTAGGGAGAAAGGGAGCGATAAATATAAGAATAATGTTAACGATGGAATCGAATGGGATGGAACGCTGAACCAAAAGAAAAGTAGGGTAATGGTTGTGGTGTGGATGAAAAGGTTTACCGGAACTCGGCGCAGTTTTATTATGATAAACAGCGGGGTAAGCTCCCCCGAACCAATTTAGAAAAAAACGAACAAGCAATTAATTCGATTGAGACTCGGGGAAAATGATTGAGTCATTAGAATGAATGGAACGACATAATCTGTTCGACGTAGATCAACTCTTGTAGGTTTCGGAGGCAAATTACATGTAATTTGTGATGATGGAGAGGGGGAAGAAGGTCGGACAAGAGGACCACACCTCAAGCTGCTCCCATCCCCGATCGAGATTGATTCATCATAATGCAAGACGTGACAGACTCGTAGAAGCTTCTGCGGGACCGATAATAAAGAAGGAGCAATTACAAGAAGTCATTTTGCAAATGAAAAGCGATGTAGAGAAATAATGAGGCAGTAACTAAACTGTTTGCATTGACTGATTATACCGCGTTCAAAGAATGGAAGAGGTGAGAAGAATAAACCATTTGTAGAGGTAGTTTCAATACATAATTATGCTTTATCTCGGTTATACAACGCCACTATGAAACAAGAACCATTGACATCAACTAAACTCTGGTACTACTTTATACTAATTAAATCTAAATAATAATCAAAATTGTGAGAGTTTTGCAGAAAAGTAGGTAAACCAAGGGAGAATTTTATCCGTAAGGGGAAATCGATTTGATAACACTTCTAAAAATTCCATTTTCCCGACGTAAAATTGTTCTTCCGGGATAATAGCTAAGTGATATTATAAACCATTTGTGAGTAAGTTCAAGTGGAGATACTTTTAATACTTTTTATATGCTTAACATCCAGCGTGTAAAACGACGCTCTGAAACAAGAACCAATGATATACCTACTTACTCAACTCCGGTACTACTTGACCGAAATGATCCAAATTGTGAGATTTATGTAGAAAGTGGATAAACCAAGGGGAAATCTCACCTGAAAGGGTAAAATAGTTTTCGTGTGTAGTACCTACCTAATTAGAGTTCCAAATGAATAATAAAAAAATTCAGAAAATATGTGAAAGATTGAATAAGTATAAGAAAACTACTTATTGCTTAAAAACCAGCAAACATTTCCAATTAACTAATAAGTTTGACGTAAAGACACTCATTAAACATCGTTTAACCCATTTTCAGGAGCAGTAGTCATTGATTCGAAGAAATGTACTTGCGAATGTAGTGAATAGGAACAAAAATGTGGAATTAATGAATGATTTTATTGTCATAAACTCGAGCTTTGTTTGAAGTTCGATCAACTCCAGTATAGATACGACAGATACACCGGATGCACCGGCGATGGATACTCCGGTATTATGGACTGTTTGTGGAGCACATATACAAATGCATAACTTGTGACCTGATCCGCCAAAGTATTGCGACCAGCTCTCCCTTGAGTCAATCTAACCTAAGGGTTAAAGACGCCTCCGCTCCCCTCAGAGTTAGCAAGTTAGGCCGTTTTAACTCTGGGGGCAGCTCTACTAAGGCACTAGTGATGAATAATAGTTCTCTAGCTAGATCTCTCTCTCTTCTCACTTCTTAACTTTGTCCTTTTGAGGAATGTTGGATAGGTTGTTCACCTACTCAAGGAGAAGCCAGACGCATTTTCGGAAGAGCTTACGAGATCATTCATCCCTTACCGTCCCAACGCTATCCTATTCTACTGAACTAGATTGTGTCCTTGTCCCCATATTCTGTGTTCGGGATGTGTCCACCACAGAGTAGTAGAAAGATTTTTTCGGAATAGGCACCTGAACGACTTCAGGCTACAGGGGTGGTTTCCCCAAGGCTTGAATGACACAGGAAACAAATTTTATAGGTACGGATTCAATACATATTTTTCTTCAATACTTTCGATCTGTAACAATGTTACAGAAGGTGTTACATAAGGTGGAGGATTGGCTGGGGGGGGGGG
>JAEMON010000002.1:32884892-32906777 GCA_030264115.1 Lygus lineolaris
CCGCGGCACTTTCCTTAGTAACCTGGACCAAAATTAATGGAATTTGGTATACCGGCCCCATTTGGGGTCTACTTGTGCCTGAAGCTTGGCGTTACCGTCAGTCCTCTCTAAAGGGTGCATACGCGTGCATTGTTAGTCAATTCATTCACCGAAAGGCAGCCCGAAAGGCAGTTCTAAAGTTCACCCCCTTAACTGAGCATTGCGCAAGCCAGTTTCGCAACCGACAGAAGCCTCTTGTTCGTTGATCGGAGGAGGAAAGTGAACTCTAACCAGCTTTTGATTTATGAAAGGAGGAGGGTGAAAACTGGCAAAACGTGTTAATGTAAATCGATGCCTATCAGGACACGACGAGCCGCTTAGATGGTCAGATATTGATCGACTGGGAGGGAAATAGGTAGTTCTAGAGTGGATGTGCTGACAGAGTCTTGTTAAGATTTAATTATTATCCAGGAGTGAAAGGGAGGCAAGCCCGTGGACTATGCAGATGAAGATAGACGGTGTGCTCTCCGATGTTGCTTGAGAACAAAAATAGTCGATGTTATGGAGCGGACACTTGAATCACGAGTAGTAACTATTGGGGGTAAATACTAACATGAAGTAGATAGTGTTGCAAAAAATAAAGGAAACAAGGGTTTGGGTTGCCACATAGGTAGGTACTTACTCCATAAAAAAATAAACTCTAGGTAATCTCGGCGAAATTGGATCAGCTCAAAATGTTTGAGCTTCAGAACGATCATTCTTCAAAACTATATTTCAATATTCAATACAATCAGATGAGAGAACTATTAGGTAGGTATAGTTAATAGGTATTTCACAGAAAATATCAATCATCATCAGTCAATATACTTGTAATTTAATGATACCAAACATGATGATACGGTAACAATACTTGTATGCGCCACGAATAGACGTATAATTCTCACATTTTTGTTCTTGAGAACTGGCTAATTCTATGGATACATACCGGTCTAGGGAGAGAAAACTGTCAACTGTCTCAAAGAACGTATACTCGTATGAGAACGAGCAATCTGCACTACCTACTCGGCTCTAATAAGGTCACCTGCTAACTGAAATTCATATAATATAATTCAAGTTAAATATTCATGAATCCAGTAATCAATACCTATATGTAATAATTATAGAGGCGAAGAGCAATTTGCATAATATTACCAGATTTCTCCTACCGCGTGATAACCCGTAGGTATTATAATAATTGTCCCGCTCCCATTTACTACTACTGCGTCAGTTATACATTTCCGCAGTCTTTTTAGTTCATTTATTTTTACTGAGAAAATAAAAATAGTACACATTATTACACAACGGTTTATCATTTTTCTGTGTTATAGTACTTAACATATTCAGTTCTTAATTAACATAATTACCATAACATGAATGTTGTTATGTTGTTGTTGTTATGTTGTTGACTGAAGTAACTAAGAAAGTTAACCTGAATTCTGTGAAAACAAGAAAAATTTGCATTTGATCAGCTGATCTTTGAACGGGAATTTGGGCTATACAACAAGATTTGCGATCCACACTCGTGTTTCTCCTCTTTTTCCGTTCGACAAGTCCTTACAGGGAGCGAACGGTTGGTACTGATGTGTTCACTGTGGTCGCATTCAGTTCCAAAAATTAAAAACCATTTTTAAATCGATGGGAAAAAATTAATATCATCCTATTGGAAGTTTTCTAGCTAAGACAATTGCATCTTCTTAGAGAAGACTCACGGTAACGCCACGTTTCGTTGCACCACTAGACACCAAATGGGGCCAGTATACCAAATTTATTTAATTTCGTTCCATGGTAACGACCAAGCAGAGTCGGCAGAGAATCGGTGACGATGGTAACGACCATCAGAGAATCGGCAGATGATAATAACATGGAGCTGCATTTTTTTAAAAAGAAATACCTACCTCTAAACCAACTTTCACCAACGAATTTTTGTAACCAATCTAGTATCAAACTATAAGAACAAATTTTTGGTTACTCAGCAACAAATTTCAGGAAATAAGGTTAGCAACTAGTTCTCAGCATCCAATGCTAATGAATATCACATTTTAGAAACCAATTCATTTTAGCAAAGATGGTAAACAAATTGAGGAAGAACATTTTTGCATATTTTGAACTCTTTAGAAGACATATTCAGCAACAAATTTTAGTGATGAAATTCTGTTTCAAATTCAGTAAGAAACTACCAAATCAAACAGAAACAGGTTTTTAGGAACAAATGGCTGTAAATAAAATACAACTTTAGTACCAATAGTTAGTAGGTAGGTACCTTTAGTATCCAATTTATTAGGGAAATGTTGAGTTTTCTGGTAAATTTGATAGGTACTGAAGTTGTACTTTATTTACAGCTATTCGTTGCTAAAACTCTCTTTGAAGGGGTCCAATAGTTCCTTAGTCTTCCATTTGAATATTTTAGAACACGCAGTTCTCAAGAGTAATTGCGCTATAACCAGGATTGCTAATTAATAAAATTATTATCACGGACAGATAATTCCTTCTCACCAGGGCCGAGCCAAGTAATGCATGGATTACTGTAGTCCAAATGTTATGGTTTATTATGTTTTTCAATGATGGACCTTTGGCATCGAGCACAAACACGCTTTTTTTTTTTTTCAAATTGCTGGTTTCCACGGCGGCGTCCTTCCCTCGCCCACTCAATCTCAACCATTTCAAAGACTAGCTAAACAGTATTTCAGCCCGTCAGGAGTTTACAAGGACGTCAAATCATATTTTGCCGAATCGCGGCTACAGCAGGAATTAGCGTTTCACCGCACGTCTATCGTTTGTTAAAAATACGTATAGGTTTGGCATTCAAACGAGGGAAGTTTATTCCCTGGTGATGTGCACAGCTTTCCAGAAGCATCAGTTCACGGGAGTCAACTTCGTAAGAGACCCATTTCAAAACTGTGAGCGGGATGCGGCACAAACGAGTTTCAGAGCTGGGGGCGAACCGCTAGCGTGAATGGCCCTCAGGGGAGCGAGGACTGCGGTTGGATCAAGAAGCGAAGAGGCATGTTGAAAAGGAAAGGCGAGCTTGTGCCTCCAACCACGGCCCGCTTACGCCCTCCAAAATGTTTTCCGGAGTCTACCGCTTAGCATACACATGAAACTGGGGGAGGTAGGAGGGACATCTTGATGGCTAAATCATGTACACCATCACGTTCCTCCAACCTGCTGAGGGTAGTCGGTAAAAGGGTAGGGGATTCGAAAGACATAATCTTGAAACAGAGCATAGCGTTTATATCTATATAGTCAACTAACGCAAGAATAATATGGCAATTCAAAAAAAATAGAACACCTGATCAGGATTACCTATCTCTATTCATTGAAACGGGAATTTTGTCTGTCTGTGAGTTCGGATGTGCGCCTTTCACAGCGACAGTGATCCTCAAATTTTGATGGTTTTTTTTTTTTTTTTCCGTCAAAATGATGCCAAAGTTGCCCTGCTAGCCTGCTAGGTCATAGGTTAATAGGAGGATGGTCTCATCGTGTTTCTTCACATAGTAGGCGGTCCATCATGACCGACAGAAGGTTAAGTAAATAGGCTCGTCACTAAGGATCAGGTATCACAGAGAGGTGAAGTTTCTGGCTAGGAGAGTGAAATGAGGGAAATACGAGTATAATCGTAGTATATTGTATGACTGACGAGAATTGTTTAAAATTGAACTAACCAATAACCATTTAAGAGCAGTAGCGTAAATAAGGGGTGGCTACATATGAAGTAAGAACAACATTAGGCGGAGCTTTCCTTAAGCCAAAAAGGGATATTTCCGGCTGCGTTTCTCTGCTTGTGACGCATGGAGTTTTTTCCAGATGGTAAGGAGTATTGAATTCCATTTGAATTTACTATACTTGTACTTATTAAGATCAACCCCAGTAAATTTAATAAAACCCCTACAGGATATTTTGGAAAAAGCAGTAAAACTCAATCAATTTTAATGAGTTGTCCACCTGTAATAATAAATTATTGTAGAAGTAAGTAAATAAGTCGGTACCTACGGAAATATCAAGAGGTTCATAATCATAACGTCCACAATGAGTATATTTACCTGTAAATGATTATTATCCTTAAGTTGAAGGTGTAAAATGCTAGAAACTAAGTTTTGGTCATAGTATTTCTAATAATAATAGACAAACCTGAAAATTTTGAAGGAGCCTTTTTATGTGTCAGATGAATATAAAATCAAAACCTTCGAAATCGATTTTTATTTACAGCTTGAAAGTAAAAATGCTATAAAGAAGGTCACGTGAAATTGTGAAACCTATAGTCACATACACACCAACCTAAATCTGCTACACCCCCCCCCCCCCCCCCCCCCCCCCCCCGTATCATGGATGATATGGATGGTATGAGTTCCAGAAATTTGAACCTGACCGATTGCAACCTACTTAGCCACTGGAAGTAAGAAAATTAGAAAATACCACGAAAAATGGTTGAGCATAGAGACTGGGAGGGTCTCAATCCCATCATTCAGAGTGTAGAGATTTCAAGGTTAATGAACTCGTTGGCACCTCCTGACCTGATCGAAATAAACGGTGGGGGATGGAGGTTTATGAAAGACTATTAAGAGCGGTGAAAATGAAGAATGAGACCCACTGAGTGGGCGTGGATTGGTCAGCGGCTCCTTTAGGATTGACAAAGCCCAGGAGGCGATTCTCTGATTGATTGCAGTCCTCTCCTGAAATGCCATTACCCACTTAACGACTCCGTTTGAGCCGTCTTTTCCAAGCAATACAAAGCGATGGCTGCGCAAAAGGATGAGCCTCGCTCCGGATGAGTCTAAACCGAACTCAAAGCATTCCTATCTGGCTCCAATCTAATAGGGTCTTCAGTTTCAGTTCCTCAGAACGGTAAAGGATTATATTTATTACTACTTATTCACAATAATACCATACAATGATGGACACCATAGTCTAACCCAGCATGTGACCAAGTTTCATGCTGATATCTTATGTTCGTACAAAGTTCCCTCTCTAGTCTCAGGGCCAGGTTGGAATAGGACCAAATTCTACCAAATCAAGTTGAACATAATTACGGTGGGTTCCAAGAAAGAGAGAGTTCCATTGTTTCTAAGTGGTTTCAAGTTTTCCAAGTTATGGGTGGATTGTCCATACAAGGTAGAACAATCAAACAGTGACCTCCACATTCTTTACAGTACGTAGTTCAACAGTGACCAATCCACCGTCATGACCGGCGTTCATCCACCCCATCACTAAAAACAATTACCCAGCTCGTCATTTGAGCTCAACAAGCGTGACAAGTTCATAATTAATCGAATGACGCATGAGTCGAGTCATGTCTTGGATCGATACGTCAAAGCTAAAGGCTACGGAACGAGCAATTTTCATCCGGGAGTGATATCAATTTTAGAAGAGGGTCTGAATGAATTTAAGATGACAGTTGCAGGGGCCCTAACTCTAATACTGTTCCTGGAAACAAGTTGATGATGAGATAGTATCTAATTGGTTCCCAGCAATCCAAGGAACAATCTCATTTTCGATGTATTTTCCGCCGATTGGTGACTCAAAATGACACGACACACTGATAACTTCCTACCATTCGATTATTAGGTACTTTGAAATAGATATAGTGATTGGTAGGAACTCACATGTTCTTTCAGGCTGTTAGTTATGGAGTGCTCACATGTTCTTTCAGGCTGTTAGTTATGGAGTGTGACTCGTTAATGGAAATTATAATTCCTTATGTAGGCGTTATTATTTGTTCATACCTTTCATGACCTATTTGAGTTACGTATGTATATAATAATAAACTAAATACTCTGCCAAGTGGAAATTAATGGTACATAGCTTTCTTGCGTCCGAGAAAAGGAAAATAGGTACGAATACACGTATTCCAACATTTAAGCAATCAAGTTGAAATTAATGTGGTACCTCCAACTCCCTAACGCGCATAATCTCTGGAAATTTGAACGAAATCGGTTGAAAACTGGTCATTATAGGCAAGGTCACTGGCTAGCTTATAATGTAGGCTAACCTTTGAAGAAGGAATAAAGAGACATTTTTAACTGAAACATTAATTAGGTATTTTCTCAAAGTTTTTTTTTTACATAATTGTATTAGAGCTCATATTACCTTCATTAGAAGCTTTAGAGGGTAGCAACATAACAAAGAAACGAGAGAGGGTTACATTGAGTTTCGTCTCATCTATTTTTTCGTACAGAAGCTAGTTGAGAATGATGTGAAAAATTAGGAAACAGAAATTTGCAAAGAGTGTGGATTCAAGCAGTAACATCGATGGATTATAGTTAAAATGTCAGGATTTAATACATTTATATTTTTATTCACACAAATAGGTGACATTAAGTTGTGGAGGAAATTTGAAACCAATAATTTTATCATGACAAAAACTGCAGGTGATATTGCGTCATGAATGGAAGTTTCGATTCGAGGTGGGAGCGGGAAGAGCTGAAAAGAAGGAAGAGTTTCGGAACACGAAAACAACCCCCTGCTGAGAGGGAAGAGTTTGATTTGTGGTCAAAACGCAAACCTTCCCGCGCGGCGCAGCTGGGGAGCAGGCATCTGGGTGGTCCCAAGCACAATCTATAGGTTTTTCCCTTTTAAATTACCTTCCCTCTCTATTAGCATCCTCTGGAGAGTTTTTGCCGCCGAAAAACTTCTTGAGCGGTCAGAATCCCGATAGAACAACACGTTAATAGCCTGACAATTTCTTGTACAGCTACTCTACGGAAAAAAGGTCAGGGTACAGGGCATCGGTCTGATATTTTCATCAGGTACCTACCTAATTTTCAAGATGAAGATAACATCTCCTATGGGGGGAGCTTTACGTCTTAATTAGGAGGGTCTGAAGGGCTACCGATCAACAAGAGCAGCCATTAATTGGTGAAGTGAGGATAACTAAAAACCTGAGTGGGGTAGACACTGAAATGGAAAAGACTCTGGAGAATTTGTTCGATAGAAAAGGCTTCTAAGGTGTGGTACGTTTTCTTCTTTGTATCTATGATATGCACGTACATGACTGCTATGTCGAGCCTGCTGTCAACTAACATTCAAATTCGAGTCAGTTCTGACCAGTCATACGAGGGATAATATCGTCAAAAACTATTCATAGTCTTAATTTGGAGAAGCGAAAGAGGAACTGCAAGGTTAAGCTCTTGAGAAACAATTTACCCAGACAAACCTATTATCAGGAAATAGGTAACTAGATATATTTTACATACCCGTGGTATCAAATGCACGCCAGTTGCCTTCGTTACATACCTGAAATAATTAACATTGGATTAAAAATCGTAGGATTGTTTCAACAAAGGAAAAATATATATTTTCTATATATTCAATACCTACCTGATAAAATATATCAAAATGAGTAGACAAACTGTAACTTGTCTAATACATGCTGAATTCAATTGGAATGAAAGTATGTTGGGGGGGGGGGGACGGGATTATAATGGGTCTTCATTCATCAATGAGATGATTTTTGGAGTATTTCAGTTCAAGTAACTGTGAAATGAATACATAGTGCGAGAAGAGGAAGGTGATGATATTGTATAATGTAACGGAGAAAAAATATGGAATCCAGATAACAGATATTGGAAAAGTTCGGGTCAACTGCTCTTCTGTATGGATACTTCTTTCTTTGGCAGTAAAAAACCTCTACTTGACAAGCCCATATTTTCTCAAATCCGTAACCAATCCGTGTCTCCAATTTCATGTTAACATTTTCTGGATATCAAGAGACCCGATTTTCGTTAACCCCAAGTAATGTTGACTGGAATATACCATAACTGTTTCTGGATATACATACAACCACAAAGCAATCCCAACAACACAGTACAGTATTCCTATCAGTTCTAACATGTGAAATATGTACAGGTATCCGCAAAGCAGAACCGATTTAGGAATTCGATCTAGTAACTTTCAATACTCGTAAGATATTTCAGGTACCTAATGGTGTAGGATTTAGGGTACAGTTATCAGATTCTAGTGGTAATTAGAACTATTAAATTGCACAATAAAAGTCACTATATCTGCCAGATGCCAAGCCTATAACCTAGTCAGGAACTAGGTGAGCCTTCGTTTCTCACATAACCTCATCGACATCAGTTCAGCCGTACAAGCGGGATGGAGAGACAAACAAACCAACAACCAAACAAACAAGTAGACAGACTGTAGAGAAATATATTAATATAAATCTATAATAAATAATGAATATGTGAACTTCAACTTACTATTCTAGGCATGTCCTATTCATAGGCATGTCCTATTGGCATGTGCTATTGGTCCTAGGCATGTGCTACTCTAGGCTTCAATAATAATTATCAGTAGAAATTACTGGTATTTTTTCTACTGACAACATAATAAATTTACGAGTAAGTTAAACACCGAAGAGGGGATAGGTTCCTCGACAATTCTTACCGATCAAACAGATTAGTCTTAGGTATACTTTACGCCTCAACTCCTTTTGTATTCTAATCCGGCGAATTGGCTACCACGATTAAGCAGTTGACACGCGTCATTCTCTCACTACGCTCGTCGTTAGTTGGCGGTTCATCAATATTAATGAACTTGGGAGAAGATAGATCGGGTAAAACCATCAGTGAATGTGACACGTATACCTGCCAGAGGTGCTAAATAAACCTGTCCCAGACTGGATTGTTTCAGAAGATTTAATGCTTATCCACTGCCATCAATGGGGAAGCACGGCGACGGCGCGAACATGAATAGAGTTAACACCTATCATCATCCATTCATTCATTAAATTATCATAATCATCTTGAGCCATCAAAATATTGTGTCGAATAGATGAATCTACTGCCTACTAAGAACCACAACTCGGTTTTCGCGTTTCATAGGTACCTTCTACGAAATAATAACGTCACCAACGCAAAATCTGTGCGGTCGCAGTGCTGACTACGAGTCCTAAACCCACTTTGATATCAAAATTATTATAAAAATTTCTACAGATAAAATCGCAGCAACATTAGTTTCACACCTGCTCACTTCTCTTCTGTTTCTAGTTCATGGAGAGCTCTCATGCAAAAGGGTCTAGAATAACGCTCGAAGAAGTCACAATGTGGAACCCTGAAGTTCGAACCTCACACTAGTGGTTTTACGAAGTTGACCACTTCCCAACTTCCGTAGTATGGTTTCATTTGTGGTCCTTCTGGGTGTCAAATACAATTTCGTACTTAACCAAAAGGAGTATCGGAGTGATGCTAATCTATAGAACCCCCCGTTATTGAAAGGGATGTTCATTATCTGAGGTAGGTAATGGTGTTCTATATAAATCAATGCCTCGATCCGATACTAGGTCCTGTCCCACATCGGTCAAAATGTACTGGAATCACTGCAGAATTACTGAGCAACTGAATTAATTGTCGATCAACTCAATCAGTAGCCACTCTGTTACAATGATTGTAAGCGAAACTTAGCCTAATTAAGATAAGCACCTAGGCTTGGGGCAGGAATCACAGCTAATGCTGGAATTAGGTTTCAAGCAACTTCAAACCTCCTCCAATAAGTTGAGAACTCCCTCGTAACTCCCTTCGCTCTCGTCTACCAAAGTTACTACACCGGTGTTTCCATTCCCGGCTTTCGAATTCTTTGGAAATAATAACTTTCATGAACTTCTGTTATAGTCTCGGTAAACCAATATTCGTACAGCAATCTATTACGGTATATGCAGACAAAGGCTTGCCTTTATTACCTCTCAAACAACACATTTTCAACCGTGATTAGTCTCTACACTATAAAACCAAATTACAACGCAACAGTTTATTATTTTCCGTATAGATCGACCAAAGATCCTATTGGTATAAAATACCTACCTACGTACCTTAAATTATATCGCGAGGTTCATTAGTGAGAATTTTACAAGCCTGACCGAGTTCAAACGGCCACTTTGATCGTTATGTGGCTTGCATCCGATCCTCCCGAAACCTACCAACTGATCTGCGAAATTTTATTGGCGTCTCAATTAAATCAGCAAATGCTGCAGGCAAGCATTCGCTTGATACAAAAAAGAAGCGTACACATATTGGTCGACATGGTCCAATTGCTCGGATCTTGTCGACCATGGTTAGGTGAGTTGGCCCTGCTAACTTTGCGAGCAACAACAACATAGTACATACAAGTGCACCTGTGTCCCATTCACTCCAGGAGTGCTGAATTTGATACATACTGGAGCAGAGAAGCATGACCGTGGTAAAAGACGATGTCAGCTTCTCAACCTGACCTGTGTTGTCTAGCTACACTCTACGCTCAAACATTGACTCCCGAACTTTGATTGGGTAAATTACGAGATGTTGTTGGTCATCAGGTTTGTTACGAATGAAAACACTAATTCGTAATTTGAGTAACAAAGATCTTGCATCAAGAGGGGCAAAGGTATATTAAAGGTGGGCAAACATAGGAAGATTTAGATACCTGTACGAAGAACCATATACTTTTCTGCTGAATTTTGTCCATTCCCATGGTAAGGTCAGAGTTCACAGTAGATAATGGTGAATTAGTAATTCTCTCACGAATATGATTCGAGTAATCCGGCGAGTTTGGTTGGGGTGAAAGATCTTTTGAGCAGATTGTGCGAGTTCACAGACTTCCTCAAGCCGGATCGCAGTCCCACCTCTTCTCACCGAATGTTGAAGATTCAATTTCAGTAGCTGTAAATCCAACCAGCTATTATTCAGACCTGTTCGAATAAGCACTTCACAACGGCGGTATGAAGAACATTTTAACCAATAACATTTGTTGTGGCTGCGATAACCAGAGGGCGATTTACTACGTGAAGTGAAAAATATCTCCCTCAAAGATGCTTATATGTAATAATCTGGACAGCCTCGTAGGCAGATTCCGAGTTCGTAAAGAAGCAAGTTTTCAACTTCATCAACTAAGCAGACTTATTTAGTGAGACATGATTATTAGGCCGAAGCCGCATCAAAATTGACTTGCTTAGTAACGCGGTCGCTTATATCTGCAGCCCACTTTGAGCTCTCCCTTCATAAATTTCTCCCGAGGATATCTCCTAATTGCGCCTCTGAAATCGTAAAATCATTGCTCTTCGTGAAATTCTTAAGGCTTTGCAAAGTTTATCTACTGGCAAGAAGGCTCGGTTATGCTATAATACACATAAGTAAATGTTGAGTATGTGCCAAAGAGAACTTGCTAAACGAACTCGTTTAGATGATAATATTATCATGGGAATGTGGGCAGTAAACATGCAGGAAATGTCATTCAAGTCGAAGGCTCGGTAGGGTTCTCGTTAGAGTTGGTTGGGGTGCGTTAGTTTAGGATTTAGGTTGTGGTTTACACAGTTTATTACCGTAAGTATAGAGTATTGGAGTAAGTGTTTTCTTCTGAATATACCGAAGGTATTCTTCACGAGGATACCACATGTGCACATCACTACCAGATACCAGACTTATAATCTAGAAAGGTAACCTTTTGTATGTAAACGTCTCATAGAATTAGGTATTCTATTATGAAGAGCATTAATAAATATACAGCTGGGTACTCCCAATAATTACTTACGATATTTTTTGTATTTTCTCCCTTATGGTACACAATTTTTTTTTTGTTCAGAAACTCCATGGCAATTTCACAGTAACCTTGAAACTAAAACTTTCAAAGAACATAATAAATATTTTTCAGACCCATTGGAATATCCCAATGGGGTATTTGAGAGGAATTGCAAGTAAGCACTGCTATTGGACATAAAACACTGACAGTAATTGAATAAGCAGTTCAAGTAGTCCCAGCTCATTGACGTTCTTAGTTATTATTATCCCTAAAACTAGGTATAATGAATATTGTTTGTCGCAGCATAACGTGAATGTTAGGTAGGTTCTTCAGCCCAAATACCTAGTACTTTTAACAGATTAGTATAACACGTTATCAATCCGTACATATTCACGTCCTAAACCTTAGGACGTCCTTAGTCTGTAACGCGTCGCCCTGGAGCCTAGGAGCTTATCCTCTACTTTATCCGTCTGATAGCCCTTCAAGAATCAACCGCATCCTTCAAAGACCGTTTCACACAGTGTGTTCTCCACCAGGTAACTGAATCTCAGGTAGCCCGTTGTAAGTGGTTTTTGCTGCTCCCCCTTTGTCTCTCCGTTACAAAAAAGTAATTTTTTACTCCTGTTGTTGGTTGCGTGACACCAGCAACCCCGTCTTGTTTCTGAAAGCCCTTCAGGTCCTCCGGTGTCATTTGTCAAACTCAAACCGCCCGTCTGCCTTTCAATGGGTCATCCATTCGTGTAGTAACGTCCCTCAAGGGATATTGTAAAACACTGTAGTAGTTTCTATATGTCAGCTATTCTTCATTAGAGTAAACAAGCCTCATCTCATTTTTGTAAGTGTCAGCGTATGTCTCAAACAGTTATAGTCAGCATAAATCATGTCTGTGACAGTCTTAATGTTGTGCTACAGCATATTTATGTCAGTAACAGATACTGTGTGTATACAAGTCTGTTTGTCACCCACTGTCGGCCTTGCATTTAGCTCAAAATAAGATGCTCACAATACCTTTCGATTATTACACTATTTTCAGAATATAACCTTCCGGTCAGAAAACTACTTAGGTATACATCAGCAGTTTTTCCAAACTTCTAAACTAGCCAACAGCAACAAACATGATTAGGTACATGAATTGTCAACTATTCTTTTGTACCTTGAGTCACGAATACAATTATCCACTTCTAAGATATTCCAGTACGTTTCCAAGACAGTGCAACACAACTGTAAACGAGAGAAAATAAACGTACTTAACTAAGACGTACAAGGAAGTAGGAAAAGCAAATTTCACTTTCACATCATACTCAAATCCACGTAGATAAGAGTATCGATAGTGATCACTCTACCGATAATTTATTGTTGAAGGGCCTTCGGGTTGGTAGCTTAGATTTTGCCAATACTTAAACCCTCTTTTTGGCGCCATATAGGAAGGTAGTTACGTTTGTATGTATGGTACATTTGTTTGTTTGTAAGTATGTTTGAAACGGGAGCTTCGTAAAAGAAAAAAATACAACACTCTACAATTCCCTTATTAATTGGTGGTATGCGGTCGTTTTGAGGTTCCACTGTAAGTGGTTGTGTCCACTGGTAAGGAAGGAGCCATCTTCAAAAAGTACTACCAAGAATGTACTTAGGTATTTTTGATGAGGGCGAAATATCCCGAAATGGTTGAAAAGCTGAGTTGGAATTGGCTCTTTCACCCCGTTTTACCGCACCTTAGGAAAATAGCTGTAGGTAGGTATAGTTGGTTGTTCATGGTAAGATATGAACACGTGGATTATGTCTTCAGGGAATCAAATTGTGACCAAATTACAGCTCCAGGCAATATGAAGATGTGAAAATGATTGTTAGGAGTAAGTGGAAATTGCGGGAACTTCAACTTGGTGGCATACTTGGAAGCATTGCGTTTGAATAAAGTAACTCTTCGAGAAACATCCGGCAACTCTCTGGCTTTCTCGCTTCACCACCAACTTTCCCGAAATATTCCCCAAGTTTATGGTCAGGAGGGAAGTAAATCCCTTATTTACTGGCAACTAGCTTGCGAGAAAGGCCTTGGAGAAGGAAAGGACCCCCTATGCAATTTATATAAGTGGCATGGGAAAGAAGGGCACGAAGGGGAAACCAGGGAGAGCTAAGAAGTTTACGGAATCGGTTTTACAAGGGTGGTAGTGGAGGGGTGGGGAGGGGATAACTTTGAAGCAAATTGCGTTCAAAGTGTCGCATGAGCGATGGGCCACGGTTTCGGGGGATCAGCTGGTGAAATACTCGCGCCCTCAGAAAGTTTCGAGCACAAACATGCTCCTTCCTATCGGCCCCGGTAAACGGCCTCCTCACAACATCTCCGTTCTTCTCAAGATTGAATTACTTCTAACGAGCGGCACAAAATTTGATCGACCAAATCAATGAAACTAATAATATATTTTTTTTTTTTAATTAGGTGTTGGAGTCTGTTATCCTTCTATTTCTTTCAAGTACATGTTTCGACAGTTCACCGCTGTCTTCCTCAGCCTAGTTGTAAGATTAGATTGTAAGATTGTATTAGTAATTGTATTAGATGTAATTGTATTAGATTGTATTAGATGTATTGTATTAGATTAGTAATTGTATTAGATTGTAAGATAATTGGGGTTGGTCCTACATCAGTCTTGTTCAATTTTCTCATGCACCTTGATCACCAGACATAGAGAATCTTACTCTGTAGTAGGTACCTTAGTTGTTTATTCTTCTTTATCCCAGCTCTGATCATGATTTCATTCATATTATGTAAACTTTTTGGCAGCTCTTCCTCAGCTAAGTAAGTTCCCTATTATTTGCAGCTCTTTGGGGTTTTCCGGTTTTTATATATTATATGTTACTGATGATTGATTCTCCTTGGCTTCACATACAAGTGGGGAGCATATTGCTCGATTACCTAAATTACTTACCCACTATAAATATGTAAAGCCAAGGAGAATCAGACATCACTAACATATATACAAATTGAAAAACCAATAAGAGATGCAAATAATCTACCTACCTACCTAGCTGAGGAAAAGTGCCTAATAGTTCAAATAATTTAAATGAAATATGATGGCCCTAGACTATGAAGCTATATACTACTGACCACCCATCTTGGCAGACGTTCATTACACAGGTCAGAGGAGGAACTTCTGTCATGGTCGGAAACAATCACAGTATGATTGCGAGAATGATTATTAAAAATTAATAGGTACACAAATCCTTGTAAAACCCAAGTCGCACAGTGGTCCATGATGGGTTGTCCAGGCCAAAACTATATGTTCTGAATGATTCATTCAGGAAATTTTGCGCTGATTCCTAATAAACCTCATGTTACCAAATCCGAAATAGTCAAATTAGCTGCTACACCTAAAAAATTGTGAAAGCACGTTTTTGGCCATTAGAACCGCCCAAAATAGTGTAGTTTGTGATAAATAAATCAAAGTTGTAGACCTGAGAATTCTGTGTCGAATGAGAATAACGCCAGATCACCAAAACAATAGCCTTGTGTCTCTGTGATTTTCTAAGTTTTTAGTTTAATCGCCCCTTTTTTTTTGTTGTACTGCTATATTCGGAATCAGCGCGAAATCGGGTATGAAATGAAACAACCAGAAAATTGTTTCGGCCAGAAAACCCTCATTTTGGGCCACTGTAAGTCGAGGCAGAGCGATGCAAAATCTATTAGTCTATTAGGTTCTTTCGATGTTCGATGGTGTGTTTCGAATTCCGATGTTTGGTTCGATGGGGACCATAGATGGTTTTCGAACGTTGCTCTGCCCTACTCCGTGGCTTTTCGTTTGTATACCGTTTAATCCGAGTTCAGCGCTGTCAGCTAAACATAAATTCGAACCGACCGACGGCCTCTTGACTTCGGTGATAAGACGGAATGGAGGGGGACGAAAAACGCGTCGTGGTGTCAGCGGCACCACCGTGATATACGCGCGCCGGTCACGGGATGCGGCAGTAAAAACGGGAGACCGGCTTTCAAGGATTCACTAACGTTATCTCTCTCCTCCTCCCCCACCATCGCTGTCTTCCAACTTTATTTAAAACTACAATGAAATAAAGAAAAAAAGGAAACGGTGGAAGGTCGGTAACACGCCAACGGCCAACACTATCGGAGGACCCGAACTAAATCGTTCACGCTTCTAATCAATTCGGAATCTTGGCGTTCTCGAAAAAACGATCGGATCCCTCCTCTATTTTCGTTGTTGTTGGTGTTGTTGATATGCTGGACGAAGGCGTGGAGGTGGTCTGGCTTGTATAACAAGCCTCACTAATCCCGTCATTCTTCATCTTCTCGGTTCATCAATATCGCGATAAGTTGGACCCATAACTTCGAATTAGTGCTCGAACCAAGAAACGCTGCCAATTATTGTACAACGATTTATTATTTTCTATATAGATCACCCATATGCAACGATCCTATTTGTATATATAATGTATGGATTACCTACCGTAATCAACTAATCATATCGCGAGGTTCATAATGATTATTATTTCTTTTGTACAGTGAGTACCTGTTTGGGCCTGAAATACATCCCCACGGAGTTTGTCTAATTTGTGTACGAATATTTGAAACCTAGCGGTTCCAATCGAACGCCCATAAAATCGCATTCTAACCAATACAAATAATAATTTCTCCCGCCCCAAGTTTTGGTTTATTATTTCAATAATGTACCTATGGAATCGAGCACCGATACATAGTAGTAGAGTTAAAAATAATATGAATGGGTAACAATGGTAAAAGGGAGACTTTACTGATATTCGAAGACCAATAGAACTGGATTCCTAACACCCACGAAATTGCTGCAATAGGTAATAAAATAACTAATAAAGAAGAATGGCAGCACAAACCATCATTTATGATACCCCACTACGTTTCGTTACAATCCGGACACCTATTCTACCCGCGTCTGACGAGTAATGTTGCATTACTTTTCGAATAAAGAAGTACAGTTTTTAATTCAGATGTGAATCTGTTTCGTAAAAATCCTTCCTACCTTGAAAACCATGACATGGACCATTGCTACGTTGGAACTAAATTTGTTCTTAACTAATCACAACCCCAACAATCCAAAAGTGTATCTATTAGAAATACTTAATAGGTAGTCAACGGCCAATAACGAGAAAAATCATCCTAGTATTTACATAACTACATTAAGAAAAATGCTTATCTTCAGGTTTTGATTTGCAATATCATGGAATGTATTCCAATAAAGTGAAATTTAAAAAAATTGCCTCCTCGGAAATTCGCCTAAACAATCCAAGCAGGTCAATTGAAACACAGGTAAAACACTCTGACAGATCCTAACAAAGGGGGCCGAATGATGTAAAGATGGGTCGAGGGTTATTTGTCACCGGGGATGGCTGAGAATACATCAGGAGAAAGATGCGACGGTCTCATGACCCTTCGGGAGTGAAAGGGTAGGAATAGAGGGGCTGAGAAACAAGGACCCAGATGAGAAAAGGCTCAGAAGCAAACCCGAGTCCTCAGCCAACGGCATGTTTTCCATAAAACGCGCAAAGCTACGGGACCTTGAGGCACCGCGGGCTTTCCGTAGATTGATGGATCAGGGAGCCACGGAAATCCATTTCCTTGGCTGGGGAAGGTTCATCCCCTACATGGGACAATGGAAAGAATTGCTGAAGTGGCGAATACCACACTACTGTGGGATTCTATCGATGAAACTGTTTTCAATAAGGACAAAGACCAGATCCGAAATGCATTGAGTCACAACAGAAGATTTACTTCAAGAGCAAGCGAAGACCAAGAAAAACATTTTGTACGAGAGTGGACGGTAACCTATTTCGATGTTTGGTTGAAACAGAGTGAAGCTATAGAAAGAACGGCCTCTTACAACAAAAATACTGTTTGACAAGGGACTGAATGGAAACGCGAATGGAGTTTCAGAGCTCATCAGTGATTGTTTATCGAAAGGAATACCGGATGGTTTGTGCGGCACGAACAGCTGTAACATTTTACTCACCCCAACAAAAGCGTTTCGTTCCGGAAGGGAGTAAACAAATAAAGGCACATCGTTCATTTCCTCGGCCTCCTTATAACAACGATTTCCTTCAATGTAGGGAGCGTCGTTATTTACTGGTCAGGAACCACGGTTCATTAGCTCTCAAACGGGCCCAATAGCTCATAGATCCCCAGGGAACTGTTGTACGGAAGCCAAAAAATGTAGGACTGCCGCAGAAGGGGGTAAAGAGCGAGAAAGTCTTTTTCAAAGAGGAAGGGGGTTAAATTTATAGCACAGACGCTACTCCTTCACTCATGATGATATCAATCAATAAAGGCGAGACAGATAGTGGGTCAAAAGATTTCAACTGCAAGAGAATGTAAGTAGGCATCATAGAATTCTCACTTCAACACTGAAATTTAACGTTTCATCACCACAGAAGTCTATAGGCAAGTGCTTATTCGAATTGACTACTCAACTATTTGCACCTACTACACAATATAAAATTTCCAACCTTAGATAACGGCTAAAATAGAAGAAACGCGGAACACGTTTTCGCTTCTAGCACCTGAAGTTCTGATCCTCAAATCTGTCCCAGCTGATTATCTTGACGGTGGATATCTGAATCCTTTTTATCGTTTGCTGCGGTCGGCCAATCATCGAACGATAAACTTTTTTTTATTCATTTATGTGGGTAGCGTGCTTTTGTGAAGGTGTCACAACGCCAGGAGAGTCTGGGTACACTCCGGGCTGACCCTCGACCTCCGCGCCATCTGTCGCCCTGCGTGCATAGTACTTGTTCCTCCCAGCCGCCCGGAGTGTACCCAGACTCACCTCACAACGCCCAACTGAAAACTTCAACCAACTTAAGTAGGTAATTTGGATACCTACCTACGAACTAGCACTTCTCAGGAGGGTGTTAAAGGAGGGAGAAATTGGCAGCGTGAGATGTGGTGTGATGTGTAATAAATTCACAGTTCCAACTAAACGAGTGGTGAACGATTTTTGTGGGGTTGAAAATGGGGGAAGTTATTTTTCCCAAGTAGGAACGATTGGTTGTACGTGAAAAATATCAGCAAATTAAGTTACCAAACTTCCCAATCAACTATTTTTGATTATAAGTGAAAATCTTCTGATCATCTGTGACCTCGATTGTTTTTCCGCTACTTTCGTGACATGATTTTGTGATATGTTTTCTGTACTTAGGTACCGAGAAAAGCGTGTTCGAAAACCTAGGTTACAGAATTTCTCTTTAAGGCCAATCAACAACATTCATTTGGTTATGAGTGAAAATCGTATGACCATTATTGTGGTCTCGACTGTTTTTCCGCTACTTTGGTGACGTGATTACGTAATGTTTTCTAGTAGTTAGCTCACCAAGCATGGACTGATCTGTGCAGAATGTGGATTCATTATAGTCGTGTATGGTGACCACATAGTTATGAGTGAACCAGTTACCTATTCTGAGCGATGAGGGGGCGTCTAGTGTGTTGTAGTATTTCGTATAGCTGCATTATTTTTTGTTTTCCATAATCCTCTGCCACAGAGTAGTTGCCAAAGACCCTCGTAGAACAAAATAGAAGAGGCTTTCTTTGGAATGGGGTATACCCACTCCCGTCGGTTTTAAAATGAAATCTTTTTGAAAGTTTTTAGTTATCGTGAAGTGCGGGAAAAGGTATGTAACTATCCATTTATTGTTTATTGAGGGAAGAATGGAAGGTGAGCCGTAGAAGCCTGATGCCAATGACAATGGGATCTATTGTCATTATACATTATAATATGCCTACCTATCCGATCACCATATATATATCATGCGACTGTTGTAAATCGGATAAACGAGACCAAGGCTATCCATTTCCCAACTTCGCCATTTTCAATGATGATGAGAAAAGAATCCCTTCTGCCTGGACATTCAGTCCAAAATTACCTTGCGTAACCAGCCTAACCCAATTCACCAACACAGTAGCGCGACAGGCCACAACACAAGTCGGATAAAATCGAGCATTACACCTAAAACTGACAGATGACGAGGGGGACCGATGCTAATAGAAGTGGCGGCGCAGAAGCAATAAAGATAAAGTGCCTCAACTTGGTAATTGATGGCGCCACCCGACAATAAAGATACAGAAGGAAAACGGAAGGCCCACACGTAGTCTGGCTGAAGGGCATGGCTGCTGGTTTTCCCGCTGTTTTTTCTCTCCCCCACGCTAGTCCTCTTATACCTTTAACAAACACTGAGAGCAATAAAAATGAGGTTAATTACCCATTCCGAATCCGAACGGCGTTCTTCAAGACACCGCCCACTAAATGCCTATAGGCGGGGAGGATGAAGAAAAACGGTGGCTCTCCGGTCGATTTATCACCAACTAATGCACTGAAGAGAAAAACATTTCAATTGCCCTCTTTTAAAACGAACGTCATAGGCAATGGCCTGTCCATTCAAGATTTATATTATGCAGTCTCATTAATCTCAGTAGCACTGCAATATAGTGCCAAGAATTTTCCAAACGGTCTCTTCCTCGTCGACTTGTCGATTGCGATTTCCGATTCATTGACTACCTATACTAAAATGGCAAAATAGAAGTCTCAAAGAAAATATTGTTCTTGCATCCTGAACCGTTTACTTGGGGTGGATAAGTTGTACCAAGTACCTAGTACCTACATTTCGATTTTCAATCAAAATATTAATTTGGCAGGGAATCTGGGGAAATGTTCACGTCGGTTGAAAATGAAACCTGGTTCAAGAAACTACTGGAACGAACGAATAGTCTTTCGCTACTCCGCCGAGCCTAAGGGCTGCATAGGTACATAGGTAGCTGCATAAGTTAAGAAAAAACCAAACTTGAATGGTGATTCTTCGACCTTGTTTAATTTTCAGGTTTACAATATAACTCTTGGAGGACAAATTATTGTAGCCTCAGGAGGAAACAGCAATACCTCACCTAGAACATACTGGTAATAACAAACAATTCAGGTCTTACTAGCTATTTCAGGCCTACTTGCATAGTCAAAAGATAAATCACTTGAATTCGTGCATCCTACATAATATTTTTACTCGTACTATATTGAAAAGGGATAAGAAGCGGAGAAGTAAAGCAAGATGTTGCTACGTGACTAAAAGGCAGAAACAGGATCAGCTGAAGTATTTTGATTTATTTCAATGTTCTCAAAAAATAAAATTGTCAGACAATCATAGGAGTACCTACATATTATTAAATATATCGGGGTATTCATCATTCTGAAGCCTGATTTGACTAGTAACTACCCACCGACTTTGGATACCTGGACGTTCGACGAAAATGGAGCAATAGAAAAGGATGACCCATGTTCCCGCTCACTCCACCATCTCTTTTGATGAGCTTGGAAGATTTGATGCAGCTTAGTTTAAATCCTAGGTAATTCTTTATGTTAAAACAATCACTCTCAAAAATTGATGATTTTCCCTCAATTATTTACCTGATTATGGAAGTACGAACTATAGAACTGTATATTATAAAACATTATTCTGAAGGTTACCAACAGGATTCTACGTATCTTCGAACGTAACACATCAAATTATGAGAGGGGTAAAAGAACTTATTTTGTGATCGTTTCCACAGGTTCATTATTGAAAATAATAAACCAAAACATATAATCTACCTATGCTAATAAACCCGTCCGTCCAAGCTTGGTGTTACCGTCAGCCTTCTCTAAGGGGTGAAACTAGGATAATATATGAAATTTTCAAAACTTCCTAGATGAAAACTTCAAACAGGAAGATATACCTAGTTTTTTCGTCGATTTCAAATAGATCACAATTTTTAGCGAAGAATGAGACCTCGTGATGCCTTGTGGTGTTTCCGTTTCCTCCTAACAAGGACCTAAGGGTTGGACGTGAAAAAAACACAGAAACTCCGATATTTCCGAGTAGGCCAAATCCCCATTCAAAGATCGATAAAATTGAATTTTTTTTTCACCGAATTGAGACTGCTGTTTATTTATACAAGCTTCCTTAGTTACCTACTGAATTTCGTTATGAATCCACCCACTACTCTCGGATCAAACTAATTATACAAGAAATATTAATAGTAAACCAAGCGAGATAATTACGGTAGGTGTTTACTTACTATTACATACAACAGGATCTTTGCATAATGTTCTTGTACTGTGGGGTGTTCCCTATTTATATTTCCTATATCCTATACAGGGTGTATCAGACTCGACTCGACATACTTCAAGGATCGATTCTACGACTAATTTGCAACAAAAAATGTCTCTTAGCAATTTTCTTCTAACCCCCTTAAAAACCCTTTTTTTTTAATTTTAAGATTTCTTTCGTGTTTTTGACCTTTCGGCACAAAAATGGCCATAACTCCCTTAATTAACTATAAAAAGTCGAAAATAAGTACACCGTTGGAAAAAGCGTTAAATTTCCTAT
>JAEMON010000002.1:32915101-32943733 GCA_030264115.1 Lygus lineolaris
CCTAGCCATAAAACTGCTTACGCAGTTAATATACATACATATATATGTAGGAATCGTTTTAGAATGGTCTAAAACGGATTTCCATGAAGCAAATTTTCAAAAATTTTCATTACAAAAATTTTGAAGCCATTGCAATAGCTTCATTTTCTTCGAAAATTCGCTAAAAGCTATGTATTTGTGCAAAAAAAGAAACAAAAGTGTATCCTCCAAAATCAAAATTTCCACTTGTTTTTACGTTTCAGAGGTTACTGAACATTCTCGTTCCGTGTCTTTCTGTCGGTCTGTGGTCAATTCCCTGTCCCAGGCGAAACAACATGAAGTCATGGTCCAAATTTGATGAAATAGTCAGGGATTGTGCGGGTTAGCAACGTGACGGTCCCAAATGAATTTCATCGCCTTCGGACCATTAATAGCATGAGCGCCTGCGCAAACGCAAATGTCCCCAAACCCTGGCATCTCAGTTCCAATTGACCTATTTCGCTCAAATTATGAGGGTGGTTGGGGGCTGACTCCAAGACCCTAGATGCATTTTTTCACGGTCCGATCAGTAACAGCTACTGCGCAAGCGCCAACTTGAAATTTGCTATCGTAGCCGTAGCTCCGGAAATACTCGATCAATTTCGTTGAATTTTCAGGGATTACGCGAGTCAGACCCTAGAGGGTCTCCTATGAATTTCATCGCCATCGGACCACTAATAACGTGAATTTCCTGCAACTACGGTCTCAGTTCGTATTGGACCGATTTCGCTCGGATTTGGTGTGTAGTTGAGGGCTGACAATTACCTTCTAATTTCAACACGATTGTATCCCCAATCTCCTTGTAATAAATATAGGCTTGAACGAAAAAAAGAGCAGAAACACGAGTGCGAATTTTTTTCTTCATTAGACGCGTGCAACCTTTTAAAGTGTGAATCGCAAATCCTCCGAGTAGGCCAATTTGACCAGCTGATTAAATGCAACTTTTTCCAGCTTTCACCGAGTCGAGTTTCTGGTTTACTTTTAAAAGCTTCCTTAGTAACTCAATAACGCAATGAAAGACCTACTTACAACTCTCGGATACTAATTGTAGGTTAGGTATGTAGGTACTCATTGTACCTACTCGTCGAATTGTGAACCTCGCGTTAACGGTAGATACTTACTATACTTATTTCAACAACCCACAGGTACCTACTAACTAAAAAAGGCTGATGCTGTCTGATTCGAGAAGATCCTACTCTGCACCTAATAAAAGTTTAAGGTAAACGAAAATGGGATTTCGCAAAGGAAAAAGCAACGATAAAAGTATTTGTTCACTTTTTCCTGGACCGAAGAGCAAAGTGAACGGTGTAAACGCTATTTTCAACGCGAGAAAAAGAACTGGAGAATTGTTTAAATATAGAAGGAATATATTTATCCGCGAAGAGGATTCCGTGGAGATAGGATGTTATTCTTGGAGATATAAAAAAGAGGTTCGGTATTTCATTAGTGTGTTGCTGGGCATCCTCCCGTTTCCTCTGCATTAAAAATTTTATTTTTATTCTCTGTTGTTGACTCAAACTGAACTAGCCTGAAAGAACTCTAACGGGCAAAACAGAGGGAATTAAAACATCATTTGAAAATACAGGGTCACAAGCAAAAAAGGAGATGTGTTGAATGTCGAAGAAGTAAATGGAAAGTGGTGAGTAGAAAGAACAGCTTCACGGAGAACGAATGTGGTTTTTCTTAATGGGGTAATTCAAAAAAGATCAACATATCGGAGGTATTATTATTAGTTTCAGTAAACATGGGCGTTTTGGAGTGAAGCCAAGGTGCCATGCAGCGCGCGTGTCACTGCTGTCAACGCTTGTGGTACGAGAACAGGCGGGGCGAGCTGACAGGACAGAGCGGTGTAAAACTGAAATAGATCTGCTCTTCATGGAAGTTTTCAAGCTCTATGGTCTCGGAAGGAATAAGGATAAATGAATGTCGGATGACGATACAGTTTTTCCTCATAACTAAATAGCCACTTTCAGTTCGTATAAATATAATTATCTAGAGTATTTGGCGGAGGCATTAAATTCATTTCAGCAAGGCTATGTCGGGGCCTTTTTTTATCTTACTCGATACTAGACAGCAGAACAAACTCAGATATCAGAGGTTGGTTGCTACCCCACTGATGAGCTGTGCCCCGGTTTTATTTCATGTATGTTACGAGACTGGCACGTTCATCGACAATAGTGATGAACTGTGGTACCTGAAAGTCTGAAAGCTTGTTGCTTCTAAGGAAATGAGAGTAGACTTATAAAATAATTACTAAAATTAGGTGATTGGAGGGCAGGTTTAGATGTTGGCGGCCTACCCGGCAGCGAGGTTTCCCTACAGTTGCAACGATGTTTTACTAGGAACGATGTAGTAGTTAGTTGTCTGTCAGGAAAGTTCCTGCTTCAAATAATCATACTACAGTTTCGATGTAAGTGTCACCCCCGGTGAGAAAAACACTTTCTTCGAAAAATTAGACCCTTAAATTCCCAGAGAAAACCATACATAAACCAATAATGATTGAAAAAACAAAATCCAAGAAACAGTCCAAAAATTAAAATCTTGGATCACGACTGCCTCGTTTTTTAGGACACCAGTGCAACCGAAGGGAACCCTCGCTGAGTAAGTGAACAATCGCTATTCAAATATTCGATTCTATTGGATGGTGATTATAAGGTATAAATTTGAAATTTGAGCAGTCCGTCTTTGTGAAACTAATAAATATGTAAGCGGGCATGATGTCAAGGCATCAATTCAGTCAGTGCTGGCTGAAAAATTGTTAAAGTATCCCGAGCCACTTGTTGCGGTTGGGTGTCAACAGCATACCCAGTGGCTTCCCCTAATGTGGCGTTCCCTCTTTGCCGGTCTCAACTGTTCTGAGGACTCCGTTTAGGAAGGGTATTCCATACATGTACATACTCCAAAAAAAGAACATAAATGTAAAAGTTCATTTTACAATATCCAATTCATAATGCAGAGGAGCTTTCGGAAGAACGTCAGTTCATTAAATCTCGAGAGAGAGACTTGGTAATAGTGACGGTCGATAATGAAAAACCATTGAATTTAATAAATAACGGCTTTCATTTTTCCCATAACTCGAGGAAATCTATTTAAAAAAACCGTTGAGTAATACATTATTCTTTTTTTTATCACTCCGTCAAAGCGAATGGTTCCAGCAACGTTGGACTAAGTCTCGTCCACTGCCATTTTTCTTACCCTGAGCCTCGAAGGCCCACTCACTACTACCATCACTTCTCTCTGACCCTCCGCCATCTGCCACCGCCGAGGCAGCAGACCCATTCATCACTCACGATTAGCGCGAATACATCGGCCCTCCTGTGGGGCCACGTAGGGTCCCTTGTGATGAGTGACTGATGATGCGGGCAGTTCTGCAGGACAGGGGTAAAAAGCGGCATTCAAATCCTTTAACTTTCAATGAAGAGAAGCATCAATAACCTGTTATGGACTCTGCTATCGCTTCTTCTCTCTTCCATAATAAATTACCGTGTGATTTCTATTTGTACAACGGTTCAAATTCACGTTTCAACGTTTTAAAGTTTATAATAGGTATTCATGAATGATAATCACAAAAATAATCGATAGCATAAGAAATTCAAAATGAAAGAGCCTATTAAAATTGCCTAGGTTGATTACGCATTAGTGTGTACGTATTTCGTAGAGTACATCGATAAGTACATGGGTGATAGGATGTGCAAAAATTGCAAAAAGTGTATAAACATAATTCTGCAGTTGAGTCGCCTTGGAAAGGACATTAAGTCATGTAAGTACAATCACATGATATAGCCCGATAAGTATATCCCCTCTGCACTTCGTCAACACCTGCCTTGAAACATGGAGCAATACAATAATTATTACATAAATTGAAATGGAATCAATAACGTATCTTTATAATATAATTTATCTTTATAAACAATATTTATTGGCTATCGTTTGTGTTTTTTTGTTACCTACGACAAAATTTGGTGAGAAAAGGACCAAAGAGCCCTGGGACCTTATTATACCCAGAACCAAGCAGGGAAGTTGTGTAAACCTTAATTATTACCTAAATGTAGTTTTAAATATTTTTCTAGCATTGGAATGAGCCTAGATGAGAATGAATAAGTTGATCTTTAAATTGAGATGGTCCGAATCTATCCAAGTAACGAAGGAAGAAGGATCTGAGCCTTTCAAATGGATGTGTGAACCTTCAAACGAAGCTCCCCATTCCATTTAAGATGAGAGGGTCATTTGTGGAAGAACTTTTTTATAATGGAGGTTTACTGTATGATATAACCCATTAGAACCCGTCCATTACTCTCATGAAGTCCATTTAATGGCCACAAAGAAATGTGGAACGCACCTATAGGAAAACATCCATTCTACCAATGGGTTAATGATGGAAGCGACCCACATGAGGGTACTTGAGTAATTACTTTTCCTATAATGAAGATGATGTATTTTGGTACTTACTTCATGAAATTTCGGTGAATTAAACTTGTTCTAACCGAAGTAAAACTGCAACATTTTACATGAGTTGTATTTTACCATGCCACGAAACTCCCAGAGCAGAATACTTGATGGTGTCACATGCTGTTATAATATTTCCAAATTGTAACTCATTTGAATAAATACAGTAGCGAGCCTCAGGAATCGATTGGAGCTATTTGAAGAACATTTATCAAATGGATATTGGATGGCTGCAGGTGTACCTACAGAACACTGCTCATTGACAAATAAATACTCTATGTAAAAATGCATGCGCCTAATGCTCATAAAATAGTGATCAGCAGTAACAGTGCAGACCATAGCAACATGATCATTCCAGTGAAAAGTTTGACTTCGTTTTGAATGTGTATCTCGTACTGTCAGGCCCTATGTTCCAGCAGGGACAACAGGAATAGGGAACTTGCGTGGTTATTTTTTATTTCGTAATTTGAAGGATCTTGATGGAGGCTTCCCAGAGAGGTGCTATATGAGGGGTATCTGACGTTTGAAAGTTACCGAAAATGGATGTAGTAATTTGAACCTAACTGACGTCACCGACACCCGGTCTGCCGCTGAATCAGATTTTGAGGTTCAAAATGTAAAATACCTACCCATGCAAGTTCAGCATTGAATGAATGATATCTCGTGCAACATCAATATTAGTGTATTTATTTCTATTGAATCATCTTCACTTTTTCCTATAAATTGAACCAGTTTTATTCCAGGGCAGGATGATGGGGAGAAGAAACCGTAAGATAACCGCAGTTCTAGTTGAAATCTTTCCAAACATGTGGGCCTGTCACCGCATGCTATTCAGTACTTAGTCCTCTCCGACACGCGGGTGCAACCCCAAACCAAAGACCCGCTCTGTGTGCCCGCATCCTTCACACCTCACTAAACGCTCCCCTAGCTCCATCAACTCTCGCACCATTGCATTCCTCCCCATATAAATAGAAACGAAATGTTTCCCTGTAGCTTCAAACCCAGTTCGGGCTGATGGCATTCCAACTAGAACGTTTTTTTTCTGTTTTGTGCGCAGGAGCACACGCTTTAGTACGCATCCCCCTCATCTTTTACAGCTCCTAACAGCAAAGGGGCCCTGAGGAGATGGGTTGTACAAACGGACTGGAAAATTTCACGAGATCCAAACAGTGGAATAGAAAATAGTTAGCCGAAATTCATAATACTTACTTCCGGTTTGTTTGAGATGGGAGTGGATTGAAAGCGTCTACGGTCGAAAATAAACTCCTTACGTATCTCCCCCACCGATTGTAACGTGTACCTATCATTCTTTTCATGTCGAGAGACCCTGAAAAACGAATGGATTTTCTGAAATAAACAGAGTAAAATTGTACAAACCCTGAAGAGGTGTAGACAATGTTGGAACCAAAAATTTTGTCAGAGCAAAGAGATCGGTAAATTAAAATAATAGGTAAATTAAAATTAAATCCAACGCTCCAGATCTAAGTGATGGGGAATTTCAGTCAATTTTTTTTTTTTTTTTTTAATGATTCTGACAGGAAGACGTCAGTGAGAGATTTAAGGTCGATAATATATGATGGGTATCCGTCGATCTGAAGTGGGCCAAAACAGGTCGTGGATAATGAGATACGTATACCTCATCTACCCCCACCCAACTCAGATTCCTGGTATCGTGACGTCATGCAGAAAACCTTTCCGTTAGTTTTGTGACGAAACTACACTAACTTTCGCGCTGAAATTGTTATTCGGGGGTTTTCAAGGAGGCTAAATCTGAACTAGAGGTCGATAATTCAGAAATCCGACCCACTAGAATAACCCCCCTTTACCCCTTTACAGAATACCCCTTTTACAGTAAATGGCTACAAGAGCTTCCAGTAATCATCGAACAGCTATTACTGAACAGGTTGAAGTTGAAGGTAGCTTCAAAAGGAGTTAACGGAAAATAAACAAAAATTATCATGATTCAGAATAGATAATTTACAGGGAGCGTATTAGGTAGTAGAATTACGTATAAGCCTTAGATTCAGTCGTATCTTATCCTGTTAGTTTGTGGGCCAGTTTTGGCTGTTGTCCATTGAGTCTCCGACCCGCGTATTTCAGTAGACAGGAAAGTTTCCTCTCCGGTAAGTCTGCCAATAAATTTCCGAAGTAATCGTTCCTGCGACGCAATCACGACAAGGCGCCCGGACCAGCCAGGATATTAGATCCTGACCAGGTTAGTTGCCCGAGCTTGGGGTAAGGCCGAATTTTAATGCCTCCGTCTTCCTGTAGGGAGGAGTTACTGCCGCCAAGTTTTTACCTAAGTGGCCATTGTGGAAGGCGTGGGCGTGGCGCCCGAGGAAACTGTACATCAGCGGCGCTAATGAGTCTGCTCTGGTGTTTTGAACCTTCTCCTAGTGTGCCCTTCCTTCTTGTCTCGGTGGATATCGAGAATCCGATCGTCGGTCGACCTCATTAGTCATGTCATGAGTTGCGCAACCTCCAACCATTCCAGCCGTTCCCGAACCCCTTTTCTAAATTGATCTATTTCCAGCTCAGAATCTTGTCCGTTCCTTTACGTATGTCTCAATCGGAATTCCAATCCACAAAAAATTCCTCATTTATTAAAAATTTCTGAAACTCAGGAATTTAGGAAACTGACAACCAAAATGTACTTGATGTAAGAATAAATAAATAAATAATAAATAAAAAGTTGTTAGTGTAGGATACGTTCAGGTTACCAAGGGTAACTTGAGAGAGTGCACTTACCTACCTAATAAAATCCCATTCCAGAAAAGAAAATCCAAAAATTGAAAATCAAAATCGAAGTGCAAAATGGAAATAGAAATCCAAAATATCAAAACGAAAATTGAAATCGAAATCCAATAAGTACGCATCGAAATAAAATATAGCACGGTAGCTGTAGTGTCCATGACTCACCGATTAGAGACCTTGCTCTTTTTTTAAGTCAGTCAAATAGTGATTGCTTGTATCAAATTTGACCCTGTCCTCTATTTCTATTGTGTCCATACACATAAATATCTAATGATGAGATTTTCACGAACCTAACTTACATGTACGTATAAAATGTGAAGACGACCACCAAACAAGGGGAAGTAGGTATCCTTAGAAAGACATTATCTTTTTATTATTATAATTATAGTTTTTGCCCATTTTAATTATTGTACGCACATTCTTGGAGTCAGGTAAAATACATTTTTTGAGGGACTTCCATTTCTCTTGTTGGAATGAATATGGCAACTACCAACAACTGTGTAAAGCTTGCTAATCTCTTGAATGACATCGTTGGTCGATGAATTTCCTCACGAGGTCGATCGGCTGATCAAATCACTTAATGCCCTAGGGTTTTCAAGATAAGTGTGCAGATGGTAAATCACAACCAATCAAGTCTCAATAAGGAGATTGTGTTCGCTTAATGGAGTTGAAAATCACTATACCTAGACTAATCGTAACTCGAATGTGAATTCCATTGTCATTATTGTGATGGTAATAAGAATAATAAGAAGTAAATTGATGAAAAGTAAATTTTCAGAGTACACAGTTTATACTAACTTTGATTGTGGTTTTATACTGATCATCATTATGATGACTGTCTACCGAAACTAACAGCAGAATGTTATTTCTATAATTGTATCATCGGTCCAAGTCGCTTCTCCCCCCATAACCACAAATCAAAAACCACACAATCAACAAGACATCAAATACTTACGCTTATATACACAAGCATGATTTATGCGATTCCTGCACACAGTCCCACTTCCATAAATTAAGCTTGCAAGTAAGAAGAGAATGAGATGAGTGAACCTCTCTAGAATGAAGTTAACCACATATTAGCTATGTTGCTAACTATCATGCAATGGGATTAGAGAGACGAAAACATTTGCGGGGGAACGCTCCAAAGAGAGAGCCAAAGAGAAAATCTTGATACAAAGGGATGCCTATAGAGACATTCCCGATTTATTTTATAAGAACGCTGTAAAAATTGAAGTTGTCAGAAAAAATGAAATAGTGCATAACGAGATGCTTATGAAGGTCGAGTTTCTCCTTTAGCGTCCAATAACTTTTATATTTCCTCTACCTCCACGTTCGTAAAAATTACGATTTCAATGAGAGTATAATGTAAGTTATACGGTAATGATGATTACACTCTGGCTCACTAGCAATTTCATTGTTTGCAGTGGGCATGGGGTACGTCACTAACCTTCCAACTATGGCATCACTGTATATAGACTGAGAAGATGTAACCATCTAGGGTTAAAGAATCGTGGTTTTGGAGGAAAATCAATGCAAATGATCATTCGTTACTCTCTTGGGGTTAATCAGTTCCTCTCCGAGTTCGCAATCTTTCATGACCTCCCACTCCCGAGTATGTTCCGATTTTCATTTCAATCGATGACGAACACTTGGTGAGCGTGGGTTTTCCTTGCCGATGTCCTCGCGGAGAACCTATTCCTCTGCCACCAGCGATCGTCCGTCTGGTCGCTGTGCACTTATCCCACTCGAGTCGCCCACATCGGCACAGCTAAACCTTTACTCACGCTAAGTGAGAAAAAATCTACTTCCGGTCTGGTAGTCGATCGAAGCGATTCACGTCGGAAGGAAGAATTTTCTCGTCCGTTTTTATCGATTCTTAGTATTATGTCACTATAAAAATCTACTCAGGACATTAAAATGCCAAACAAGGTTCCTTGTTTCCGAAACATATTTTTGTCAAGATTCTGTTACATCCTTTCATATTAATTTTCAATCAACTAGGTAGAAAATTTTTTTCAATAAATCGTACTGTCAGATGGTATCTCGTAGGTACCTACTTCGAAACGTATCGATATACAAATCACATATCGTCGCTTAAGAAGCAACACCCCCTATGAACCAAATCCCAATTTTTCAGGAGAAGGAAAAAACTGAATTCAGTTTTTGATTACCTGTACCTTTGTTTCCCGTTATTCAGTCACTTCTTGCCTTCCGGTTGTCGTCATTAGTGAAAAATAGTATTAATTAAAGAAAATAGGAAATTTTGGTTGATATGGGGTGTTGTCCGAATAGGTAATTGAGGTATTGAGGTCGATGGGGGTGATATGTTTTTCGAGTATTTCTCGATTTTTCTGTCTAGTTGAAGCAATTTTGAGCTAACCAGTCGATGCAGCGTGAGAAATCGAATAAGAATCAGTCAAAACCTCATTTTCGTGAAAATGGTCGATAGGGCGTGTTGCTTCTTAAGCGACGATATCCTTTTTCTTTTAATATAAGTAAAAAAATTTAAATTCACCCATTCGTACGAAACTAGAGATAACTATCATGTATAATAATATTGATATAAGATATCTATAATCATACTATTATATAATAATTATATTGATAGACTTCCGTGAGTAACCCTTCAGCAAATCGTCAATTCAACACTATTATTTTTATAACGAGAGTAAAATAATAACATGTCGAATTGACTTTAGACACCTACCGATGCGACAAAAATCGAGATTTATTAACCGGCATGCTATAATATTTTGCCTAACAAAATTTCGTCACCCAGAAGGGAGTCGAACCCGGACCTCCGGGGGCGAACCTGCTATCAGTGTTGAGACATTGACAACAAAAGGACAGCTCAACACGAAACACGGCAAACGTCTCATTATTTTTGAGTGTCGATGCTTTTCAACGAAAACCAGTGAGCAGAAAAAACATATAATATTAAAAACTGAAAAAATACTTCAAAAATTAAAATAACATACCTAACATTGTTTGCCTAAAAAAATCATTTCTCTTAAATGGTTTTGAACATTTGACACCACTTTTGGAACGAAATTTGACACATCTTTGGAACTAAAGTTTTCGTAGTTGGCAAATTTCATTGAGAATGATGAGCTCCTCATCCCTCATTGTATTTTCCGAAGTATTTTTCAAACCTCTGTCTATTAATTTCTACATGGTTTTAATGATGGTTTGTGGTGATTAAATGGATGATCGTTAGGACAAATAATGACACGACGTCAGGAGCAAAGAGGTACGGAACTTGGTCTCTATCGGTGGTTTCATGAGTGACGAATTTCAACGGCTTGCGGCGACGTGAAAATCAAGAAGTAGCGCCTGAATGTCTCAGAGTCGGTACCGTCATTACGGTGAAGAGGCGGTAGCTATTGACAATGGGGGTTCCTCCCGCGCCCATCCTCAAGCCACAGCTCCGAGACAAAGACCCCAGAGAGACGCTGATTGATGTCGATCCGTTATAGCTCATTAAACCGCCTTCGGGCGACGCTCATCGTAACCGCATGGAAAATTTCCTGCCGTATGGCAGGGTCCGTAATTGCCTGAGCGTTCAAAATCCTATAGCATTCAAGTTGGCTCATCGTAAAATAATCCATTGGTATGAGAATGGATGAACGTGTTCATACAAGGATCATTAGACACACAAAGATGTATTTATACTAGAACGCTCCTGGAAAAAATGACAGTGTTTGACGATAATGAAGAAGGATTGTTATGCCTATTTGATAGCCGAACCTTAATCTCAGTAGAACTTCACAAAAATGACGAAACTCTGTACTATACTTGAATGACAAACTTGAAAACGAGGAGGGTTGAGGAGGAGGATTTCCCTTCAACATTGCACAAAAGCTGGCCAAAACTCGGAAAAAATAACATTCAAAACTCTGTTCCGTATCATTCCTGGTTTGGTCCCATTTACCCGTCCAAACATAAGATGCCGAGGCATTCAGTTCGCGAAGTTTCTGCTTTAGCGCGAACTAATATTTGTATCGACGACTGTGCTCTTGATTTTTCACAAAGCCGAACTGTGGATAATTCGATTTTCTTTCACTTTTCGCTCCCACGATTATGGTCACATCCTTACAAGGTATAAGTAGGTACAATAAACCATTTTCCCATCTCTATCTATTCAAACCTACCTGGGGGGTTTAATTCAATGTGAGAAATTAATGTTCAAATAAATGCTGACATTTCTAGGATCCTCAAAGTTTCAAGTTTAGAGAAATGTCATCATCCGGTGATGTCTTTTTCAGCAGGCCATACAGTACCTACCTTTATAGGTATTAGAAACTATAGACATTGACAACCCTTTTCTTGCACAAACTTGCCTATTTTCTTTAGTGAATTTTTTTGTCGAACGAACGTTTTGTGCCAATTTTTTAAGATAAAATCTGGCATTGGAAACAATTTAAAAACTTACAAAAATAAACATACTTCATATAACCATTTAAAGCATGAAGCGAAGTACAATGGGGAAACTCTTCATAGAACTTACTTCTCAAAGTTCTTGGCCCAATAAAAGAGATGAATTTTGCTCCAAAAATCAATAATATAGAGTGATTATCCCCTCCTACCTGTTGAGGTTCTGGAACTAAAGAAATATTTTTCCGTGTTCAATACACTAAAAAAACATGAATCCAGGACTTCAAATTCCTGAAAAAATAACTAACTTTTGCACAGATATTCAAGGAAATCGTGACTTTGCCTCTTTCGAATCAGTAGAATTTTTTAAATATTCTTTCCGTGTTCAGCACACCGAAATGCTGCAAATTATTACACAACGATTCATTTTTGTTTCTATATAGATCACCGATCTGTAAAGATAAGTTTTTATTCTGTAAGTAGGTACCTAACGTAACTATAACGCGAGGTTCGCAATTGGACGAGTAGGTACAATGAGTATCGACATACCTGTAATTATTACTATTATTATCTGAAAGTTGTAGTGGGTAGGTCTTTCATAACGTTATTGAGTAGGGTATCTAAGGGAGCTTATATAAAAGTAAACGAGAAACTCGATCCGGTGGAAACCAAAAACACTGCAAATTATTACACAACGGTTTATTATTTTCTATATTGATCGCCCATCTACAAAGATCCTATTGACATAAAATACCCACCCACCGCTTCACAATCATCTCTTGGCGACAATTAGTAGGTAGGTACCTTCGTGCAATTATTATTATCGGAGAGTTGTATCATTCATTCTTAATGAAATTTAGTAACTAAGGAAGCTTCTGAAAGTAAACAACAAACTTGGTTCGGTGGAATCGGAAGAAAGTTGCATTTGAACAGCTGATATTTGAACGGACATTTTGCCTACTCGGGAAGAATTGCGATTCGTGTTTCTGCTCTTTTTTTCGTTCAACCCTCAAGTCATTACAGGGAGCGAACGGTTGGCCCTAGAACGCTCCGCCAGGTCTCACTCGGCGCTAAAAATTGTGTTCTATTATAAATCGATGGAAAAAATATACCTTCCTATTTGAAATTTTCGAGCTAGGACGTCTTGAAAGTTTCATCCCCTATTTTCTAACCCTTAGAGAAGACTGACGGTAACGCCAAGCTCAGGGGCACAACTTGACCCCAAATGGAGCCGGTCTACAAATTTCGTTAACTTTGGTTCATGGTAACTAACCAAAGTGCAGTGGACGGCCGGATTTTTTTTTTTCGATTTTTGGATTCTACATACCTTGAAACGCAAAACATCACATTTCGAGGGGGGTTAAACAATTTGTTTCGAGCTCGATCCCAAAGGTTTATTGTTGCAAATAATAAACCAAAATGCGACGTCCGCAGCACTTCGCTTAGTAACCATGGACCAAAATTGATGAACTTTGGTATACTTGCTCCATTTGGGGTCTAGTTGTGCCCCGGAGCTTGGCGTTACCGTCAATCTTCTCTATGGGGTTGAAAGTAAGAGACGAAATTTTCAAAACGCCCTAGCTCGAAAACTACAAATAGGAAGGTATATTATTTCCTTCGATTACGAATAGAACGCACTTCAGCGTCGAATGAGACCTCGTGGAGCTTTTTAGGACCGATCGTTCGCTCCCTGTTAGGACTTGAGTGTTGAACGAAATAAATTGCAGAAACACGAGTGTGAATCGCGTATCTTCCTGAGTAGGCCAAATCCCCGTTCAAAGTTCAGCCGATCAAAAATGCAACTTTTTTCGATTTCACCGATTGTTTACTTTGTGAAGCTTCCTTAGTTACTTAATTTCGTTATGAATGGAGGACTTCATGTCTCCCGGTTAATAATAATCGCTGCTATAAGATACTCATTCTGCCGAGACATGATTGTGAACCTCGCGATATAATTGCGGAAGGTATCTACTATGGATCTTTACAGATGGTGATGTACAAAGAAAATAATAGACCGTTGTGTAATGATTTACAGCGTTTTAACACAGAATGAGTTTTAGCCTTGGACTAACTTGCCGAAAAATGTCACGCGGAACGGTGACGCGGATGGGTGACGCGGATGGGTGACGAAATTTTCGTATGATTTTCACGTACAACCGAGCCGTTGCGTTGGTAGGGAAATTGAGCTCGCAGCTCAGCTGAGTCGAAAATGGAGCTCTCAGATCAGCTGAGTCGAAAATGGAGCTCCCAGATCAGCTGAGTCGAAAATTGAAGATTGAAGAGGGGTTTGTGTGAAACGCGTGAGCTAAAACACATTCTGTGTTTCAATAATTTCGTCCGAAGTATGTAAATAGAGGTAGCCGGGGGTCCAGGGGGCTTGCCCCTTGGCGAGGCGCGGAGCGCCGAGTTTTCATTTGATTTTTGGATTCTACGTTCCCTTAACCGTAAAACATCAAATTTTGAGGGGGTTAAAATGTTGTTTTGGTGCTCAATTTCAACAGTTCATTATCGAAAATAATAAACAAAAAACGTGGAGTTTGACAGTTTCCGAGTTTTGACCAGGAATCCGGTCATTTCGCCCCACTGTGCATCGCCTCCCGCATTGCTATTGCTATTGCGGATGGCTATATTTGCTAAGAAACCGTAAAAGATCTTTGTTTCATCTTTCTCAAAAAGTTCTGGGGAAAGGAACATGGGGATATAGGGAATCCGCAATTACTGCCGTCATTTTACACAACGAATTGGTACCATCCCTACACTCTGCCCTATACCCACAGCACACAAGTTAGACATCCAGCACACGATATAACCCGAAGGTGCCTTCACGATTAAACGAACACTAACTGCTTCATTACCTGTTTCACGTTTTCAGAACGTCTAGGACACATACCGTGCGGTACATAACCAGAGAAACTTCAACGAGAAATTCCACGGAAACGATCATTCTACTAGTATATCCGCGCAGTTATGAGAACTACTATGGATACTACTATGGGGATACAAAGAAAAAAATTAACAGAACATTTAGAGCGAATTAAAACTTACAAAACGGATCCCTAAAACTTATTTATTTATATATTAACTTATTTTTCCCCTAATAAATTGAGCAGTACGATAGGTGGCAACTTCAAGATCGGCCCGAAGATCGGCCGATATCGGCCCAAATCAGTCTGAATACAAATCTGTATATAGGTATACATGCTGACAAAATATTGGTTTGTTTACCATAAAAATCGTATCGCCACAATATATACATAGGTAATGTCTACGATCATATTTATGACGGAATTCGATTGAGAAATAATGATAATCACTATAAATTGCTGTGACCAACTTGTGTTCGAGTGAACATCAAACGCCTGTTGATCTACACATTCCTTAATAACCGGTACCGGATATTTATGTAACTTGGTAAAATCTTTGACAGATGAAAGAGGTTTTCTATATTGAAATATTGAAATTGTCGTGGGAATGAGCCACACCAAGGATTCTGTCAAAAAAATCAATTAGGAGCGTAATTTAGGGCCGAACTAGATCCACTTAATGCCTATGTGGGAACCGAAATGAGAGGTGGCTACTCAATATAATATAATTCATGTTTTGAAGTCAAGTTCGGCTGGAAGCAGGTTAGTTTAGGCGAATCATGTCAGATGAAACTGCGAACTGTGTGGTAGGTCACCTACTTACTTCCCTACAGTAATTCAATCTATTATTATCTCTTTTTTGCTCATAATATATACGTTCATTGTTGGATTAGTAGGGTGAACAAATGGTACCAAGCTGGTAAGTGGGCGGGACCATTGCAAATGCATGATCCGTAATGACAAATAAAAAGCCGTGTGTTATTATTTGCAGCGTGTTTTTTAAATTCTTTTACAGGAATGACTCACTGGGTACCTACATAAACGATCGAAGGGGCCGCTATTCAAATCAATGTCGACAAATGGTGAAAGAGAACACGAGACCACGGGCTGAATGAAGCAGCAATCCACCAAACCAGCAAATTCCACCTAACTCTCCTGTAGAGTGAGGTCAGACGAAACCGCCTAATTCCCAAGACGAAACGAGAGTTTACAACTCGCCACTCTAAAAAGGATTATGAGGGGAGATTTTGACGTGGAAGAATCAGGGTTGTAAAAGGAATGCCGACGAAAACGATGGAGCACAAGAAGAGAAAAAAAATTAGGGTGGTTGAAAGGAATAAAGACGTTATAACTAATTGCCCTGTAGAGAGAACAGGATGAAAGTGTTTATACTAATGATGTAGGCTTCATTAACGAGGCCCATTAGTTTGGTCCTAAGATTTAAATATTAGCTCCCTCCACTCCTCTCTCAAAAAGCTCCGCTCCTAGTGGAAAAAGAGGAGTCTCGGAAAGTCCGGTAGGAAGCGGGGAGGTGCGTAAGACAATGGAAAACGGAGGAGGAAACTGTGGGCGATCATAAATAATTCTTCCAACGCATATTATTTGTGTCCCGGCGTGAAATGCCTCTTGGCGTTTTGTTTTAACCACGTTCTTCCGATTTGACGCATTTTTAACGGCCTTTTCTCAGGCACCGCTTTCAAGTTACAACGTAAGTAGACGTGTTGTGAGTAGACTCAAAAACAGTGTGACATGTACTTGGATTACTAAAGAATCCAACATACCTACTTCAAATTTTAGAATGACTGCATCATCAAGAAATGATGACGAGACTTGTCCTGTCTGCTTCGCGTCATTGCGTCTAACTAGATACGTAAACTAGATACCTGATGGCTCCCGGGGGATAAGCCTGACCGGTCAATCTGAAGGAAAACGCGGACGTCTGTTTCAAATTAGGCCCTTCCTGACGTGGGGCCCAGTGGCTCAGGATGCCTCCATCAGTATTCAGGCCTCCAGCACGGACGTGATCCACCAGCAGATGAGCGGAATTTCGTCCTTCGGGGTGGACGTACGGCAATAAAACCGCTGTTTCTTGGCGATTCGAAATCCGGGCTTGATTTTCTCGGAGGGTGGAAGGAATAAGCAAGAATGGGGCAAAAGGAAAAATATATACCTACTTTCCTACAGGGTCTTCGTCTTAGGTGGGAGAGGACTTGAAAATATCGTTCATAAGTATATAAAGAAGTAACGATTGGGAGAAGGGGCTATGGAACATTTATGTCGAAACTGAGGTTTTAACCGTTGGGATTGTGGGCATCGCTCTTCCATTGGTGATGGACCTGAGTATCTAAAACCTACCGTTTCGAAGACTTTCGTGGGACAAGGGGAAACGTAACAGATTCTTGAGATATACGCAGTAGAAGAAGGTATCGAGTGTGGATACAATGTACATTATTCTTTACAGCCTATTTCTTGAATTGACTCAGGGAAACAAGGTGTCATGTGATGTACATGGCACCATTAAAGCTGTTGCAATAATGGGCTTTGCGCATGGCTATTTTTTACTGGTTTGTTAACACAGAATGTGTTTTTACGGAGGGTTAGCTGGTTTGAAAGTGTCCGTCCCGTGAGATCCTCCCGAACCCCACCCCTCTCACGTACGAGCTGCTACCTGCTACCCCCACCGCGCGTCCACCACCTACTTCCTTCGCCTTCCTTCATTCCCATAGTATTTATTTGATTTACCAAACACTTTGCCAGGGGGGTGGGCTGTATAACGTCAATTCAAGGTGATGGCTGCCAGGATGGTGGGCAGTATATTATAGGTAGGTATTTTATTAGTTACATACCTGCCAAGTGGAGGGACAGTATAGTATTTGATTTACCAAACACTTTGCCAGGGGGGGTGGGCTGTATAACGTCACTTCAAGGTGATGGCTCTTTGGAACTCATAAGTTCACACCACAATTGGTCACAGGGTTGGCACCTTATAAAATGTTAATATCCCCTGGAAGGGTCTACGTCACGTAGGTCTACAATCCAAGGCGTAAATGTACCATCATGAACACAAACCACTGGCCGCTAGACACCCCCAACGGCAACGTTTTTTTTTTTTTAATTTTTTTAACCGAATTCGAGGTCAAAAGTGGAAAATCCCGACCCATGCGCATATGTACCCTTGGTAATGATGACGACGGATGTGCCAGGGTTATTTCATGTTGAAGAGGGTGTTATGTAAATACTCTTTCTTATCCATCATGTTTCTGGTGTTTTTGCGCAGAGAGTAAACTGCTAAGTTGGGTTTATTCACGCCAGCAGGTACTGTAGTAAGCTCAAGAAAAAAGTCTAAAGTTATAAAACACCGAAAAACGATTAATCAAACTAAAATTGAAATATGAAAACTTTAACTTTAATCTTCTTGAAAATTACCTTTTGTAACATAGCACCTTACTCCACCAGGACTTATCTTAGGTGCTCGAATTGCTGGTGATTGAGGCCAACAGTTGAAGAGCTCGGCTGAAGAAGGGTGTACGTTGAATTTCGACGAAAATACGTAATTGATATCAAACATCGTTGAGATCACCTCTATTGATTTATATAAATGAAAAAACCAAATATCAGATGAGAAATGGTAGAAAACATAATGAATCTTGAAAACCTATAAAATACCGGCTAGTTCTGATAATCAGAAAATAATTATAACTAACTAGCCGATATTACGAGCAAGTGCATGGTTAGTTTTAGGAGCGTCTCCATGCTCTTGAAACTTCATCAGATCCCAAGTGACAGATATATTATATTCTTCTGTGTTGGTCGAGGACAGTCGGGAAAGAGGAGCGTGAGAGCTATAACCTGGCAACGAACTTTGCAAATAACCTCGTGGAAGTCTGTGTAGTCAATTCAATTTCGACTACAAGAATACCGTACCTAAACTAAATGAATAAATGAATACGAAATCATTTCTTCCTCTTCGTTGATCGCTCTGGTCAATCATGATAGTTGAGAATAATTTCCTCTGCAGCCCTTTATGAAATTTGGTTTATTAGGACTGTAACGCGTTATATTCCTAATAAGCAGATTCAATGGAAAGCCAATAAATTAATAATTCAAACAGCCAATAAATAATTTATGAGAATTCATAAATCGTAGTAGTATAAATGCCATTGTCTTCAGTTTTAGGACGTTGATTGTTGGTTCGGTCCCAACGAGACGTCGCGCCAAATAGGTATATTAAAAGGCATCATTTGAACAATGGGCAGATGTCCCAACACCACCGTATTTAATTGGGCGTATCGAATTAGAGTTATTGATGCCAAAATAAATGTATCACATTTATTCTGGCGCAAGTATCGACTTTCGGGCAGGTAAACTATCTCCGAAAGAGTGGATGATTCGAGCTGAAGAACGTTTGAAGAGAAAATTTCGGTCTTTGTCTTTTCCTTAAAATACTCTGTGATATATTATTCCTTTGACTGTCTTCAACTGACTATACTTCCGGGGGAGAGAGAAATTCAAGCAACCACTTGGCCGATTCTGCCTGACGTTCAGCTGAAAGTGGTTCAGTGACATAAGACAAAGTATTCAAAGGACTCAAGATTCGTCTACTGTGAAAGAGGTCAGTGTTAAGTGTATTTGTGTCTCTCTTACATCTTAGATAGATATTTCGCTTGCACCTAAGAGTACCTACATCATCACTAGGCGATTCTAAACGTATTTTTTGTGATACTTCGTATGTTTCGTTTGACATTTTATGCCCTTATCCTTAACAGCTTTATAAAATTCAGAGGCGAACATAAATTAAATTGGTCACCGCATCATTTCTAAAGAATTATTAACACTAGAATTAATAATTGATCTGCGCGTTCTTTGATCAAGACAGATAAAATCTAGCGTCCATTCTAGATTCGACGGACAAACCTGACCACTATAATACTCGTAGTATAACCAACATAACAAAAAATAGTGCTTTCATGATCATCTCACAAACTTTGTTGCATGGCCGTGCTCATTTTCTGGTTTGTAAGCATCTCGTAATGCAGAAATCCATATGAAAATTCAAATCCATATGAACACCAGAAATAAAGCTTAGACCAGGAAAAAAGGAATTCCGTCAGTCTGACATTTCGAGGATTAGAATAATGAGACTTGACGGTGCCTAGTCTTGAGGAGCCTTGGAAATTACCATAAGCAACGAGGTGTAAGAGGGGAATCTGGTCTCTCTCCAAGAACGAGAACTGCTGTCAGATCGTAACTCGCGATGAAGTGGCGAAGAAATCTGCTGAATGTCGGAAGAGGGAGTACTTTTCTGTTCCCGATGTATTCACCTTCATCTTTCGAAGGGACATTGTTGCAATATTATTTTCTACAGTATTTTCTGAGCAAGGAATACACTACCGATAATATTCTGTTGCAAGTGCATAGAGTATTTCATTTCAAGTAAGAACCTGCAAAGTACCTACCTACTTGTGAAACAGTACCTAGTATGTATTTGATGGAAGGAGGCAGACTGTGGGTTAAAATGAAATCTATCATTAGTGCTAGGTTCTATCATTAGGTGAACATGAATGTTTTAAATATTGTTTGTTCCAATGCTAATAGACAACTTAATAATTGTGTTGAATAAAACACACGAATCCGCTCAAGTGGGCTTGAACGGTTCGATCAATTTTATTATTGTATTTTTCGAGCAGAACATATAGACATTGACGAATTACTGACTAAACCGGCCTTGTCAGTGTCACTTTGATGGTCTGAAGCTACATCAGTGTATTTTAAGTACCTACTTGTTTCGAAATCAGGATTCCAAATTGAGTTTATAATCATTTGGCATGATCGATCATCTCTAAATCTGGTTCCCAACAGAGAAGCCTGGGATATTTCTAGAAACTCGACATTTGGTTCTTGGCCTTTTTGTTTTTGAATTTTCTTGCGAACCTACTTAGGTAGGTATGAGTCCGGAATAGCATTAGTGGATTATATTATCTTCAAACCAAAGTCTGTCGCTACCGCCTATCCCATCCGCAATCCGTTTGAAGAAACATTTCAAGAATTGTATAAACATGTTTTTAAGGCTGGACTGTTTCAAAGTTAATGAGTTGTCTAGTACCAAGTTAGTTATTACGCACAAATGTTTCATTTTCTTCCTGTTCAGATTTTCCGTATCAGTAGGTAGGCGAGTACAAGACAACTTGAGTTGCTGCTGGATCACTGGACCAAAGGCTGCTATCAAGTTGGGAACACAGAAATGTATCCAACATTCCTTTGATGGGATCCTCTTGAGATGGACCGACGAACTATTAAAAATGAATGTCGAATTGAGATTCGGTTTTTAAGTGTTTGCCGGTTGCCTATGTACTCGTGAATTAATATTCTTCCCGTGAAACAAGTTTTCTTATCCTCCAGTACTTGCAAGATATAAGGAATGGAACCACCCTTCCTCATTGCGGTGATCCGATGCACCCATACGTATCTTCAATGACTAAGGGTCCTGTCGCTTGGGATTGACATCTTCAAGCTACAGGGGAATGGCATTCTCGGGCGTAGGGACCCACCGGCCTGGCTGACGGGTGTGGTTACTTACATCCACGGATCCCGCTAATTTCGAAGGATTTGGATTTGTTTCCGCTTGCCTGTCGGCTTGGGGCTGGGGTCAACGTATCGAGTGTGGGTTTAGATCACTGTTTTTTCGATCCATTAAAAGAAAATTTTTGCTAGTCAATGATCGGAGGAAGTGGTTCGTCTATCGTTGTGTTAACTGTAATTTACTCTCTCCTAACTGTTGTTTCATTATTTGAATTTCGTTATTGTTGATTTCTATTTTAATGGTTTCCAACAATATGAAGTGGGATGGAGTCTTTAAAGTGTTTATTGTTGGTAGGTACATGTTTCGATTAAGCTACGTCGTCTTCTTGAGCCTACCTATGTCAAAATTATACATAAAATTAGGAATTTTATTTGGACTTGATAAAGCTTATGTTCCAATAATTTAGGAACAGCTAGGCGAATAAAAATTGTTAACATATGTACTTAAATCGAATATTAATATTTTAGTTTTCCTCACCAAAACGGAAGGCACTTGGGGCTATTCCCTCGTGTCATAGGGTTCCCTACCCTAACCTAAAATATTAACATTAGATTTAAGTACATAATGTGAAAAATTCATACTCACCTTACTGTTCCTAAGTTATTGGACCATAAGCTTTATCTAGTCTAAATAAAATTCCTAACTTTATGTATAATTCTGACATCGGCTGAAGAAGAAGGCGCAGTTTCGTCGAAACATGTACTGACAATGAATACTTTAATGATTCCACCCCACTTCATTCCACAACGGAAAATGGTCTCACCGTACCACCCACATCATAACAATATGAAAAGAAAATAACGTCAGTAATGTTATTGATGGCTAGAGATATTAATGAATTTTCTTTTGGGGTTGAGGGTAGATGATCCGCGAGAGAAATACCTATGGGTAAATCGTTTTTCTTTTTTTAACACGTATATTTATTACTGGTGTGGCTGAGGATTTGATCGATGTTTCGGGAGCTCATGTCCTATCAATTGTGGGTACTCATTAGCCTCACTCCAATTAACTTCAAAATCCTTATCACATCAGAAATTAGTCCTGTAGCTGTTGTAGTGCTTGAGAAATGACTAGGTAATGGGTTGGGGTTCCTTTATGTCAGTCCCAGTCTGAGCTCTGCCCGATCCACAAAGAGATCCTCAGAGCATTAGGTATTTACTTGTACTATAGTTACTTATTGGCTAGCCCAATTGCATTACTTCTGTGCACAACTATCAGGACTTACTACCCTTCTTAATTTTAGTATTTCATGTGTTCTTTACTTACAAAAATATGTACTTTACCTACTTACTTTCACCTCTGAAACATGTGAATTAGTAAATAATGTAAAGCCAACTAGGAGTCAGGTTATACCGTATGTCGATGGTTGTTTAGTCACTGCGTTGTAGTTACATTTCAACCTCTGGCCAAAAGCCGTTATCACTCCCTAAAAACCACCCATAGAGATATTCTCAGCAGCGACTTCTTGTATCGTGAAGCAGGAGGAAAGTCCAGAATAAAAAACTAATAATGTATGGAGATATCTTGGAGAGGGGTTTGGTCGTTGGAAAAAGAGTCGAAGAAAACCATTTTCCGCTTTTTTCCTGCCAAGCTCGTTTCGCCTCGCCGTATGCAAGGGGGTCTGTGGTAAGACCACCCCCTACACATCTTTTGCCCTCCCAACTCTACATTCTGCCACAGCAACCCAAAGCGCTAACAGGACTTTCATTGCCAGCCTTTATCCCTTTTATACTCCCGGCGAAGGGTGGATCTTTTCCCTCAACACGTGCACATGATTGAACAAGTTTTCGCCCTCATCCTCCGTCAAAACCTCTCCGTCTGGACGCGGAAGTGGGAGGTACCGGCTCGTTACCAACTTTTACACATCAGTCAGAGTAGGTTTTACGTCACTTAGTTCATGATTTCGGGGTGCAGACCCTGGGCCTATCTCGCCCAACGTTGATTGCAGGCATTTTCGAAAGAGAACCATTTCGATTCGACATCCAACTTTTTGTGGACTGAAAAAAAAAAGTGCTGGATTTTGGTCATTAGATACACATACACCTTGATGTTAACAGAATATCAATCGTAGAACAAAACTTAACCAAACACATCACAAAACAACAACAACAACGAAACAATCCATGTAATAATGAGTCAACGTCTGTCTGTGTGTTACGTATGTCACCAGATTTGGCGATTTGATATAATTTGAATTAACGACAAAATTATTAAGATTGATTGTCATGTGTTTGGATTGAGTGGATCGTGCTTTCCTGAATAAAAAATTGTAATGCTGTGAAAAGTTTCAACGAAGAGTTTTTGTGTACGCGATAAAATATTTAGAAGGGATAAAAGAATATGAAAACGAGTATGAGGGAGAGAGAGCGGCGAAAAGCAACGGAAAGAAGTAGTTGTAGAGAGAGAGATCAGAAAGGAAGAGAGAGAGAGAGAGAGTGAGAGAGAGAGAGAGTGAGAGAGAGAGAGAGAGAGAGAGAGAGAGAGAGAGAGAGAGAGAGAGAGAGAGAGAGAGAGAGAGAGAGAGAGAGAGAGAGAGAGAGAGAGAGAGAGAGAAGAGTAGGGCCTAATGGAGTTAATTTATTAAAAAACACACAGAAGGTGGGAATCCGTGACCGAAGCCGTGGCTGTGTAATTTAGTCAGGATTGGGTTGTTTGTTTTGTAACGTCGATTATTAGTTCTTAAGTAGAACGGGCCTTTTCGGCGCCTAGACTAAGAAATAATTAGCGTTGTCATCCCTGGAAGTACAATCAGGAAAGAAAGGGCTCTCCAAATTCCTGTTTTTCTTGATTTGCGATAGTACCCAGCTATTATACATTCCATAATTGGTTTAACAAAAGTGCCCCACTTTAAATACTCACACCAAGAACGAATAAATCTTGAGGGAGATTAGAAAAAAAATCGTGCTCGATTCCAAAGGTTTATTCTTTAAAATAATAAACCAAGAAATTAAAGCACCCTGTTGACAATGAAGATAATGACATGTGACGCCTATTGGCGTTATTCAGATCATTTTTAGAGTGAAGGATATTCAGTCCATCCTTCATTCCTAATTCATAGGTCAAATGTCGGAAACCAAAAATTTAATCAAACGCCTGACAGCTCCTTTGGCTTGAAGCTAAGGGACGGGCGAAAGAGAGCGACCAAAGACTGTATTACCATGACAAACTGTTCTGTGGAACCGGGTCAGGAGAGTAAAGAGAGCCCCCGTCTTGACACACAATGGAGGAATGATTTAGAGTGAGGGCCACGGTAAACCTCTGTGCAACCACCTCCTTAAATCTTCCTATCTAAGTCTAAAAGGGATGGAAGGACAAGGCGCGACGGGAAGAGTGACTCATTTATCATACTCAAAAAGGTGCCAGCCGATATTTGGGAATAACCCGTCTCCATCTTCGCAAATCCTCTAATTCGATTAGCTTTACCGGGCCAAGCGTGCAATAATTGCTACGTTGAGAAGCAGCTCCGCTCTCTAATCCCGAGAAACCCGTTTCCCCCTTTGAAGCGAAAATGAATTTGAGAGAGGACAAAGAGTAATCAACACCTACACTGGGATCTGCGAGGTTGAATCGACGCCGAAGCTTTTGAATCCAAGTCAAATACCAAGCATTCAATAGTATCAGGTTGAAGCTTTGCTTACCTACATCATCTTTAGTATACTTCACATGCATACAGAGTCGAAAGACCAGAAATGTTGTCGTTATAATTCATCTGTCGATGCATACTGTGCGAAAAGCGTATAAGGTGGGGCAAGTGCGCTATACCTATAGTTTAAAGATCAACTTTGAGAAAGGTAAGTTGCTTTTATGATTGTTTTCGCAAATTCGCAAATGAAACCTCTACCATTTCAGTATTGTTCTGTCTAGTGGGATTCCTCATCATATCGAAATTTCCATCAACAAACCCAAGAACAAAATAAAATTAAAAAAAAAACAATAACTTCCATGAAAAACACGTTTTTTTTTGACATTTTCATGTCATTCATTATGGCACATATAACTCAAAAAACGCTTGTCCGCAACGCATTGGGACATTTTCATGTCTTTCTCCCCCTCCTTCTATGCCAAAATTGCTGGGAGAGAAATTAGCTTTAGGAGCCTATCAGCTGATCTGGACCTCACGAATTGTCAAGAAGAAGTCTCAAGGAGGCTGCATACTGAATTTCAACTTTGTAGGGCTAATGGGAGAGAAATTAGCTTTAGGAGCCACTCAGCTGATCTGGACCTCTCGATTTGTCAAGCAGGTGTTCAGAAGTCCCTCAAGGGCCCACATGGATATGGTCAGAACTGGACGGTTGTTGTACAATGTCACGTTATGTAACGTCACGTAACGTAACATAACATAATTTTGGTTGTGTGCCACAGCAAAGACATGAAAATGTCAAAATAGAAGTAATAGGCAACTAGTCTACCCATATCTCGGGCCTTAAAAAACCTCACTAACACTAACAGGTGAGTGACGGGGCATGTGCCGAATAGTCCGAACCCTCACGATTGAACGACTCTTTGAATTATTCAAATCGGAGCAAAACTCTCTGAGCTATGGAGTCTGGCAGCTTGTCATACAGAAATCGTGGGAATAGAAAACCATACCTGGGTGGTGGAATAGAAAAGATGTGGTACACATCATTTATTTAATTTCATTAATCAATTGTAAGAAAGTAATACAAATTTTCTCAAGAGAGCGACATTTTCATTTAAAAAATCCTCCTATGAGGTCCTGGAGGGGCATTCTGCATCTCCCCACTGTTGACTAACGCACCTGACCCAACTCTTCGATTTTTTGGGGTAAGTGTAGAGTAGGTCTTATTCAGGTGAAATGAGAAAACAAATGAATTAAATCCTCGTTTCATTCTAAAACTACAAAATTTAAAGAACTTGGTTTCTCCCAGAAATGTTCCAAAATTGATTAAATGAGGTGGATCAATTTGGATTCACTCACTATACTTCCCAGCTTGAATTGAGAGACTAAACCACATGGTCATTTTGAAACCTCCCCTCCACCAAAGTGCTCTGCACTGGATTACGCTTAGTGGACACGTTTTGAAGGTAATATAGTTGACCACTTGGATCTTTAACAAAATGAATCAACGGGTCAGTGAAGTACATTGATTCTGACTCATGTAGCAATTACGTTCTCAACAGAAGTCAGTAACATGAGAGTGAAAACACTCCATTTGGGAACATGGACCAGAATAGCTGGGTATTGAACTCAGCTCTCACTTTGGTTCATGGCGCCTATTGGTTCTGTTATTATCTACTATTTTCATACAGTCTCCCCCCCCCCCCTCCCCCCACCCGCAAGGTTTAGAACCACTGATTTATAACAATGATACTTTAGCCTTATACCAATACTTTAGCGTTATAGGTATCGTTGGCTTTAATATAGCCAGGTATAACAGCGTCATAATTTAAAAAAATGTAATGAATGAGCGGCTGCATTTACGATTTTGGCTCCCTTCTTGGAAACCAATTTACAATTCTTGATAATCGCTATTAAACTGTGGAATCCGCAGTGACCATGAAGATCAAAATACGAGGTCGGTATTTATATTGGAAATAGAGGACTCGAACGGTGCCTCCGGGCAAAATCCATATTTACTTCGAGCAAATTACGGCGTGATTATTAAATTACGGAATCATTTTAAAAACAATTTCATTCATCGAACTTTAATAGGATAATGATAAGGTTGAAAGAGGTTGTAGGAAAACTGGTTACACAGAAGAGGCCACTGACAAATTATTCCAAGGTGAGGGTTCATTTTCACTTCCATGAGGGGACAGTGGTTTAAGTAGCTCCCAATGGATTCGTTTACCTGTTAGTGGATTCGAGGGCACGAATTTGACGTAAGTACCTACCTGTAACAAAGTGAACAAACAAAAATTAGCAACTATTATTTCAGTGAAGAAACAATTCCAACAACATTTTTTCTTATTATGCAATATGTAATGGGGAATTATCGTGTATGAGAAAATCACATTTTATCTGACTTTGTATTGTTATTTGGAATAAAATAACACTGCAAATACAGAGAAAAAAATAGTTTATCGTTCGGGTGTGGAGAAAACTTGAAATAAAATCTCAGCTGTTGAATAATAGAGCGCGATTCCGAAGGCTCTTAGTAACCCTTTCCTACGTAACACTAAGAGAATTTAACCAAAAAAAGAATGGGCTGAGATCGCATTGAGAGCAGTAAAAATATGAATAATTTAAATAATTAATATTAATTAAAAATTAATTAATTCAGTCAATTAATTGACTATGTAAATTCTATTCTCACTAATCAGGAGCGCAAACAGTGATGAGCTTTGTGTTTCGTTTTGTTCGGTTGGGATCTTGGACGGAATTGGCCAATGATAGACGACACTCATTTCAACGTCACTTGCCCCCCCCCATATTACAATAATAAATATTTCAATAAATTCACTAAAATTGAAGATACACTATTTTCGCCTTACGACTTCATTACTATTTCTTTTGATTCATTATCTCTCAGAGAAACATTTGAAAAAAAAAAAATTGATGATAAAATTCCCGATTCAGAAAGACTAGCTCTACACTATTTAAAACAAATTAAGTCTTCTAAAAATTGAATCCCAACATGCAATCATCATTGCAAGTTCCAAATTGGTTCACACTATGAACAGATCATAAGCAATGCAGCATAAGCAAATAAATATATATGTAGATATAATTTCAGAGTTAAATTGAATGGGAATAGAGTGCGGGCAATATCAACTTTTTTTTAAACCTCGAAATTATTATCTGCACTCTTGAATACGCCCCAACTCCGTTGGCTGGAGTTGGTTGGTGATGTAACCATTATTTTCAAACACAGTTTTGATTTTCAATTTATTTATTCAGTCATTTACTTGGATATAATACATATGTATTCTTGAATAATATAAATATCTCTCCCCATTTTCGGTAAATCCGCTGAGAAATATTTGTAATAGTTTCGGTAACGTGGAAATAAAAAAGCTCCTTTGGTAAGTACTTGGTACTTTCGGAGGAGATCGTATACACAGCGTCATCATTAAATCGATCTCTAGGAATTACACGCTTAAGGGACTCCATATTTCACTACGGATTAGAAAAGTTGGGAACTAAATACGTCATTCTGCTTCTGATATAATTACCTACTTTTTTTAAAATTTCAAAACAAATTAATTAGGTACTTCGGTACCTACTTGCTAACTAAGCAAGATAAGTCAATGGGTATCTATCGTTATATTCATCTTACACCAGTATGTCGTAGAGTCATCTGCTCCCATGAGCAGTAGAAAATCCTATTAGTCCAGGCAACGAACGTCAAAAAACGGCCAAAGGTAGAAAAAAATAGAACCCAAACGAAAATTGGCACAGACGTAGGGAGGGGTATCCTAATTAACATACTCAAAGTCCTGGGGGGTTGGGTTGCCGCTAAAGGGGTGGGGGTCCCTAAAGGTCCCTTTTTTAGGTTTTTCATGAATATCTCGAAAACGATGCATTTTTTGAAGTACCATGTGGTATAATGAATGAAAGCTGATAAAATTCTCTACAACTTTGAGAACTTCTCTACGTTTTTTCACAATTCCGAACCGTTACAGAGATATATG
>JAEMON010000002.1:32960336-32980524 GCA_030264115.1 Lygus lineolaris
TCACAGAATCTTACTAGAGCCCTGTCCACATTAGCCTTAAGCAACATTTCGAGAATTTCCTCCATGGGAATCCGTTTCAGACCATTCTGAAACGATTCCTGAAATTTAACACTTTTTCTTATATTTATTCCAGACGATGTCTGACCTTGGGATCTATGTAAAGGTCGTTTGCTCTTAGAACTGTTACGTAAAGCTAAGGTCTACGATAATAATAATTTATTATATGAATTCTCAGAAAAATCCCCATTATTATTTCAAATGCTGAGGAAAGATGGAAAATCAAGAACGAATCAATTTAATTGGGTGATACGGAATTCGCACCACAGAAATACAACTCAAAAGTAATGAAACATAACTCAAAGGTTCACAAATTAATAAGAGCTAGGTCTAGTATGAATTTAGTTACTGCAAAAAAATGTGCACATAATTTCGAAGCCACCAGCACCCTTGAAACTAACAAGGCCAAGGCACTCGTTGAGCGGGAAGGGAATGCCACGACAATCAATTTTAATGGGTAATACAAATATTGCGTGCTCCACGGCACTCAACCTACGGAACCTGATATTATGTTTCAAGTTTCTAGGGAGAAAAATTATTATTATTAATCGGTTAGGAAGTAGATAGAGCTACCTATCATCATTCTATATCGATATCCCTACCAAGTATCAATATAATCCTTATCATGGGAACATGGAAGTGGGAGTTCCTACTTCCATGTATAGAGAATAAAGTTCTACGCATCATTAAATGGCTAAAATTCCCAATAGTGAACAAAGAAATAACTTCCAATAGCGAAACACGGACTGCTTGTCTACATCAATTAATGTTCCTTATTAAATTGTTTGGTGGCGCCCCCCTCAGGAGTATCATACTTCTCTTCGGCCCCCTTCCACCAACCCTCCCTTCACCAAAACCAAAGATTTTTTCATAATAAAAAGGAGGAAATGTTGTAATAAGAATCCTTCTTAAACTTATCAACCTATTCAAAGTCTGTAATGATCGACTGGTCGAAAGTACATTTTATTTTGGTATGGATTTCGAATTATCTATATTTATCCATAATGAAGCATTTATTTCATCTGTTCATCCATTCGATTCAGGTTTACAATATGCCTACTGAGCATCAACTTAGAAGAAAGTATCATCATCTTTTCAGAAATATGAAATAAAGTGGGTATAGGTTGTAACCTCAACAGTGAAGTAAAAAGTACGAATTAGTTTTTTTTTTACAAACAAAAATTCAAAGTTATGTTTGAATCTAATGTGTAGTTCATGATCATACCTAACTTACTTTACAAAAAAGTATTTTTTCTTAGTGTCAAGCTGAAGTCCTCCTATCAAAAATGCATGTACGTTCTCAGAATAGGTTAGGGCCTAATTACTTTATTCCCGTATAACTGTAAACTTTAACAAATAGAAAACCGCATATTTCATAGACCTTTTGTGAGGACTAACGAAGCCTGGTTTAAGAAATGCTCATTAATTTATGACAGTGTTGGGTAAACGCCATTTTGAAACTAACTTTGTTTTATCGAATTTTCGAAAACAATTCAGCTTTAGAAATGGCTTCAAAATTTTCTAGACCATTCTAAAACTATCCCCAATGTTTAACATTTTTTGTCATAAGTATAATAGTGTGAGTGTCATTCAGAACGAAATCTCAATCTGGTTAAGCTCTAAAAAATCCAAGAAAAATGTCATAATATATAAAAAGAAAGGACGAGATCGTTGGCTAGCATTTTTGGAGGACTCCGAAGGGGTGAAATTTTGAAAATTTTGAAAATTAAGGGTCAGAAACCGTGTTTTTCTAAGTTTTGGGTGTATAGCATTTACACATTAAATTGGAGGTTTTACACATCAACTTGGAGATTTTGCATTTCAAACTGGAGGTTTTCCATTTCAAATTGAGGGTAAGATGATCGAATTGGGGTTTAATGTGAAATATCTGCCCCCCATCCCACATATTAGTTAACTTATTAGTTAACGACTGCACCTATTGACGTGTTCAAATGTGTTCTGATCTGTGGGTACTAATGAATACTTTCAAGGAAAAATGGAAAGAATTCACATTGATGACCCCTATACTGGTAAAGGGGAAAATCGAATTGATGGTGCTACGAAAATATTGTTAAGACATTTGTATTTATCAAGTAGGTATTATTTAAATTTCAGAGAGGAGTGAGAATCCAGTTTAAAAGTTATAATGGGAAAACTGGTCTTCATCGTAATAAAACATGCAAAACCAAAGCGTGGATGTAACGAGCGCGGATAATGGCTGAAGAGATACTGAACTTTATCTAACCGCAGCGCTGGAGGAACCGTTATTTTAAGTAATTTCTCTCCCCATTCGGGTCTGTAATCGAGTAGTAAATTTAAACTCAATTTCCAAGTTCTATTAAGACAAAGCTTTGCCAATCTGAATACATCAGACACAGTGAGAGGGGTTGAAACTGATGGAATGAGCTTTAATTATAAGGGCGTTTACGGGGTTGGGAGTATCGGGGTTTCACTGGGGTATTTGATGAGACTATGATTTCCATCATTACGTGAACCACGTTTGTTTCCGGCGTACAGTCGACATCCGTAACTCTGAGAGTAGCTTTGATCGTAATACGAGTAAGTACATGTCAGTGCAATTAAGAGAGGCTTTTGAGACCACGAAATGGCATTGTACTATACCCGGGGTAGGTAACTCCGTCGATTTATATACTAGACTAATAATATAAACACACACCGATCAGGTAACTCGACGTTTTGTCTTGAAAAGGTCGCAAACACTCAACCGGGCAGAGTTGAATGAACTTTCCCCTCTTATCTCGCAAACATCGCAATATTCCAAAGTTTTTTAAGTATTTTTGTTCTGGTTTCATTTTTTTTAAATACGAATAGGAGTTCCATGAAAAGAAATCTTAATACTATGACCGCGATGAAAGATGGAATTCTTTGTTTCATGAGGCCAAATCAAACATTTAGGTTGAAATGATGAAGTTTATTGGTAAATGAAACCTTGTTAATCTCCTTAAAAAGTAGGTAGTTATATAATTCATTTCCAAGGTTGGCTGTCGTTATTGATAGCCGCACAAAATCTGGTGCTATGTTGTGAAATCTTTGAAGCTCAACATTTTGAAACTGCATTTTGGTTAAAGTACCATTAACGTCCTCAATTTCACGTTTTCACGCTTTAGTTTCACTTTTTTATTTGAGGGTGAAAGTATGTTCATTATTTGTCTCATCTGCCGTACGAGGAGACCTTCAGGTCAGGGCTGTATGTGTGTGGAGACCTTCAGGGGGGGATTCTGTAAGTTCAACTATACCCAAAATATTGAGCCCGTGCGTGATCATTCTTCAGAATAGACCTTCCGGGCTTGGCAAATTAATCATTTTCACACATATTTTAAAGGATTAATGTTTCATGGGTCATTCTATAGGAAATTTATCGCTGATTCCCAACATTCCATAAGCTCTACTCATGACAGAAATGTTCACCCAAAAAACATGAAAAAAGGCTTTTTCTATATACATATATATCGGTTTTACCCCTGCAGTTTGAGGTAAGAATCATTTTAAAAAAGCGTTTTCCGAATCATTGGTGAAAATAAGGTAGGTACTATTTTGAGTAGGATAATTATGGTTTACGCGATAATTATGGTTATTGGGGATCAGCGCGAAATTTCCTGTAAAACTTACCTATTAAACATTCAAAAAATTCAGTGATAGAAACCACTACATAAATATCTATTGAAATAGGCCATAATTATTAATTTTACGATCACAGAAAGGTCCATCCTGAAGAAGGTGGAGGGGGTACAGCATAGTTTCCACCTCTGCCAAGCTTCTGGAAAAGTAAAGCGGATGTGATGGTTTGAACTCCTTCGGAACTATTGATTAGTTAATCAGATCATCTTAGAGGAGATCATGGGCTGTTGGTCCAGACCTGATCGTATTAATTGCCGCTTTCAAGAATCGGGAGCCTACCAGTCGAAATGACATGGTAAAACTCCTGTACCGCCACAGAGGACCACACACGGGATTCTTATTTTAGGGTAGAACTCACAGAAAGGGTATAGAGGTGGAACTCTTATTTTAAGGGTATAGAACTCACAGTAAATACACTGCCAAGGACATGGCACAGAAGCTTCCTCGTGGCCTCCACAAGTATGTCACCATTAAATTTTCAGAAAACTGGACATTACCGGTTCAACATGCGCATGACTGCAGGGCAACCGAAAATTTAAAAAATCTTAATTTTTCTTACAATACAAAGCAAGGGGGCAAAAAAGATTTAAGCCCACCATCTACTCTCACGCAACGGCTGAAATTCGCCTGAAAAAAAAAAAACGGTGCTTCTCTTAGTTTGCGCTTGCGCAGTAGATACAACTTCCCAACCGTGATTAAATGCATTGACCTTGGGTTAGCCGCCAACTACCATCCGAGTTCGAGCGAAATCGGTCCAATAGGAACTGAGATATAGTCGTTTCAGGAAATTCACGTTTGCGCATGCGCACACGATACTAGTGGCCCGATGGATATGCAATTAATGGGGCACTATCCAGCGGCTACCCCGTACAATCTCTGAAAATTTCGCCGCAATTAGTCGAGTAGTTTCAGAGTTATGGCCATGAAACACATTTCAAAATTGCGCATGCGCAGTACTTATTACTGATACAATCGTGTCGAAATTAGAAGGTAATGGTAGCCCTCAACTACACACCGAATTCGAGCGAATTCGGTCAATTAGGAACTGAGAAATCGCAGTTTCAGAAAATTCACGTTTGGGCATGCGCACACGCTATTAGTGGTCTGATGGCGATGAAATTCATAGGGAATCCTCTATAGGGTCTGACTCGCTTAATCACTGAAAATTTCACCGAAATTAGTCTAGTACCTAGTTCCGGCGCTATTTCTATGACAACAAATTTCAAGTTTGCGCTTGCGAAGTATTTATTACTGATCCAGTCGTTACGAAATTGATAGGTGATTGTGTTAGAGTCAGCCCCCAACCACCCTCCAAATTTGAGCGAAATAGATCAATTAAGAACTCAGATACCGGGGTTTCAGGAAATTCACATTTGCGCATGCTTACAGGCTACTGATGGTCCGATGGTGATGACATTTATAGGGCAGCGTCACGGGACTAGCCCGCTCAATCCCTGAAAATTTGATTGAAATCGGATTAAAATTGTGGAAGTTATGGCTGTGGCAAGGAAATGCGGACAGACTGACAGACAGACACGAAACTAAATTGGTTCAGGAGGCCCTGAAACGCAAAATGCGAGTGAAAATTTTGATTTTGGAGTGGAAAAATTTTTTGGCATTTCGAAAGTGAGAACACAGCTTCCGCTGCCTTGCAAAATTGGGTGTATTTTGACGGTAGCCGTTTTAGTGAACATTAGCCACCGCCAGAGAGACGTCTTTCTGTTTCACGAAATGCGTATGCTGTTATGGACGGGATTGATGGATCGAGAATGTTCAGCTCATTAGCAGACATTGCACTGAAGAAACGACCAAAGCCATGAAACTCCGTTAAAGCGTTTAACTGCAGAGTCATCACCCCTCCCTTTAGAACAAGAACCACGACAAATCACCCTATTCAGGGGTCAAACCGGCAAACTACGGTCGACCCACGCGACAAGAAACCGCGGGAGACCGCGAACTGCTCTGCAGTGACCCTCGATAGGTCTGGCGGGTGGGGGAGGGTTAGCAGCGTCACTCTGTTTGAACAGATGCTGCAACGAAGGCAGGACGCCCCAGGAGAAAGTAATCCGAGGGACCATTGATTGTCGAACGCGGAGGAGACAACGACGGCAACGATGGGAAGGAAACGGATCATGAATTATACATCGGCACCGCGGTTTTCAACGGGGAAGGAGGCTGGAAGGGGAATCTGGTGGTCGCGAGCGAAGAGGAGGGAGATGCGCAAACAATCTAGAATTACAATATTCATTGTGGGCGAAGCTCAATACAGTGGATGAGAAGGTGCAGGCCTGTGAGGCGTTTAAATAATCATCTGCATCTTCGTCAACACAGTCATATTCTACTCAGAGTCGTTGGCTCTTTTCAAGTTGTTTACCATTTCTGAGGAGGAATACGATGAGGAGGTGCTTCAGGTAGCTTTAAGCACTCGAGCACAGCGCACAGCACGGCTTTTGTAAAAATGTCCACTCGTTAATTAAAAATAAATCACTAAACTTGGATGTTCATGGTACAATGCTTCCTCGCATCCTAGATTTGATTGTTGAGTGTGTAGAGTAGGGTGTTGCTGAGCTCCTAACTATGAGGCAATCCTAGATAACACAAAGTATTGCAAATCGGACGAAAACCCAATTTCTAGAACACCTCCTTAGAATCGTAGTCATCGACATCTGATCAACATTCTTCACGTTTCGAACAAAATTATTGTCTGAGAGGTTCTATCTATAGGTATATACAGGGTGGAAGCGGATAAGTGACGAAAATTTGTTTCTGTTAGTCTGCATCAGAAATGTAGTAAAATACCGCCAACTCATATTTTTATCTCAATCCGTACATACTCGAGATATGATTTATTAAAGGGGTTTTCAGGAAAACCGTGTTTTTTCCTTTTTAAACACAAATGTCTCCGCTTTACCTCATTTAATTCTAACTGTTGACCTCATTTTCGGAATCAGCGTTAAATTTCCTATGAGAATAGTGTACTTGGGTTCTTTAAAACTACCGCCCAAGGACCTTCACATCAGCTCAAACATAGACGATTTTGAAAAAATAAAATTTGTGAAAATCTTTAAAACTTGACTACTCTCCCAAACAGAATCCTGGAAACTTGAAAATACCACAAAAACTGCTTCATCTATTACTCTTTCCAATTTTATTATCAGTTTCAATAATACCTGTTATCTTCGGTCATTATTTCGGAGCTAGTGCTGAACAACACGGTATTAGTGAAGGATGCGAAGGGGACTGGATGAAGCTGTTATGTGTCAGGAATCGAGGTCGGCATTTTGAGGAAATGCTACATTGATCGTTACTAGGTAACTATGTATTTTACATGATCAAAGAAATGATGTTGTTGATAAGCAAATGATTATGTTGAAAAAAATAATTACCTATGACATGTGAGTACGCTTCATCCAGTCCCCTTCGTATCCTTCACTAATAACGTGTTTTTCAGCACTAGCTCCGAAATGATAAACCAAAGAAAACAGCTTTATTGAAACTTATTATACCATTGGGACGAGTATTAGATGAAGTATTAGAGTGAGGAGTATTAGTATGAGATGTATTAATATGAGTATTAATTTCGGAGTATTAATCGGAGTATTAATATGAGTATTAGTATGAGATGAAGCAGTTTTTTTATTTTACAGCAGAAATTTTATTTTTTCAAAATCGTCTACGTTTGAGCCGATGTGAAGGGCTTTGGACGGTACTTTTTAAGAACCAAGTACCTACACTATTCTTATAGACAATTTAACGCAGATTCCGAAAATGAGGTCAAAAGTTAGAATTAAATGAGGTAAATCGGAGACATTTGAGTTAAAAAACAAAAAACACGGTTTTCCTGAAAAACCCTTTAAAAAATCCTATCTCGAGTACGGATTGAAATAAAAATGTGCGGTTGGCGGCATTTCACTACATTTCTGATGCAGACAACAGAAAAAAATGTTCGTCACTTATCTGCTTCCACCCTCTATATGTAGGTAAGTAATATACCTAGTCATGATTGCGGCCCCGACGAAAATGATGAAACAATCTACGATTTGATTAGTCTTGGTTTCTACTTATGTATGAAAATGAACCAGCAAGAATTTCAGCCGTCCAGGTAAATGTTTTGGGGAAGAAACTAAGCAAAATAGGTGAAAAACCGTTCTAAGCAAAGTTCTGAGCTTTTCCCTTGAAATCTCTCTGACAATATTGCGGCCTGTAGAGAGGTACAAATAGACAAGCCAACGAACAAAAAATAATGCAGCTCAAGTCCAAGTAGAAGCCTCGCTTACCATTGGATAAAAGTAGGAGGATCATAACGCACGTCGCGAGAAGACAGGCCCACGTGCGGCCTTTCGGATGACCGACAGCCCCCTCCGAGCTCTGAGTCATCCTGATGTTTATTCTGCCGTCCACCACCCCCGCTTCATCGCGAACGGTTTGCCGCGCGTCGCTCAGTTAAACCCTCTCACTGTCCCCCCACAACCACATCCTCCACCACCACGATCCGGCGTGACACGTTCCAATAATGTCCCGCGAACACAGTCGTGTTCATCAATTCTTCATTCAACCCTCCTCATACGTTATGGTGGGTGTCAAACTCAAATACGGCTCATCTAATGAAATGGCAATCACAGAGCTTTGAATATTCTTTGTTTTTAATTACAAATTGCAATTCAAATGGGTAATCCAATGGGGTATTCCTGTGCGTCGGAATTTCGCATTTTAGCTTCAAATTCTGATTAGTGCCCTTGAAAACGTCCGATTAAAAATTTGCAGCTCAATTTATATTGGGTTGACTGTCACACGAGAGAGAAGATTCCCTTCACTATTTTCATGACAGATTCGAATTTTACGTGACATTTCTCAAAACACGAAAGGGATAATATGTCCCATTCATGTAGCATGAGTTGATGAGCGAATTTTCATAGATTCATTTTAACCGATTTGGTGGGTGATTCTTATAAGACATTTCACGCTCATTCCGAATATACCATAATGTTTCTCTTTAAGATGTTGATTTAGACAAAAACCTCAAAAAACGCGTTTTTAGCGATTTTTAACTATAATTTTTCAAAATTTGAACCCTTAGAGTACTCAAAAAATTCTGGCCAACGAACTCATCCTTTTTTTTTTTTGACATTTTTAAAAATTTTCCGGATTTTTAGCTAGACTGCAATAGCTTTATTTTCTTCGAAAATTCGCTGAAAGGGGTTGTGTGAAGAGATACCTGGGTGGGTGATGTCAAAAAGACCTTCTTGGCCTGTGGCAGCACTCGTTTTTGATCACTTCCTAAAATAAGAAACCCCCTCATAATTAGCAACTTTTTGGAAAGCTGAATCTGAGATCTGTCAGCTGAACGATTAAGTGAAACGGCCGAAATCGGCCATTCCCTGGGACAACTCTGAACACAAACCCGTCAAAGAATCGAAATGTTCTTGAGCAGGTATGTGAGCGTGATCTATGTTCTAAAGATGAATATATTAGTGTACGCGAACTAACATTACATACAACACGATTCAACGGTCCAAAATTACTGAAATTGGAATGGTAGTTTGACCCTTATGAATTCCGTAGCATTTGAAATTAGTTGTAGACACTGAGCATGCGAAAACGTAAATAAGGTGAACCTCCATAATTCACGACCCAATTGTCAAAATACGGTCGTAGGTACATTGATCAGAATCACAAAAACTTGCCCTTCGTTTCCATTTCATGCTGTTTCGAGAAAGAGGTATAATCAAGTACATACCTATCTGAATTATTTTCCTTATGTCTGCTCCAATCTTATTCGCTCGTCAAACGGAAACTATTAATGAGAGGGTACGAGTGATATTATTTCGTTAGGCTCATCTCAGATTATACGCCATTTGGCTAAATGAATTTCTTATTCCAAGAACCCCCCAGTAGGTACACTCATCTACTTTTCCATGCATATTTTGAGATAATCAAGGACAATAAATTATGTCTGGCTCGAGTTTTCAGCAGCAAATCCATATTTCAGATTAAGAAACTCGATATTTCACCACTTCAAAATATGAAATGAGTGGAATCAAAAGGTTTCTGAAATTAGCGAGTCAACTCATTATTAAGCATTATGAATGGCAAACCTGAAGAAGGGAGCATAATATTTTCTAAATTATGAGTCTAGTTTTTACGCATTGAGAAGAGACTAGGAATACTACCTACTCGTAAAATGCTATCCGCTCAAAATAACACCAAGATGATTATGATGGAAACATATTCCAAGTAGAGAAGCTCTTCACAAACGTCCGCCTCTATCTCTCTCACTCTCTCTCTCTCACGCTCTCTCTCTCCCACTAATGGCTGTTCCAGCATCAGTATATATAAAAAGAACAAGGCTTTGAGAGAAACAAAATGATGTTGTTCTTAGCGAACCTCTAATGGAATAACGGATCCCTCTTTGCTGTTTTATCTTGTACGGGACTGTATTTTCACCCTGGGGCATTCCAGGTCTGGTTTCTGTTTTGGCTTTTCCTGACGCACAAACAAACAAGTAATGTACCGCGTATTTGTCTTTAAAAAGGACTAAGCGTGAAAAAAAAGACAGTCGAACACTCTCAAAGATGAAGGGTGAAAAAATCTACCCTCACGAACCACAATAATCAGTTAACGAGGCATGGCCATAACCGAGCCATAACCATCGAATATAACCGGCGGTCGTTACAACTGAATGTGGACGGGCTAAGGGGTGCAGTCCATTCCGAGCACTTCCGACAAACCCCGCCACGCTCCGGTCTATTGTTTGCTAACTCTTCCTTGATTCAATTTATCTGAAACACTCGTCCACAGGGGACGTCGGGCTTATTGTAGTATAATTCAAAACATCATCGCGAAACGAACGTTTGAAACAAGCAGGGAAAAAAATCCTCTTGGAAGGCAGCCTATTGAAAACAAGAGATGAAGGGAATCGTCCTTCCTGTTTGTGTCCTGTCGCCCCACCAATATAGCTAACGATCCTTGCGGAGGGTGTGTAAATACAGGACTCAGTGCCCTTAAAAATCAATAGGGCTCTGGTTTTCGCGATAAATCCAATGTTTCACGTTTGTTTACACGTACTGACACCGACAAAGTTTATCCTAATGGTTACACACAGATTGGGGACAAGTAACATATATGCCAGCTCCAGTAACCGTGCTCAAATTCCCGAAACACGTGAAGGTAAACTCATCATGAAGGTATGAACACATGATATCGCGTCAAATTAATTTTATCTAAACTTTTCTAAAGGAATATATAATCAATTTCGATAATATACTTACTTACTGGCCAAATGATTCGGTTCCTGGTAAACGTCCAAAACCCTGACACTAGGTGAATCTACGAGTATTTAAGGTTAACCTGACATCTCATTTAGTTTTTTTAAGATTTTTATTGATAGTTACTTACAGTTAAGTAAAACTTATTAAGGTTTATGTAGGCCAGTAGGAATAAATCATTTAAGTTTGAGTGGTGGAAGCGTTGAAATGTAAGACCATAATACATAATATTCCAATTTCCCAAGGAGAACGACTTACAGTTGTCCCACACTCACCCTTTCATTAAAAAGTGACGCCGGAGCTGGTGGATAAATTCAATTATCATGCAAACATTTCTATAAATGTACCAAATTATTTTTAAAACTCTTACATATTTCCAGGGATTTAGCACCATTTAGTTTGTTCAGGTTTAATGAAAATGGAGCATTAGTTTTCAAAATAATTGTTCTTGTGCTATCTATCAAGGAAGAAAAGAGTTAAACATCACATAGCAGATCAATTTCTCCCTTGCGAGGGAAAAACATTAAATCATGTTTAATGTTTTTTTAAATGTTTACCTCACTCAGCTGATCAGTCACCCTTCAGGCGCCTTCAGCATTCTCCATTGACCCTGCCTCTCAAATTTCAGCTTCCTGCGTTCAACAGGAGAGAAAATGGCCTTGGAGCTCACTCAGCTGATCAGTGACCATCTTGGTACAACTAGACCCCAAATGGAGCCGATATAACGTGGTAACTAAGAAATCGGTCCGTGGTAACTAAGAAAAAAACGTTGCATATTTGCGTGTCGGAAAACGTTGCATATTTGCGTGTCGGAATTCACAGAAAGACCCCCAGCCCTAAAACATTAAACATGTTAAAACCTGAGCCCTAATATTACCGAACGTAGGCCATTTTATATTATAGGTATACGATATTTGAAGAGATATACTCGTATTAAGTATCATAACTAATACAATACGAAAGTAAGCCCTTCATAATACGACAAATTCAGGGGCACGTCAAATGAACAGATAGTTAATAATTCTCAAGATCAAGTTCCGAATCCGTTGAATGAGGACTATTCTGAAAGCGCATTTAAACATGTTTGATTGGTTTGGGCTGTCCAAAAGCCCAGAAGACAAAATCTCCATAGATTCCCTACAACATAAGACGAAAATCCGCTTTTACACTCGAGAAGACTATGTGGTTATTTATTGGTTAATCAGATTCATAATCACGGCCATATACCGCGAAGTAATCAGTAGAGGAATTTGTCCAAGTATTAATGGAATTACGTGAAATCGGATAGCTATTTATAATGAAACTTGGTGAGGAAGCCTCGTCAGCCAGATAGTAATTAAGACTTAATCAAATTCCTTGATGAATCCTCTTATAGGCCGGTAACTAGGTTGGTACCAGTGTAGCAATCAACAACTTACTGACAGATCACATGAATTATTGTTACTCAAAATCACAGAATTCATTATATTGGGAAGTTTTCAAGTGTAGAGGGGAACTGATTACTCGCATACATTTCAATTGGACCTGTAAGTTTCTTAATAATTTAGGGTAACTGTAAAATGGGTGTAGTTTTTCAGGAGCGCAATATTTTGAGAACCATCGTCATGGTCAAGTATACGGAGTACGAGTGAGCTGTATGTAGTTAGGGATGTTGCGGCACCATCTGTATAAGTATCGATTCCAGAATCAAAATATTGATGTTCCAAAACCACCTAATGTATCGACACCAGGATCAAAATAGTTATGTTGCGGCATCATCTAAACATCGATATCGGGATCAAAAGAGTAACAAAGCATGCTGTATCGATACCTCTGTCGAGACCACAATAGAATGAAAAGTATCGATACCAGTACCTACAACTAATTAGGTACCTACGGAAGTCGTTAGTTCGTATGCCCTAGTGACGTGTGCAGTGAGAAACCGACCAATATGAGTGAAGTATCGAATATTTTCTTTCGATACAGAGCACATATTTAAAACAATAAAAAAAGGAACAAGTGCATACCTACATAATTTCCTATTAAAAAAACAGTGAGTCTAATCGAGATGAAAGGAGTTGACTGCTTCCCATAGAAGAAAAATACGGTACCTAGGTATGTAGTACCTAATCTACTATGTACCAGGGCCTCATATCATCTAACCTGTAAATTGGCAGCAAGTTGATGAATTCATTCACGAAAACTGTGATACAAAATAAAAGCTCTGAAACGTAAAATGCAAGCGGAAATTTTGATTTTGAAGGACACAAATTTTTTTTATTTCTTGCTCGAATACATAGCTTCCTACCTTCGGTAGTGAGGAAGCAAAAGCACTCCTACGAACTATAAGTAGGTATCTAGGTACTCGCAAGTGTCGAAATTATTTCCTAGAATGTACCTATCACTATTCTCCAATGCCTCCAAGATCAACCAATTATTTTTAAACCACGGAAAATTTGAAGGAAGAAGTTCCGTAGGTGGATGTTGATACCATCATGGCGCTATTATAATTTAACCGTTCTTCAACACTCTTTCTCAATATCCAATCAGTCTCGGCATCGAGAGAAAAGTATCGAATGTTCTGGTATTGAGTCGGAAGCAAAGTGTAGATTCCGCAATACCCGGTGGTATCGAAAGAAAGTATAGATGTCACAATCATGCCAGTAGTAGCGCAATATCCCTTAGGACCTAGATCCGTAATAGCTCATAAGAATAACATTGAATGCATTTTTTTTTTTTTACACATTCTTGCACGTACCTATGTGTTTTTCAATGGCTTCAAAATGTTTGTAATGCAACATTGACAATTTTCTTCATGGAAATCCATTTCAGACCATTCTAAAACGATTCCTGAAATTTAACAGTTTTTCATATGTATATATATATATATATATATATGTCCCTCCAGACGATATCTGACCCTAGACTTGAGACGAAAAATCCAGAAAAATCTTGAAATGTCAATCATATCAAAAGGAAGGATGAATTCGTTGGCTAGAATTTTTGAAGTACTCCACGGGGTGTAATTTTGAAAATTTAGTGTCAAAAATCGCTAGTTTTTGGTGTAAATTACCATCTTAAACATACGAACATATGGTATATTCGGAATCAGCTTGAAATTTCCTATAAAAATCACCCACCAAATCGGTTAAAGTTATTCTTTGAAAATTCGCTCATCAACTCGTGTTGCATGAACTGCATGCACTTTTTTGTTTAATAATAGGGTGATAATTTGGGTTCAGCTATATACAACACAGAGATTGCTTTTTTTAAACGTTATTAGGTACGTGGGCTCGAATTATTGCGAGGGAAAAATATTTAAAATAATTCAGGGAGATGCAAAAAACTAATTGTTTGAACGTTGGAGATGTTTTATGAGAGCAACGTGGGGTCAGAATAAAATTGAACTAATTTTTCAACAGATAGGGTAAAAAGGGCGTGTAAAGGGTGGTGGGGGGAGGGGTGAGGACGTAACTAAGCAAATTCCACTCTCCAGGAGAAAAACCAGGCCAGGAGAGGGGTTCGAATAATTTCTTTGAAAAACGACAATGTCTAATTCGCTCCAAGACTCCACTTCCTTCAACAGTTGTATTTAAAAGAGGGTAAAATACGAATGAAGAGGCAGGTGGGAGTACGATTTCAGGTTTTTCCCCAGAGTAAAAGTTTTCTGTAAAATCCGACCCCTTTAAAAACCCAAACCAGTCTCAAAAGCACCGAGCGTTTACTTTCAGAGCGAAATGAGTTAATTTCATTTCTTCCAGATGTCTTAACTCGATGACGAGGGTTGAAATGCGAAATAGAATGAAAAGGATTTTAACTTACTCTTGGCTCATTCAGAATTGACATCAAAGTCAAAGCAAGATGAAAGCTCATACCTGAAAATAGAAAACTATAATTATAGGTTCAGTAATAATATAAGCCTCATTATTTTATAACAAACTCAACTGCGATTAGAAGAAGGGATAATTTATTATAGACAGAAACTATCATGTGTCTCAATACAAAGCATATTTCATTGGGTTTGGAGTCGCCTCCACCTTGTGATTGACATTAATTCCTCTACTTGCAGAACCTCAACGTCTTCTTATCATAATATCCAAAACACGTATATCCAAATTCTGTCTATACACCGTGAGAATAAAGGCCCTGACAATACGTACCTACAAAGCGGATAAATGAAAGCAAGCCTGTCAACTCGGTAAAAATTAACGTGTACTCAAACACGGCAAAAGTCCTCGGGAACACGTTAAATAAGCCCTGATTTGACCTTGAAGTTGACCGACTTTCACAGTAAAACGTACGGTATTTTAGTCTGTTAACCGTACTTACTTTTGAGGTAGCATAATAATTCTACTGTTTCTTGGTTTTTTAATAGGTCGTGATTTTACCGTGATTGTAGGTAAAGCTTTACCTAGCGTCATGGGTTTGGACGTTTACCGGGAATCGACTCTTTTGACAGTGCAGAAGAAGGTAGGTATTATACCTACAAAAATTTCTCTTCAGTTGCAGCTTCAACCTTGTTTATTGTCCCCGAATTTACATTTCAGTTTTCTCAACTCAACTCAACTTTCTCCTCGGTTCGGGTCATTTGAAGGGAATAAATTGACCCAATTATTGGCCTTTTGGTTACTAGTATTTTAAAACAGAATGTGTTTTAGCCTTGGACTAACTAACCGAAAAACGTTACGCGGAATGGGTGACGCGGATGGGTGACGAAATTTTCTTATGATTTTCACGTACAACCGAGCCGTTGGTAGGGAAATTGAGCTCGCAGCTCAGCTGAGTCGAAAATGGAGCTCCCAGATCAGCTGGGTCGAAAATGGAGCTCTCAGATAGATAAATATAGATCTGTGGGTGGGGTATTCGGTAATAAAATAAGTTTCAGGAAAACGTGTTTCCACCTTAGAATGATGTATTTGGTGACACAAACATCAATGATAAACAGTTTTACAGTAATTGAAGGATTCTCAATCAAATCGTGAATTTAAAAAAAACACGTTAGGTATCAAGACGTAAAGAAATAATTTTTGTGAAACAGTGATTCCATGTACTTGAAATGTTCATAGATACCTATAAATTCTCCAGTACTTGGTATTGATTGACAAATGATTGATTTTGTCATACTCGCGTCTTTCTAAAACTTACTGCTCTCTTAGCTCTCTCACCTGAGGTTCATTCTGTTCCCGTTGCTATCCAAACCTTCAAAACCAAGTCTTCATTGTAATTCATTCTCTGCTGAGAGGTTTCATTAACTTTGTTTTTATTTCAATGAGATAAGATCGCGGGAGCCATTTCCCGAGAAATGATGTATTTTCTAGGTGAACCTTGTCACACAACGATCTCGGAGTCACCTCCGTTACGACACTGGGAACTTTCAGACGGTGAAACATGAATTTATAACGTCAACGCCATAAGCTTAACCCTTCAAACATTATCGTAAAAAACCAAAGCAATCTCTTTCAGCTCTTTTATTCACGATTCCTTCGCCTTACTGACCCACAAGTCCCGTCCTTACATTCTTAATCTAGAAGTTTTTTACACCACACCAAGGGAGCCTTGCTCGCAGATGGGCCTTAATGCTTAAAACACATTCTCTACGTTATGATGCATTAGAGCGTGGTAGGTATCTCCTCTAATGACACTTTACTCGACCCCAAGCTCAACCAAACTCACTTCTCTTCTCCTACTCTTTTTTCGTTGTTCTTCCACCTCTTTTTTTTGGCCTCTCCACGAAAATTGTTCCATATTAATGAGTGCACAACCGCCACCCCCCCGCCTAATACTTGGTTTCCTTGTGATGTCCCTTTTCAAACACTTCTTTTGGACTCAACAAATCAAGCAGTTTGGTAATTACCATTGAATTGAATTCATTCAACTGTAAACATCATGTAACAGTCCACTCTGGGCACTGTAGCGAGATGTACCTAAGTGAGGCCTGAAATAAACTTGTTTCAGAATAAGCAATCTTTATACAAATAAACAACTCGGATGAACTTTAATGTTATATACTTGTTGGGTTGTTGAACCTACTCTAAATTCATTTCTCAACGTAAATTGAAGTAAACGTTTATAAAGTGATGTAGGTAGTGCATGCTTTCAAAAATAAGACTTGCAGTCCCTAAAATACCATACTTATTCAACTATTATTGCTAAATAAAATAGATATAGGTAACTTCATTTCATAGACATTTTGATGTTCATTGGCTACGTAGCATGAGTAGGAGCGTAGTGGAAGAGACGACACTCCTCTTCTTGTAATCTACTTATCTACCTAATCCAAAACAGTGAGGTACCTAATTGCATACTTTTAGAACCAAGTTCAACCCGATAATTTCCTTTTAAAAACTCGAAAACTGTAAATAGCATGGTTATTTTCCAGAGTTTGTAAACATGAAATTTCACGTTCCTGAAATATATTTTAGATGTTCGGGCATTTGAAAGGTTCATTGTTCTTCATAGAATTCCCTGTGCGCTGCGGTTTGGTTCACTATGTTTCTAGTTGTTGACAAATGTTAATTGGCATAAATATTTGTAGTAAAGACAGTATAATTGTCTAGTTAAGTGTCTTGAGTTAATAATTTACATTATTTCGTTTCTAGTAGGCACCTACCTGCTTTAATTTCTTTGTGGATTTTTACCTAGGTACTACCGTTTTCTCATTAGAATTGGATTTTCTAAGTAGGTACCTACCTACCTACTACTTTTCTTAGAATTTCCCGAAATTTTTTATAAGTACCTACCTACCTACCAAAAAAGTAAAAAAACACCTAGGTATTATTATTCTTGTGTGGCACACAGAAACTTCGCTTTAGGGTACCTGCCCGAAGATTAACAGTGGGTAGGTAGTCAAAAAATGAAAACTACCACCTAGGTATCTACAAACAACTTTCAGTTGAATTTTATGTCGATTGCAAAAAATGGAAACGTTGATTATCATTAGGTACCTACTGCCGAAGTAGAATCTTCATTTTGATAAAATACGGCCAATGGTAGGTAGTGGCAAAAACCTATCTAAATAGGTAGTAAAACCAGGGATATGTTTCGAAATAATTATATTTAATATCATAAAGTTTTTATAGCCTGTTGGATGAAGACATGCCTGATGGATGGATAAAGACATTCCTGGTGTATGGATGAAGACATGCCTGAGGGATGGACAAAGACATGCTTACAAAGACCTCTGAAGGTAAAAGAGATTTGCCATGACATTTCGATTGGTTAATTCTCTTGAAAGCTATGGCGACTAGGACGATCAGGTCTGAACCAACAGCCCTGCATCTCCTCTTAGCTGAGCTGATTAATCTAATCTCTTGTTCAGAAGGGGTTCAAACAGTAACATAGCCCTACCTTTCCTGGAGCTAGGTGGAAGGGAAAATAATGCTGTTTGGGCAATTGATTTACCCCTTCCACGACGGCAGAACTCACGATGCAGGGTACCTACTTCAACACAACTGCACCCCCAATGGGGCTGGTCCTGGTATACCATATTTCATGAGGAAACAAACAAACACAAAATTTAAGTTTTATCATAATATGAGAAAAAAGTGAACAGTATATGAACCAAAATACGAGTCCTTGGAGAGTTTTTTCTATTAGATTGGTACCTACGTTAATAATAATCACGCCTCAAGCATATTATTCAAACTGGATGAACCTACCCCTTGAAAATTGAAATAATAACAACAAAGCGCTGTATTAGCAATGGATTGGCTGTCAGAGTGGTATCATTCATCCAACCTTTTCAGAAATCAACTAATCTCGGGGCATGTTCTCCAGCATTCCCATCATCCTTTACGTTTAATATTCTGTTTGCTGACAGGTACACTACTATTCTTTGGTTGTTTATCTAGATATGTAAAGATTCCCAATATAACGCTGTTTTCGATATCGCTCTGTTCGTGAACAAAAGGTAGTTTTCTCTCCTTTATCCCGTTGGCAACCATCCAGACGCTCCAGTTCAATACGATTCGTAACACAACATGGAACAACGATATTATAGCGAAACAACTTTGAGCCAGATTCGCTACTCATTACACATAGTATGAGTATCAAAAACAAAAGTAGGTAGCTTACAGTAGAAACAATGGATACGAATGAGTTCATTTGTTTACCTATTTATTATATACAAGGGCATACTAGCCCAATCAAGTGATGGTGATAGGATAATAAAAATATTTATGTAAACATAAATTAAATACAAAACAATGTACATACAATGTTCATCTACAATACTAAAGACTTTTGTTTGTGAAGTTTTTTTAGAATAGCATTAACTAGCACAATCCTCCACAAATTGAGTAAACAGCCTATTAAGGGTGGCTACGCACAGAAATGAAACACACAAAACTCAATGGAAGAGCGCGCACCTGCGGCTAAAAAAATGTCGCGATTAAAAAAAAAACAGCAGGTCATATTTTTTGGGCGGCGCGGTTGTCGCGGGGGAAAATGTGAAACACAGAATCTAATGACCTTGCTCGCACAAGCGATAGTTCAGTCGCGCGACCGCTTCCCTCTTGGCATTTTCCTTCCTGTCACGATGTCAGCACAGGAAGAAATTGATACAGAGAATGATGATGACGATGACCTGTCATCACAGTTCTGTATTGACTGCAATTTGCTAATATCGGAAGTTGAAAAACGACCTGCTATTTTCAATAAGTAGTGTGTGGAGTACAGTGACCGCAAATTGAAAGATAAGATGTGGAATGAAGTTTGTCATGGTTGTGATCAAGGGCTGGAATGGACTCTCGGGAAAGGAGAAACAAATCAAAGGTATGTATTTTGTAGAATACCTATGTATTTTTCATTTCAAGTTTAGATACTAAATTTTATTGCGATACAAGTATTGTGTAGAATAATAATAATAACTCGGCGCTGCGCGCCTCGCCAAGGGAGCAAGCCCCCCTGGACCCTCCAGGATCTATCCTCTTCCATACTTCGTATAGAACGAGGAGCAATTTACGAACATAAAACCCTCGATGAAATCATCAAGAATTAACAAGCGGTTGCAATCATGTTCACAATAACCATGCGACGAAGTACCATTTCCCTAGCAACGACTCGGTTGTAAGCGGAGTAAGTGGTTACGTTTTGGGACAAACAATTGAATCACAGTGAGGCTAAGAATTACGTTCGTAATCAATTAATTATTAATAGTGCTCAATCAGTTACATCTGACAACAGATTGCACATACGTTTCCACGACCTACATTTTGTCGTATTGCCATGGCAATGTAACCCTTATGGGG
>JAEMON010000002.1:33043263-33054058 GCA_030264115.1 Lygus lineolaris
GTAAATAAAATCAAAATTCATTAGCTTTTCAGGTTTCAAAGCTTTTGGAACAGTTATGGATTCGCGTATTTCAGTCTGTCAGTATGTTTTTCTGTCTGTTTCAGCTCCTTAACCCAGGCAAGACCAGTAATTATGGTCCGATTTCGAATAAAATGCACTTCAACGGTCCACCATTAATTTCATCGTCTTCGGACCACTAGTAACAGATCGGGCGTAAGCAGACTTGAATTTTCTCATACTAAGGTTTCTCTGTTCCTACTGAACCGATTTCGCTCAAACGGAGGGTAGTTGAGCACTGACTCCAAGATGATCGCCTATGAATTTTGTCACAATTGGATCAGTAGTAGCTACTGTGCATCTGCAAACTGGAAATTAGTTGTCGTAGGCATAACATTCAAGAACTAATCTACCGATTTCGGTGAAATTATCATTAACAGATTGTATACGTCCATGTTGCAAAGAGAGGAAGCTATAGGTACTGTCCTCTCAAATACTTGCAGGAAGGCACATTTTCTTTCGTAAAACATAAAAGCTGAATACTTACTAACGTGTCTTGGACCTTAGAAAGAAAAAGAGTTCAAAACCGTTCATTATGTTTGTAACTTGACACTTTCATAGTGCGAAGAAACTAGTTCATCCCCATAGCCAATAAGTGTAGGTACCTACTTATATTTGTAATTCTACCTATGTTCGTGTTTCTCGTTCTGTAGGTTTTCAACTTTCCTGTGAACCCAGTAGTTTCGTACTTTTGTAAACATATTGGTAAGTGCATAAGTAGGTAATATCGTAATGCACCAGGCATCTAATAGTTAGGAAGAAATACAAGTAGTGGGCGTTCAATTCAGTGTCAAGCATCGCACTCATCTCGAGTGTTGGTCATCTCAGACTGGAACATGATGATGTTGTCACAGGAATAACCCGACCTAGGACACAATGATAACGAGAGTTTCTCTCCCAATACACAGTTTATCAACAAACGCTCGTCACCACATCCGTTCCGTAGGACCAGCCAGAGGAAGGGCAGGCAATAAAAAGGGGGAGGAAAGGAAGTAATCTAGATGAAGGAACCCCCTTCGAGAAGCCGTAACAATGGTCGGCGTTCCGGACTATTACATTTTTCATGTCTTGTTCGAGAACCATAATTGGCGTCCACCTTCAAGGAAAATAAATAGCACATCGGCAGATAAAATGAGCCGATTGGCAAAGAATTGGAAATCGTGCATCCTCCCTAACGTCCATCCACCTCCATCAATACCTTTAAAAATAATGCAAAACGTACAACGAATGAAGAGCCCTCCGTGTTATACATAGAACCTGGCAGAGGGACGAATCGTGCAGCCCAAAAAGCTGGTAGTATAATATATGCGTACAATTAATAACAATAGATATTTCTCATATTACAGTATGTACACATTCTACCATCTTCTACCTGCTTCCCCCTTCTGCTTGGCTCGCAAATTTATATTGTATTATGCAATAGTATATTCTCGATAGTATTGAATTCTCCCAACTATTGGGAAAACGAGAGTTTTGAACATTTGACGAAACTAAAACACGAACCAAACACATTATTAACCCCAAAATGCCTCCCCTCCCAATGGAAATTTCGTAATTCCGTCGACGTAGTGCACAACTAGCCGGATAAAGAATAGAACAACAACAGAAAACTCCCAAATCGATTGATATGAGGAGTGAGCCCGGGGCAGCACACAAGATTTTGTCACATAGACACACAAATCCATTCACCCATGTTTTGTTCACGAATTTGGATTCAGGATGGTCTGAAAGAGATTTGTACGTGGTCCGATTCTTTCTCAGTTGAGTTATGTCCTCTTGTGACCCAGGATCAACATAAGGACGCCAAGCACTACTGAATGACATCCTCAAAACTAATAAAATCTATATAAGTAGACTGAGAAATCAGAAATTTTCATTCGGAGTGGTCGAAATCTGGTCCGAAATTCCGCATTATATAATTTTGTCACGACATTTCAGTCATAATATATCACTCAGGTCACTAGATAGGTAGGTATAATACAAAAGAGAAAATTAATTTTCTTGCTTTTGGCATATCAAAACTTTCTGAACAAATGTAATACCATGTGATGCGGGAACTGCTGTGACCTTGACTCGAACCCATTATCTCTGAAGACCGATGAGTATGGGTTACAATCACAGCCCATAGAAGTCAGGTACGCCACCACCTGAGCTACTCCGGACCCCCGACCCCCGACAGCATAATATATATTATACGCTGAAATAAATTTTATTCATGTATTCTATACGCTGAAATTAATATTAATAATAACAAGTTGGGTGGGCAGTACCTTCCTCACTTTTGTAACGTGGACGTATACATATAATCGGTTAGTGAACATTTCAGCGTATTTGGTAGAATAGTTCCGGAGTTATCACTATGACAACAGATTTAAAGTTTTCGCTTGCGCAATAGCTATTACTGATCCAACCGTGATGAAATTCATAGGTCAGCCCCCAACTACCCTCCGAGTTTGAGCGAAATCGGTCACATTAGAAACATAGAAATTGTAGTTTCAGGAAATTCACATTTGCGCTACTAGTGGTCCGATAGCTATAAAATTGCCATGAAATTGATAGGGCACTGTCTAGGGGCTACCCCGTGCAATCTCTGAAAATTTCACCGCAATTAGTTAAGTAGTTCCAGAGTTATGGCCATGAAACACCTTTGAAAATTCCGAATGCGCAGTAGCTATTACTGATCCAATCGTTATAAAATTCCTTAGTGATTGTCTTGGAGTCAGCCCCCAACTACCCTCAAAATCTCTGAAAATTTCACCGCAACTAGCTGAGCATTTCCAGAGTAATGGCCATGAAACACATTTAAAAATTCCGCATGCGCAGTAGGTACTACTCATACAATCGTGCCGAAATTAGAAGGTAGTGGTAGCTTTCAACTACACACCAAATTTGAGCGAAATCGGTCAGTTAGGAACTGAGATGCCGGGGTTACCGGAAATTAACGTTTGCGCATGTGCTCACGCCACTAATAGTCCGATGGCGATGAAATTCATAGGGGATCGTCATGGGGCTAACCCGCACAATCCCTGAAAATTTCATTGAAATCGGATCAAAATTGTGGAAGTTATGGCTGTGGCTAGGAAATGTGGACAGACAGATAGACAGACACGAAACCAAATTTGTTCAGGAGGCCCTGAAACGCAAAATGCGAGTGGACATTTGATTTTTTTGATTTTGGAGCACACAAATTTTTTCCATTTCGAAAGTGAAAGCAAAGCTTCCGCTGCCTTGCAGACTCGGAAGCATTACTTAATAAAGTGGACGGTTAGTCCAAGCTTATAGTTCAAGGTTATTAGGAAGAACTACATTTCAAATTAATTAACAGTGCTAATGCAACAAATACCTAACTAGGAAGCAACACTGAAGCGGAAAATAAAGTCGTTAACATAGCCTTAGAGGGAAAGTAGGGTATATTGCGTTCCAATGGGGCAAAACCTGGTTAGTCTTTTATAGGTTTCTTTCAGCCGATAAAAGCTCGATCATACATAACTGTAACAGCGGTATTTCGGCCGAAGGCTGTTGTTTTAATCTTTGACTTGAAAGGGGAAATATTTCCCGTGGCCCCCTCACATCGTTTCCACCCCTTGTCGTGGTTACAAAAACAACGTTTTCCCCAATCTCATTCCCGAAACCCGGCTTGCCCGATACCATTTCGACAGGAAATAGAAACTGCTTGAAAGGGGAAGAGCGCTCGGAAACAAGAAATCTCTCGAAGGGACTAGAACGAAAATCGGTGGGTTTTTTAATTAAAAAACCGCGCCCATATCTATTGTACCGTTTTCAGCATTTCCTCTCTTTTCTTCTTAATTAAAGTAACGCGCATCGAATGAGAAAATGCTTCCAAATGGTTTTCAGTGAAGGCAAAACAGTTTTCTCTTTCTATCTGCGTAAATTTGAAGAGTTTATTCCACTTCCCGATGGGAACTCAATTAAAAACTACCTTTATGTCGAAACGGTTCCAATCGAGGGAAATAGGAAGAAAAGGGATTTTACATTGTTCATAGCAGATCGGCTATGATGAATATGAGTATCATATACTTGAACATTATGCCCAAAATTTTGCAAATTATGGGTCAAAAACGTGTTTTTGAGGGAAAAATCGGTTAAAATGATCCTTTGAACATTCTTTTTATAATCTACACCAGTCGGTAAAGCTACGGGTTTTTTCCTCACAACAACAACAACACAGCATTCTCTAACAATATCCAAGGTACCTATTAGTACAACAATGTTTCGCTCGTACCTACTCCTCACTCGACGTAGGTAGCTTGAAAATCACAGTAATTCTTGTGTAGCGCCCGCCCGCCAAGATGTTTACCTACTCCGGCTGTCTAGTGGCGTTCTCCAGTCCTCCCCCCGATAAAGGTCACGCCAGTATACATCATAATGTTCGAGTTCGAGTCAGGAGAGAGGTCCCCTTTTCTGTGGGGCCTTCACCTATATCACCCGGACCCACCTCTGCATGACAGAACCTTACCAAATCTTAAAATACGCGATCAAACAAGACAAATTTAATCTTAAATCCTGAATGTGCGTAAAACACAATTAGGTATTTTAATATGGAAACATGTAGATGAATTCATCCTTCATATCCGCCCCCTGGGCCCTGAGTGTATGGATTGTTAAGATCAGAATAGATCTCCGTTGGAAAATATTTTTATGTCTACACCGAAGATCACTTCAGTACAGGTTTAAAAATGTATAATCAACCATTAGAGATTAGGGGAGGACTTGCATCACAAATAATCCGCATTGAATAATAATCCAATTTAGAATATTTTATTACATTGTTGGTCAAGCTATATTAAAAAGTTATTATTTTTCGGTTGCTTGGGGGGAGAGGGGGAGGGGGGGGGGGGGGGGGGGGGGGGGGGGGGGGGGCTTCAGCTCTCTGCCCACGGCACTCACAAACACTCCGAGGAAATCTTTCCTTACTTCCATTAGAATTTCTATCGGTCGGTTCATAACGGTATTTTTCATAACGGTGGGCCGTTATGAAAAAATGGTACGCGTCTTCATCATGTTTTGAGAACCGGCCAAAGGTTATTATACAGTTGCACATAACCTTTTACATATTAAATTGCATTCTACTGTTTACAACAATAGGTTTTGTCAATAACTTGAGATTATCAACAGGGCATAACTTATAGCCTATGGTAACTTTATCGCCAAGTTACGATCATAAACGCGGCTATTCTCAAAGAAAATTATAAAACCAGTTTTCTAGAGAACCCAAACGGTTTAGGAGTGGTTCCAAGACAGAAGATAACGAGTGACGTGTTATGGAGAGTGTCGGTTGCTCTCTTGACATTAAAAACGTTATACGCAAATTCTGGAAAGGATTTACGGGATTTGCAAATGAAGTGGACCAATCGATACAACATCCCTTTTCAATCATAGTGATTTATGTACTTCATTGTAAATTTTATAAGAAAGATGGGCTTATATTTTATGCCTCGTTATTCGAACGGTGTCGCATTGAAAATATTTGTTGTATAAACGGCGGTGTAAAAAAAACCGTCCCACGCAAAGACGTGGGTTTCATGGGCAACCAAATCAGACTTTCAAGAGGGAAGGGGGATCCCATGATTTTTACATCAATGTTTATATTTATATTTGTTTTTAAATTAAAAAACAAATAATCCCAGAATGATTACAACACTCCAGCCGGGAAGATATCCCTACAACTCAACAAATTTATATAATAAATTTAAACAATATTCGGATGTACTTCATTGTAAATTTTAGAAGAAGAATGGACTTATCGGGGAGATGCCTCGTCATTCAAACGGTGTTCACGAAAAAAATAGGTAGGTATACATCACGGATTCAAATGTATACATATAGATTTAATTGTTTTTAATTTTAAATAGATCACCAATTTTTTTTCGGTACCGTATTCAAAGATTTTTCAGTTGAACACAAATTTGTACCAGTGAACATGGAAATAAGAACTGAAAGTGAAGGAAAGGATTTCGGAGTTAAGACATTTTTAATTTTGAAATTTGTTTGACATTTGAAAGGGAGTTGATTATTGATGAGGTTTAGGACTGGAAGTGAACGATTCGGTTGAGAGTGTAGTTATCAAACAAGGTTGGAAATTAAATAATGTGTATCCCTATATAATTATATTTGGATCTTTTCAGAACTTTGCTCACTGTGACATGCTCCACAACTTCAATCTCAACTTTTTTACGTGGCACTGTGTCGTTAATTTGTTGGTTAAAAACCTCTGTTAGGTTGAAGAATTCAATTAGTTTGTATTAGTTCAACAACATGCAAAACTGAGTACAGAAGCACTTTCAACAAGATATCGTCGGTGTGCAGGCAAATTTCATTGGGTTCAATACCTTTAATCAGAAAACGAGTCTATGCGTTACGAATTATTTTCTGCCTGAAAACGATTATTTTTGGATGTTACTGAGCTGGAACTGCCAGAAGGGCTTAGGTGAAATACATTTGGCCAATATGTTGTAATAAATTAATGTAGCCGATTGAGACTTCAAAACTGTCGGGTAGAAGAGCAAATTAATAAATAAAGTGTAGGGAATCTTACAAGTTAGTTGTAGTTTCTATGGAAGGTTGTAGGTATCTAAACTTGAAAAAGTTACACTCAACATAATAGTACATAATTATCCTTAAAAATACAGGCTAAGTTTGACGTTATTATGTTTATTTTTATCTTTATGTTACTTGACTTTAATGGCAATTTAAGAGAACTCCACTTTTGCAAGATCTCCATCAGCACAATTCATCGCTTCGAGCACCCGACAGTAACGTGCTTTACCTTTGCGAGTAAAAAACATTGAATCATGATGTTCTATAGATACAAGACGGTTCTTCTAAAGTGCTTGTTTTGTCAAGTTTGATGTAACGACCTTACATAATAATAGGTACCTAAGAGAAGCAGAATAAATAATGTAGGTAGGTTTATACAAAAGCAGAGAAAGAATCACCGAAACTAAGAAAACATAATATTGGAATAAGAAGACAATATTGGAGAGTACATTAATATTATGAACACATTTTCAAGCTCGGCCGTCGGAGTCTCGACCAAGGACTTTTGATTTCGTTTTTGCGCACTTATAAATTATTTTTCCACTCAGACAAACTTCACTCTAGATACTTATTTACGTACAAACGACCGATTTTCCCATTTTCGACCATCCTGACAACGACTCCATTAGAAAAAAATCGAAATCTCAACTCTTTCAGGTGCTTGAGTGGATGTGTGTATGTTGGTATGTTACAATGTTATTCTGTTTGGATTTTTCAACAATTGAATATTATGAACCCGTGAAATTAATAAGTAACGTTCAATGGGGAAAGATGTGGATGTGGGTCGGAATTGGCTGTTTTTGACCTCAGAATCAGATTCAGCACCCACAGAAACCCTCGCATCCCAGAAACCCTTGCATCCCAATTTTCACCTCCGAAATCCGAGTAGGTAGTTTGATATGAATGAACCAGGTACTCAAGAGAAAACCTCGTGACCTCATCAGTCAAACATTATCCTATCACTCTGCCCCCACGTGCGGGAGCAAGAGTGAGATGCTGACTGTTGACGTCAGAAGGTTTTCTTTCCCCATTTTCGTTTATTTTGGACCATACGTATAGGATCTTTTTGAAAAGCTCTTGGGTAGACCAACAATTTCAAAGAATAAAAAATGTATATCTGTACCCCATTGGTTGGTATTGGTAGCTAGGGTTTCTTGAGTGAACTGAATGAACTAATCAGAGCTTTCCTCATTTTTTGAGGGATGATAGAGTATTGGAATTTCGAATCCATGATGACGAAGTATGATTGATTGGCCGATTGCTCGGTAGGGTAATATTTGATCATTGGTGGGTTATTTAAACTTTTCCAGTGTTACTGGTGCATCTTTTTATTTCCTCCAAAAAGGAACTTACAAAAAAAAATTCCCAACTATCCAACAATTTTGAGGGAATTACATTTGGGTTCTTTATGAGTTATACTTAACTAATTTTTTCCATTTTGGCACTTAAGCCTTCTGTACCGTACACCTATTAATTTACATCTGGTGACGTCCTCCTCATGTCTTCTTGATGTGACTTCCTCGTGTGTGAAGTTTCAGTGAGCACTGAGGTTGATACAGTGTATTGGTGTGATCGGAGCCGAGTCCCTAGTAGAGGCGGCTCTTTTTCTACTCACATTCATATACCTTCGGGCCATGATCGACGACTAAGATTTTTCAGATTGCTCCAGCTCGGTCGTCCCACATGCACCAGCCGATACCCCCCTCAGCCCCCGAGATTCTTGGGACCTTCACACATCCGGTACAAAAACTGACCGCCCACACACCGAGAGTGTTGTGCCACGAGGTAATTACCCCGATGACCGGTCCATTCCGACACCGAGATCAAGTTACGTCGAGGCGATCCTGCTGGGAGGGTCTACTAGTACATCTCAGACTAATCCCGGGGGCTGGGTGGGCCGCAAGTCCTTTATGCGTAGAAATTATGGTCGAATGAGTTGGTATTACTACCCCTTCTCTGGAGTGTTATTGTAGATAGCTTGGAGTCCACAGTCTAGAGAGAGCTAGGTAAGGTTTCTGAAATCTCGACGTTCTTTGTCTTTGTCGGTTTTTGCTCTGACTGTATAATTATTGTTTCATACCTTTTCAAAACTAATCTGCTGCACTTTTGTGAACATGATGTTACGGAAAGTAACCATTTTCAGCAAGACAAATCGAGATATTCATGGCTTCGCTCGCCCGAAGATTCGGCGTTTGTTGAGGACCTTCGATGTCTTCTCAGCCAATTCATCACACTTCGTTCAAGCTTGCTCAGAAGAAATCCTTTTTGATCTGAAAGCTCGGTAGTTTGCAATATTATTATAGGTATATTAATTCTACATCTTAAACTGCAACATGACAGTAAAAACTTCATTACCAGTTGGTTGAGACTGTGTATAGCTGTATTAATGTAGTTTCTTTCATGAATTTGTCTTTCGACGGCGGGTCAAGCAAAAAATTATTTGATGGCATGAAAACGTGTCACGCTATTCGAATGGATGTCACGGAGTAATTTGAACAATCATACTTATATAATATTATGATTTTATGTGAAGTACCTATGTTGTTAGAAATACATAGCCATCCATGAACCAATATTTTTTCCGAAAAGAATATCACCGAATATCACAATGCCAAACTGAAAACTCCTAACAACTTTGTTTGTATATCTACTTACCAGTAGTTCTCTGAAGTAAGTGGAAAGAAGGGAGCAGCAGAGATGTGGTGTGACGAGTAATAAATTCACAGCTTTTCAACGGAAGTTATTTTTCCCTGCAATGATTGGTTATACGTGAAAAGCTTCAAAAATACATTGTTTCGCTGAAAATGTGACCATTTCCGTGACACTAGAAAATGAGACTATTTTCGTGTCGCTAATTTTCTGACATTTTCCGGTAGTTAGGTAGGTCATGTGACCATTTTTGCTACTTTGGTTTCGGTCCCGTGTTCCAATCTCGTGTGATATTTTCGGGTAGTTAGGTCATGAAAAAAGCATGTTCCATGCTAAATTTCTCAGTTTGAGTAGAAATAAAAATTAAGTCACAGGTAACATTATTTTTATAAAAAATATGAATTTAACTTAGAATTGAAACCAGTATTGAAGATCATTGTTGATGTTGAGTTGACTGTTGAGTTGCTTATTGGTTTAGTGCTTCGAAAGAGAATTATTGTTCTTTTTAAATAAACAACAACAGTACAGACATTTTATCATCCACATTAAGGTAAATTAATTTGAATCAATCCCTGCCAACCAATTGGGTGCTCCTCCTCTAAGGCTACGATTTCTCGAAACTCCTGTTTTCCCAGAATATCCCTTTACGGCATCTATAGTGACATTCTGAGTCGTACTGTGGCTTCAATTCAAGTTGCTTTGAATGATGACCCGAACCGCGCTTCCATTTCTGACCCAAGTACACAAGTTCGGTGAATATACTTGGAACTTGAATGATGAACGGTTCTAACTTACATCCACCAATCTTTGTTTCTCCTATTTGGAGTTAAGTCAGCACGAATGATCGTCTAATAACTATGCTGCGCCCCTTCAACTCCCGCATCCTCTTCTCTACTCCTCTTTCGAACTGGTCCCGTTATTTATTCTCTTGCCTACGGGTTCATAATTCTACGCTTGGGCTTGGTTTCTGCCGGTTGAATGATATCATCTTCGGAACATGTGATATGGGTAATGTATTACGCCAATGCCAGATAAAAACGCTGCAAATTATTACACAACGGTTTATTATTTTCTGTATAGATCGCCCATCTACAAAGATCCTATTGATTCATCATCAATCATCAAAAATCAAATATTGCCTAATATGAGTAGAGTTGAACACTAGATACAATTTTGACATTTTCATGTCTTTGCTTTGGCACATAAACTCAAAAATCTTAGAATTTGTGCTTGCTTCTTTGATCCTCGGACACAGACAGATGCGGTACCATTTTTTTTGGATTTTCGTGGAACCCAAAGTTCATGTTTTTAAGTGATAAAGTACAAGGCTTTCGCCACCACATTAATCGTGTCTTTCCACTTTGAAATTATAGCTCATAATCATTACAAAACGCTGCAAATTATTACACAATGGTTTATTATTTTCGCTATAGGATCTACAAAGATCCTATTGACATAAAATACCCACCTACCACGAGGTTCACAGATGATTGGCGACAATGAGTAGGTACCTTCTTGTAATTATTATTAT
>JAEMON010000002.1:33086472-33147104 GCA_030264115.1 Lygus lineolaris
CACATCCGAGCCCACTTGTACAGGCACAACATCAACAATTTTCCCATTAGGTAAATATCCTGTCCCATATACCAACAATAGCTCAGAATTGTTTGTGTACTCTTAGGTCAGAATTATTAGCAGTGCTTGGGATTATTTACATCGAAACTTCAATGTTTTGGAACTTAGTACATCCTTTATTAATATTTTTCAGTTAATTGTCTTCAATCCCCTACCAACTCATCCGTTATTAATATTTTTCAGTTAATTGTCTTCAATCCCCTACCAACTCATCTTTGTGATTTTCCAACCTTTGAAAATAAACTCTCCTGCCCAATGGAGTTTTCAATAGAAAGAGGGTGTTGTGACCCCTACAGTATTACCGAAACCCTTTCTAAAAGGGGGTTTGTCTGATATTTACAACCCTCAGGTGGTGAAAGGTCTAAATTAGGTGTGAGCGCGGTTAGAATGTTTATATTTTAACCTATGGAAACTTGAAGAGGGGCCGAGAGTGAAATTGGGGGATCTCTTTGTGGACGGCTTCGGTGGACGGCCTTTCCCGAAGGGAGCGAAAATGCTATTGAACGGAAGGGACTAATTGATGAAATGGAGTTACGACGGTAAGGGTGGAGGATGAAGAGAAAATTGTCCTGTTTCAATCGTTTCCAGGGTCGGCCCATCGGAAAATGGCCGTGGACTTCGGTACTTATAGGGAACTCAACGAAGACAGACAGACAGTTTGTAGAAGACTTCTTCAACACCGTGGGTAACAGTAATCCCCATAACAGTAAATTACATGATTACCTGTCAGTAAACCGCACGAAATTCGTTTCAGCCAAACGAATCAATAACTTTTGACCGTACTTACCTAATTTGTCAATAGTAATGAATGTATTTTTGTACCGTACCATCTATACCGACGTGCTTGACAATTAACTGAGGTAGGTACCTACCCACATTTTCGTTTGGAAATTTTTTTATTATTTATATTAACGGCACGCCGCAATTACTGAAACATGAAACATGATGATTACAAAACACGAAAATCGTTCTGGATTATTGATTGAAAGATGGGAGCCTATTTACACATTCAACGTCATTAAGAAAGGCCGATTTCACCATTTCTGTCCTCCTATTTTACCATGAATATAGGAAGAGGATTTTCGGTATCTCCAGGCGGAAATTTGTAATGGTTTTGCAGAAAACCACGTCGAAATCTGTGTAGTCAGACAGACATACCTAAATAGTGTGAATTTGAAGACATAGAAAAAATTACATGACAACCCTAATACTATCTCATGTACAACAACCAATAAAGGGATTTAAAAACTGAATTTTGAAAATTGTGATGGAATTGTGGTGTGTGACGAATGATATCAATTTCACTACCTATAATTTACCAATTATTTGAGCATGAGGGAACGGATTCTTGAAACTTAGGCAGTTCTTCTCTTATGAAAAATGTATTCCTCCCAACTCGCGGAGGCTGAACCTTTGAAATTACGAAAGTTCAAAATATCGGATTCAGGCATTCCGAAAACCTTGCCATGGCCACAAATTCTTCGCTCTAGTACGAACTAGCGGTCCATGGCTTCATTATCAAATCCCACCAATCAGCGAGACTTGAGTCACCATCAAGCCCTAATCTCTAAACAAATGCGACTTGGACACGAAGTTGCTCCGAAGGGCTTATTTCTTCATAGTTTACGGCTTGAAAAGTTGGCCACAGCGTCCGCGACAAATGCGGCCATGGAGAACTTTTGAGAAAGCTTCTCGTTCTGGGCAGTATTTTTCTATTCACGCGGATGAGGGGGAATTTTACATAACTTACGACGCACACACCAGGCACGTGAGAGTCAGAAACCCAGATCCTTTTCGGGTTTTTATATGTAAGAATATGATCCCTCAATTAATTTCTTGTCTAAGTTCATACCTATATTTCATGAATTTGTGGATAGCGTTCCATAACATACTTTTGTTTTTTGGAGACAGTATAGCACCCACGCATGTGCAGACATGAAAAGTACTCTACATACCTTCCCAACTCTCTGGTTTTGAATGAAATTTGTGGAGTACATACTTACGTTTGAATTGCCATCTGTCATTACCTCGAGATTCGGCCATTCTGTAGCTATTTTTTGAGAAACACCAGAGGTCCAGATAGGTTTGAAAAAGGGTTGAAATTGTTGGCCTAATTTATTGTTATCGGTTTTAATGTTCATTGCATTGGGATGTTTAAGTATTTTAATGCTTTCTACTAGTCGTCTCTTAATAGTATTTGGTTGTTTGCCTATCGAGGATACCTGGTCATACTCGTAGCTCGCTCTGAGTTGGAGGGTGTTGAGGTTGTTATCCAATGCCGTTTTTTCTATATCATATTTAAAATTGTATTTATGAGCATCTATTCGCTTCTCTAGGTTTTGTAAACTTTCTCGTATGTAACACTGGTTGCACTCTTTGCATGGAATTTGATAATATTAAATCTAGAGTCTAATAACCGTTCTTTATCCTTAATTCTAGGATGGTAGTTGGTGACTTTGATATTATATTTCCAAGCTATTTGGAGATTTCTATTTTTTTAAACTGATCGAAGTTTATTTTCCCATTCTGGTTTGTAGGGTAAGTGAGGACCTCGGTGTGTCCTCTATTGTTTTACTTACTATGTTTTGTGTGACTATTGCATTTGTTGTTTGTTTTAGAATGTGTTGGTTAGCGTTGTATGTGGTAACTACCGGTGTTTCCTTTTCCGATCTAAAGTAGTGAGTCATTAGCTCTTTTGGTGCTATAATAGTTTCGCTAGATTTATATTTATATGTCTTATTGCTACTTAGGTTGTAGGTAACTTTCTTCTTAATTTTGTAATTTGTATTGTTGCTTAGAGATATGCTACCTGTTTTTCTGCCATTCTGTAGCTATTTTTTGAGAAACTAGACCCAGGGGTAACTAAGTTTTCCTTCTGCTCTCCTGGTCGAAAGAAATCGAGTTTGGCTACATTCAATTAAAAATTGAGGAATGAGTATAATCAGAATGCATCCATCAATACATTAATGAATGTTATTGATCGCGAAGAATCCTGTGTCTCATTCATTTGGCAGACGTACTCTACCTATTATGAAGTAGAAACGTCACAGAGGTCACTGAAGGATACTCCAAACCAACGGCTCAGGCAAAGCTGCTCTTTGCAGGGGTTGAGTCAACAATGTTGTCCCCCCGGGGTGGATGCACCTGGAGAGACCCCCTCCTCCACCAATCACAACCTCTGACACCTCGTGCATCTGTTCGCCCTCCTTTGAAATCCTCGTGACGTCACGAGCCGCGTCATTGATCACTTTATGCTAATAACGCAGGAAGGGTCGGAGAGGAGTCAGTCAATAAAATTCAACGTGGGTTACTGACAACTTGTCAAAACACATTGCTAGATGAATAATCGTCTGAGGCCCCTTTCAAATATTGATCGGTGTTAATGATTCGCATTATTCCCGAAACCGCTCCTCAATGAATAAGCAAGTTTGGTCACGGAGTCTAATCTTGAATTAACGTAGACGGTACATAATGGATTCTACATTCGTCATAGGAGAAGCTAACTTTCCAGCGCAATGAGCGACTCACGATATCATACAAGAATGAAAAGTTTTGATGTAAGTACAGAAGTAGATAGTTATGATAGTAATTGTTCAGGCCGATTGGGAATTTTCCATTTACCCTGGAAGTCAAGTAGTTTTACGTGTTCGTAAGGCTAGTTTTAAGCCCTTACATTCTGTAGCTTCCATGAAAACATTTAGTCAATTCTTGATTACTCAAACTCTAAAGATGGATTCACATTGACAGTAAAAACGCGTAAAGAACCTCGACGTCAAGGCGTCAAAGGTTCTCGTAAAGAGCGCAAAACGCGTCAAACCGTTCACATGTGCAACACTACCGACGTAAAACTCGTAGTGATAAGATAATAATAACCTGTCGAGATTATAACCATCGGCCCAGAGATATCAACTCATGTTATCACTAATATCAACTCTTCGTGACAGATTCGTAACTTTTTGTTGATGTCGAATTCGTTCAAACATCTTCATGGGGTGTGCGCATAGTTTTTGTTTCCTTTCCCAAATGATAGATCTTAGCGAGAGATTTCCGAAATGGTGGAACATGAAGGGTATCCTATTAGCATACATAGGTTTTGAAGTTGATAGTGATGACGTCACCGACCCTCCTCAGTGCCCAAATAATTCTGGCCATCAGTGCCCAAATAATTCTGACGTCACGCGCCTCTGTCCAGCTCTCGTCTGGCCCAACCAGACGGAATTTTCAGTTGAAAAGTGGCTCACGGGGGTTTTTATGAACGCTGAATCGAATTGAGGTCAAAAATGAGAATTTCTGAACTATGCGCACACCCTATTATTGTTCAACTATCTCTTCGTGTTGCAGCTGCTATGGAGTGGTAAGTAAATTGAATATTTAATCAAGTACCAACTTAGCTAGTAATATGTAATAAATAGATATTTCATAGAGTACATACCTAATGCATATTGAAAGAACACTCCTGTTTTCACCAACAATGTTCGTTGCCCATCGAATTGAAGTTCTTTTGGTAGGTACCTACGCAGACATTTTCGGGTACCTACCTATTGACCCATTCCAATCGATTCCATCCATCCAATCCAACCTATTGATCCAATCGATCGGATACCGTTAATGACCCTAAATGATTGTGTCCTGTTGTGCCAACCAGATATAGGTACGTATATTGTCATGTTCCGTTAGTGTTCCATGTTCTGGAATAACACCATGTTCAGCTGTGTGGCTGGATCCTTCTTAAAGCCAGCTTTCCTGAGACAAAACAGTCTCGAGAGTAGACATGATATTGGTCATGAGATTCGAATCGCAAATGGGCATGGGCCGGAGAGCAGTATCGGAGACAAGTCCGAACATGTCTCCGTGAGTGCACAGGTCACAAGTGGACCTGCAATCTTGCTCTTGCGACTTGGTCTCCAGTTTTCTGCCAGCACCTGAAGATTTTTCAAGGTCTCGGAGACTTGACGCGTGTATTATACTGATATTTGTGGTGTTTGGTGGTATTTGTGCTTTTTTTTTTTTCCAAATGAAAATGGGTGAAGACGGAGGGAACGAATGATAATTTAATAATAGGTACCTGAAGGCAAAAAACTGAGTGTGGCCATTAACCTGTCATGAACAGGAATCGCATCTCGAAATTTTGTACCTTGCTTTATTATCTGGTGTTTCAAGAAATCCAGAAGCAGTTCAAATTGCATAGTAAACATCTGAATGAAATTCCGAAACTTTTGGGAATCTTTCATCCCGTCGGTCTTCCTATTTCCTCACCCAACACTGCTTTTTCGCGAATTTACAGAGAAAATGAAGCTATTTCAATGGCTTCAAAATTTTAATAATGCAAATTTTTGAAAATTTTCTTTATGGAAATCCGTTGATATATCTGACCGTGGAATAAAAAAAAATAAAAAAAAATAAAAATAAAATGTAAATAATATCAAAAGAAAGGATGAGTTCGTTGCCAGAATTTTTGGAGTACTTCAAGGGGTCAAATTTTGAAAATTTAGAGTCAAAAATTGCTTTAAAAAACGTGTTTTTTGAATTTTTTGGTGTAAATTACCATCTTAATCATAGGAACATGTTATGGTATATTCAGAATCAGCGTGAAATTGCCTATGAGAATCACCTACCAAATCGGTTAAAATTATTCTTTGAAAATCCGCTCATCAACTCATGCCGCATGAATGGAACTTGTTTTTCATTTTCCGCTTTTTAGCAATTTTATAGGCAATTATAGAAGCAAGGGCTTGCCGCAAATTCATTCAAGAACAAGATCTTTTACAACTTTTTTACACAAAAATTATCTCTACCTCACGGCTGCACTCACTACACAGAGTCTCAAGTGGAAATGTAATAATATTAAGTGGAAATGAAATATTCCAGGTCTCGCGACTCCTGTGGCTATCGGGTCTCACGAGAGCGAATGCTGTCTCAAGTGGACAACTCCCTGAGATTGGTATCGAGACTTTCTCTCGAGATTTTGTCTCACGTGTACACTTACCTTGCCTAATTGTTCAGGCTATATTATGTGTATGCCTCATATTCCCTGTCCCTCATCTCTGTAGGGTGGGCGGTAGGTACGTTTCAAAACACTACTTACCTAATACCGGTATTGGTCTCCAAATCTTATCCATGTTTTTCCTTTACCTCTCTTCATCTTTGTCTTTTATTTATCTCATTCACAGTTGTTATATAATAAATATTATATACCATAATTTCCCCTCACTTGTTATTGCAGTATTTAGGAAGACCTGGCAACCTCACCTTCTTAATCCTCCTCTACCTCCGACGCCGGCAGAGAACAGATCATAATAATGTTCCTAATCAGGAAGAGGAGATATTCTGTGTTGCCGAATTGAGGAACGAAGAACCTGTAAAGTTCCAACATTTTCATAGGCTCAACTTAGCCCAGTTTGACTTCCTCTTGGATAAAATATCTTGGATCCAAAGGAGTTGTATGGTGCGTCCGCCCATACCCGCTGGTCTGAAGCTGTCTCTCACTCTGTGGTGTCTTGCGGCAGGAGGGAGCATGGTTTCACTACAAATTTCACTTGTAGCATATTTTTACCGGATAGGGGAAGTCAACTCCCTTATCATTAAGGAGATGATCGAGGCAATTTGGGACCTCTTAAGGGTGACTTATTAAAACCACCCACCAAAGAGGACTGGAAGTATATTGCCCACGGTTTTAACCAAACTTGGAATTTTCCTAATTTTTGTGGCGCAATAATTTATGGAAAACATGTTTTCGTTCAGGTATTTCAAGTAGAGGTAGCTACTTGTTTTTCGTTTGCTCCTTTCTGGCTTTTGATGCGCATTATTTCATGGTATTTTCCATCACTATCGTGACTTTTTCGAACTCTCAACGTTATTTTCTATTTTCTTTGCTCTGCGCAATAGTGACAGTCGGGAGGGTTGGGCGGGGTATGATTTTCATTTTCGCCCTTTCGTTAAAAGCAGGCATAACTCCAGTGATAACTTGAAGTGTAAAATTTAAAGAAAATACACCGTTCGAAAGAGCATTGAATTTCCTGTCGGCCTGGAGCTTAATAAAAAATTCCTAGATGAAATAAAACGGCGAAAATGGAGCCTGACTAGTCAAATTTGGCTAATCGAGGTAATCGGCGTTTTTTTTTTTTTTTAACACCCATTCTTCCTAAAAATTCTGCATGTTTGGTACTTGTCCGCAATCTTGAAAGAATGCACCCTAACCTCAGCTTTCTAACGGTGTAGTAGGTATTATTACCTTTCTGAGAAAGAAATTTGAATGCCAAAAAATGTGGGTTTTCGGGTATTAGGTACCTATACGATTCGACCATGGCAGAAGAGTCATTATGTCCTTTACGTCGGGTTTTATCGGGGTTTTTTTTCACTCTGAATCGAATGGTGATCATTGAATAATTTTTAATGATGAATAGATGATTTTAACCGTGAAAAAATTGTGGAGGTTTGCACATACCATCACTTTTACCCCTTTGTCGCTAATATGCGTATTTTTTAAGCTTTATTTAATTTATAAACTTTTATCCCATTAGGAATTAGCCATTTTACTTTCAATATCTGAAAAACCATGTAAGTAAAATATCAAAATACTCTCTCATAATATTATTATTATTTACTTATTTGTTTATTTTCATCAAGAGAATACCTACTCGAAAGTGGATTTCCAAGGCAAAAGTTTGCAAAATTTCCCTCATTATCAGTTTTGGACTTTTTGCAAAAAGTAGCTTCATTTTAATACAAAATTAGTAACAACGCGTACATATTTATGAACAAGATTCTTCAAATTAGGACTTTTTCTTAGTTCCGAAATAGTTCCGAGTTCGAAATAAGTAGGTACTCGTTCAAGGTTTCGACTACAGATTGACGCAAACCCCGACTAAGTACATTCATCCGTTTTTTCAAGGTTCGACTATTGTCTATTGGTGCAAAATGTTGCTTCCGGAAAATCATTATTTTAGTCCTTTCAAACATTTTACTGTTTATCCGAATCTGTGGATCAATAGAGAAGATTTGAGGAATGAAGATCGGGGAAAGTAGGAGGGAAAATGAAGAAGCAGAGATGAAAAACTGTGAAATCCGGCTTTTAATGTTTAGACTACTGATGCTTTTACCTACCTACGTTGTGAAATAGTTCGGTTGATGTGACGGTTACAATCGCATGTTTGAATTGTTGGAGAAGGTACCCAGCATTGTTTACTTGTTCTTCCTTGAGGTTTTTGTATGTCTTTATTTATATTGGTAGATTGCAGCGCCACGGACAAACAATTATGCGAGCGTTGGGGATGTGGATAACTAACCGCGAGCGAATAATATGTGAGTCTGACGACGTATGGCACCGTGCAACGCACGGGTAACCGTTTGTTGATAATTATTTTGACGTGAATGATTCAGAAAATTCTCTTGAGAGCATGAGCAGAGGCAGCTATTTATCCCCCATTTTTGGGCCGAAAGTTTCCTTACTTTCGGTATAGTGAGGGAGGAAAAGTATTCGTCTTGAATAATAGGTACAATATTGTATAATATGCAATATTGAATGTACAATATTGAATAATAGGTACATATTGTACCTGTTCTTGGCAGGGGCAAGTCCTAATTTCCTAAATTAAATCAAGCCCTAATTTCTGGTAAATAGGATCTTTCTGATGGTATTGTGAAGTTGTACACGTTTACTTTCCACTATTGTTCTGAAATAAAGTTTCATTATTTCATTCCAGTAGTTTCAGTTTCCAGTAGTTTCATTCCAGTAGTTCCTATCTGTGATAGGTGAATCATACCAAACTTGATTTCGAATTCCAGTGTAATAGGTTTGGGATGAACTACCTAATGGTTCTTTGAATAAAATCGGACTACTGTAATAAAGAAAGATAGTCAGCCATTACACATTGAGAACTGATTTATTGGAGCATCACCTATGATGACTAAATGCAAAACAGTGGTGCCAATAGTAATACAAAATAAATAAATAATATGTGACACGGTTTTTCCCAATCTCATTGATTTTTTAAGAAAAATGTTGAGTGTCCCACGAATTTTATGCGTACTTTTATAGAGAATATATTGCAAAAATCTGATCGAAAAGTTCAGAGTTTCGAAGAGTTCCGGTTCTGGAATCCATTTTGATTCTTTGCAGGACGACATGGTGTTTGCTTTTGGAACTAAAAACTACTTTGAGATGAATGGGGGGTTCACACTGAAACGCTGTCTCGCAAGAGAATAACTTGCGAAACCAATAACAAAACTTTATGGCAGAAGAAAATAGGAAAACATGAAAAGTTAGGGGGAGGGGTATGACTGATGGAGTAGGTACTGGTGTTTTTCAGTGAACCATTAGTTTTCAGGTTTATTCTGGAGGCTGCGATGATCGCCTGCTCTCGCCATCTGTATAGAGATGGCAACATGAATTGTTTAGTTGAGCCGTGAAAGGGCATAGGGCTGAGTATCAGAGCCGGTCGTGTAAGGGACATTTGGGAAACGCACCAACTGAAAACACCGCGCGGCCTTTTACCTGAGAAAGTTTCCTGTAGGAAAACACGATTCTCTTGATCCCGCCTCTCCCTCACTGTTTGCTTTCTCGATTTCCTTCTAGCTCCTAAAATTGAGCAGTTGCTTTCTTTGATCATTTACTGAAACACCCAGAGTACCGTAGTTCTGCTCAAATAACAACCGAAATTTATTAATGAATTCTATAAAAATGATTAATTTATTTATTTATCATACTAATAGGAATGACGTAATAATAGGTGATTTTATAATAGGTATAGTTTTATACTGTACTTAGTATAAGTCTTCCAAGACCGTCTTCCAAGTGGTGTGACGCAGCCTCCTTGTATCCAATAACATGGCTTTATGCACATTGAAAGTGCTGTATTGATTTAAAAAAAAAAATGTGAGCTACTACAATGTCATAGAGCTTACATTAACATTTTCCAAACGCTTGTTTTTTAGGCTAGGCAGTCAAAGTCCTTATGGTTTGGTTTTCGCACTACCTATATACAAACTTCACCAGATTAATGTAACAACGATCGATTTCCTCATTTTTGGCCATCCTGAACACTAATCTTTCAACTGGGACATATCGCCTTAAGGGCACCGGACACTGCCCAAAATGACCTCAAAAATGCCTAAATCTCTGCTATAAAAAATTGCATAGAAACTTTTACTCTTGAAGCTAATAAGTCGAAAAAAGGGATAACCTCCACTTCACCTTAACATTTTAGCATTGAAAAGTTTTTCTGTCTTTCCTCCGTTAATAATCGATCAATTTAAAATCGAGTTCAATTCTGAAGAGCCAGTTGAACGATCGAAAAGAAGTTCAGGAGATAATATATGTCACCTATTAAAATTTCAAATTATTTAAACTTATAATAACTTGAAACTTATAATAAGTTTAAAAATTTCGAGATTTTAAATTTGGATAGTTTATTGCCATCCCGGTTTCAAGAAGAATTATGAAAACATAGATAAAATTGGTAAATATTGGCTGAGAAATGCTTGAAAAATTATTCAACACCCCTCCGGGCCACCTTAATGCATGGAGTTTCACAATTCCATCAGCATTATCATACGACCAATTCTCAATACGAATAACGACTCATGTACCTAGTTGATAATAATATTGTTAATTGTTTGAACTTCTGGTGCTAGAACAATCAATCTGAAACTGATCATCATATGTATAAAACACGTCTTCTAGTAATATCACAGACTAAACACATATTATTATTTTCAGATAGTCGTATTTCAATGTTTTTAATAGGTATAGAAAATTATATAGAATAACAAAGACACATGAATTATAATGGCACGAATGATATCAATCAAATGGAATGGGAAGAAACAAGAATAACTCAACCATTGATTTTATTCTACTTTTTTCATTAAAAAAGATTATTAGGACTGATGATCAGTGATTTAAACTGTTTCTCTGAAAGAAACATTGCGAAAAAATCTGAATTACTTTCAAGGAGGACACGATGGTTTGGAAGGCCATTATTCTACAAGTACCTACTACAGGTCTCTTCTGCGAAAACCAATCTTAACTAATACCGCAGCAGATTAGGCGCAGAACGCTTCAACAGATAGGTTTCCAACTGTTGGGTATGATGGGTAATCCACGTCTTTCAATCATGGGAATTTCTTTGACGACGGATGATGTTTTTGAATAGGCGTTTTCCCGCAAGACCAATCGGCATTGAAGAAGGGGTATATCGACTCGGACAATTTCCCTTTCACCAGGTAAGCTCGTGTTTTTTGTAAGGTTTGTAGACAAGTATTTCATACGTTTGTTTACGTACCTTACTGGAGAATCCTTCGTGACTAGCAAGTCGAGTATAAAATAAATGTATTCTTATCACTAGCGGACTAACGCGTTAGATTTAATACCAAGTATTTCATAATACCTGTAAAGTCGCAACCCATCGAGGGAAAAAAATTAGGTATGATCCGTGATAAACTGAAAAACTAGGATCAAGGTGAGTGGAGATCTGTTCTATCCAAGAAAGTTCATCAAAGACGCAGTTCAAGGAAAATTAAAATCAGGACTTCCCTCCTGCTCAGAAATTTGGTAGGAGTAACCATGAGCTGGAGAATATTGGGGAAAGGTGGGAAGAGAAGCGGCAATCGTGCACCGGGCAGGTAAAGGGTTGCCCCCTCATTAATTTTGTCTCTATTGTATTATTAATTTGAGCAAAATAAATTTTCGCACCATAGAAGACGATTTTAAAAAAATCGAAACTGTATGTGCAAACTTAAGTTTGGTGATACCATTCACAAAAAGCTTTGCAGAATGAAAATCGGCCCATCCATTCCAGAGAAAAACGGAAATTAATTTTGCCCACGATAGTACAGCCATCTATAAAAAACATTTCTCACTAAAATGAGGGACATTTCGCCTTAATCTCTTGGACACAGTAGGTACGTTTTCCCCAATCTGCTCATTGCAGGAATACTTTTTGATGAGCGTTGAAAAGAGCGATTAGGGCGAGGAGAGGGTTTTCGGCGGACTTCGTTGTTAGTTCATCCTATATGATTTCATTGAGGGATGCTCTAAGTTCATGGTTCCTCTCCCTTTCTCGAGCCTTTCAACTTTGATCTCGCTTGTGTATTAGGTCAGCTTGGCGTTACCCCCCGTCATCCATGATCCATTTTGCTTTGACAAGCTCTCATACGTAGTTGCAAAACGTACCTGTACCTCTTTTTGAACGGAACCTCAGTTTGTAGGAGGATAATAACGTTACGCCAGACAGTCGCTCAGGAATTGAATTACCAAATCAATTTCACATTCACTCAATGAATTAATACCGTCGGACTGGAGAAAAATAAATTTATCGGATTTCAACCAGGAGGACGTGTATCCGTAGGTACATGACTTTATCCGATCCGATAATTCGTTTTGCTTTGTGTTTTTGATATCCATGGTGGTTTCAACCTGATTTTGTTCGCCGAATGAAACTGTACGAAGCAAAGACAACAGCATTACAGAATAACTGAATGAACCACCCGGAAATTGCATCATCGATATGAAAAAACTACTATTTTCGAACTTTCGTCGAGCTTGAGTGATAGGCTGTACTCAAAAGTGATTCAATTTCAAACAAAATTAATGGAGAGGCATGTTCCAGGTTCGGATACGATTTGATTAGTGCCAGGGATTGCTTTGTCAACATCCCATTGTAGGTGAGGTGTCTGGTTCTACTTTACTTATTTTACTGTTTTTCGCTTCACAATAAATTGAGTGGCCCTAATAACGTTATAACGTACTAAACCCTGGTATGCCAGCCACTGTTACTTCGCGTTTTCATTTGAGGCTGTGCGCAAGCGAACAAAACGTCGAGCAGAAAACCGGATACGTTTCAGAATGGCCCAGATGGAGAAGGGCTCCCGTGGAGGATGACTCCCGAACTTGAAAATGGTTCTCAGTACTTGAATCATTAAGAAGAATACTCTAAGACTTGAATTGAAGTCACCATAACCTATTTATTCCATAAATAATAATATAAAACTCTGTCAAGAGCACAATATAAAGATAACACTCTTAGCTGTTTCCACCATCTACGTAGGGGATGGAGTTTCCCACAAATTGTATGGATGTGTATGATTTCTTTACTGAGAGGAGGGTGCTCTCACAATAATTCCCAAACTCTGTTTCTTCATAGCAGACAATATCATGACCATCGTGAAATTCTTCTTCGAGTAATTAATATGAGAAAGCTATGTGCCACACCCACCGCCCAACCGGCACAATCCCTGAAAACGCCTCGAAATTGTATGAAAACTATGGAAGTTGAGTGTGGATGATTCGCGACAAACTGACAGCGGAACCAAATTTGTTCAACAAGGTCTGAAATGTAAAATGCGAGTGGCAATTTTGGTAATACAGGGACAGCAAATGTCATCTCGAACAAAACTTCAGCTAGGTATCTTTGGCAGACTCGGAAGCAATAACAGCTTTGGCGGGCATGATCGTACGGGAGTGTTTTGGCGACCACCACGCTCCAATGCTGGATGAGAACACAAAGTAACGCCAAATACTGTTCCCAGAAACGATCACTCGTGGATGAAAATCGCGCTGAGACCAGGATCTCTTTCCAAATACGATTTCAATTGCATTCCTCTCGACATGGATTCGAGTGCTCTTGAACCAATGACTGCCACCAAACCAGTATCGATACATAATCATGGACATCCTCGTCAGCTCTGAGGCTGACGCTGATCTCGTGATTGTTTGATTGGTCCAAAGAAGGATGATTCCACTCGACACTTCAACATCCTCCTTCTCTCGCTCACATCCGCTCTGCGAGGTCTCAACTGACTCTACTTAATTTATATTCATGAGGTGTGAGCCCCTATTACCTATTTACCATATTTAGCTAATTTATTACATTTGAAACAATGGCTCAATAGGTTTACTGCTAGTGAGGGTCTGAAAGTGGGGGGTGCGCGAATGACTGTCGGTGCTTTGAAAGTATGGGATTTTTGAATGTAACGCTTTCACTTATGAGTCTCATGGACTTCATTGATGAGGTTCTATAACTATTTTCCTTTCACCTACCTGTTTATCTTGCCTGCTACTCATATATTGAGAGGTAAGAGAGAGACCAGTTGTAGCACATAAACAGATATTGTGTTATACTCGTAAGTTGGCCCCCATTGTTGGTTTACGAAGAAGTGAGTAGAATGCAGGATTCCGTTCCTGTTTCTCGAACTGAATACCTACCAATCGTAATGAATTGGACCCTCAGGCTGCGCATAACCCAATTACTTTCCACGAAAACTTTTCGATCTGAATAATCATTTTTCCAGGAAGCGCTGGCATAAATTGGCCGGACCAACTTCCCAGGAACTAACAAGAAAGTTTGAGTTTAAATTTGCATAGCCCAACTGTATTTACAGTATTTCCTCAGCTCCATAGCTAAGTGCTCATCCCGTTGAGAGATTTTGGTTTGATCATGTCAGGCTTCATTTCACACTGAATCTCAGAACACACGATGACTTAGGTAGTTGAATTTTGTATTTTGGTTATGTTTATGTTGTACCTTGTACTTGATGTATTTTTAAAAATCTTAGATTTACTTTACTCAAATACAATCCTTAGCGGAGAAATCCAAATCGTCTCAAACGGATAGGACTTCTGGTTGACCTCTGCAGTCCCTACCTTCCCCGATGATGGTACGATATTTATATAATGGTAACTGATACTGACAATCAGTACCAACTGTAATTAGGCCTTATCCGCTAATTTTGAGATCTCTCAAGCCGGTCTCAGAGGTTTTCCCTCTTCAGAAACACGCTCAAAGTTTGTGGAGTGGACTACGACAACAGCGTTACTTATTATAACAAGATAGGTATTTCGTGGTAGAACACGTAGGGCGTGATTTATAGAATGTCCTTGAGTTCAAGGAGGCCTCGGGATGGTTTTCAAGGATTATAATCCGAATTTCGAGGAGACCATTTCAAGGTCTCCTTGAAACTCGAGCACCGTGTATAAATCCCGTCCCTAGTCACTGGTGATTGCTCAGATTAGTTGATTTAATGCAGAATTATTCAAAAATTAATACTACTGATGAACCCAGAAAGAAAGATCAACCAGGCTTGGAAACGAAAACGTTTTGTGTAGAGTGAAGCGCAGTACATTCATGAGTGGCGGGTTAGTCGTCACCGTCATCAAGGCGTTGTTCTCCATCACGGTCTTTCATTGTTTTCTTATGATCTTGTAAAGTCATCTGTTTGACAAGGGGGCTTCGACAAAATAATGATATTCTACTTTTCTAATATTCTACTATATTTCAGAGTTGACGGTTTACCATGATGCCTATAATAGTGGTGAAAGAGCAGTTGACACTCGAGCTGAACGTCTTGTTCTTTCACTTTTATTTGATTAATTTAAGCTTTATTATTATTTAAGGCAACTCAACTTACTACAATATTATATGGAAGTTGGTTTCAGGCTGTAAAGAACAGGTTTTGTTTAATCAAGGACAAAGCAGTGTATTTGGACCCAAATCTATGAACTTAGGTTCAAGTGCTTTATCCTTTATCTATTATAAATATGCATATTTTGTAGGATGCCGTACACCCTCTTCTTTCGTGACATACTCGTTCGTAACTATAGGAAAAGATTGTTCAATTTCGTAACTTTTCACGTCAAATTCCGAAATTATGGAATCCGTCGAAAAAAACTTTGTGACGATTTCAACAATAGTTACTTATTAGAACGAGTTGATGCCCTTGAACAATTCTTCTTGAACCTGTGTGGGTTGCGTTTGATAGATGGGACTTCCATCAAGCCGACTAGTAGTACTCTTATTGCAAATAGTTCATCATGTTACTAGTAAATGATCATTTGAACAAAAGTGAATACTTTTTAATTACGCTGCAGCCTAAAAATGATAAGTAGGTAAACTTGTAGAGTCAACACAATACATCAACATCAGATTGAAGATAAATAAAGTAGAGGTAACAATAAACCACAATAGTAACTGAATATGGCCTGTACGATTATCGGTGCACTCTCAGACATAGGGACCATTCATTTTGAGCAGGATTTTTAGTCCTGATTACGAGAGGATCACGCCTGACCGGGAACTGATAACCTGACTCCGGTCTCAACAACAAATATTGATCTTCTGGTAATTGAATATCGATTTGTGTCTACGGAAGGCTCGCAAGAGACGACCGACAATATGAAAATGTCAATTGTACAGATTCAGATAAGCTGGAGAAATTGACTGATGGGTTTAAGTCACTCGGAACTCGATCACCATTTTCGCTGTATGTCTGATTCAGCTCATTCACACATAATACCTTTGGTTCACTGACAATGAAATACATTCACTATAAAATTCTACTTCTTCCACTCCTCTTACTTCATAATGAATTAATATGCGTCCTTTGGCCTGTAGATAGGCTTTTTTCGAAATAATAATACTAAGCCTGTCCACATCAGCTTACAGTGAAACTCTTCGATAGACCTATTGTCGAAGATTTCACATGTCTATTCAGAAGTTAAGGGCTCTACTGGAGCTCTGATCTTAATTATTCTCGCAAGTACTTGTTACGGAGTATCGCGACCCCTAACAGAATGTACATACCTAACTCTCGGAAGCGTTTCGTTCGCATATGATAATCTAGCATCAGGCGGGGATATAGCTACTCTGGAAGTGCCTATTCAAAAGAAGAAAAGTAAGCTCAGTATTTTCAAGGCTGAGGGAAGTGTAATTCCAAATAAAATATCGATAACAGCCAACTATCCAAATAATTGCTCAATCAACAGTACTCAACAAAATTATTATAAAATTTGTTTGAAAAATAACCTAGGTTCGTATGTATTTCAAGTTGGGTGGGAAGAATAGTTTCCTCACTTATTGTAACATGGACAATATAGAAATTAGCTGATGAAAAAATGATGAATCAAAATATATTGTGGTGCACAGCTCTGATGTGGGAGCTCAATTTTTGACTCAACTGATCTGGGAGCTCAATTTTTGACTCAGCTGATCTGGGAGTTCAATTTTTGACTCAGCTGATCTATCAACTGCATTTTGCGACATAATTTGTTAGGGATCAAGAAGTGCCCTGATGAAGCTTCAAATAGTCCTAGTTCAACCCGTCACGACTGGATATTACCTAACAGTCTTGTTGAAATTCACTTTAGCGCATGATAAGAACAGATAAGAAATAAAATAGGACTGTAAATCGCAAAAATGATTTGACTGAGTATGGTACATCTAGTTCCATCCAAGTTGAAGATGGACAATGGGGGCATTTTTGAAAGGGGGCTGTACCTGTCACTAAACATCTAAAGATGTCTGGAAAATTGAGGTCCATGATCCGCTGAGTTGAGAATAGAGCTCAAAGATCAGATGAGTCGAAAATTGAGAAAATAGATCAGGTAGGTAGTAATTTTACAACTGGAAGTATGTAGTAGGGTCAAATTTTTAGTAGGTATCTAGAAGGAAAATGTAGGTGTAGGATGACGAAGTAGGTACGCAGTTAATTTTTCTCCACTAGCGTGTGCAAAAATAATTATCAGTTGTGTACCTATGTGCAGTATTTTTTCAATAATTTTGAAGTTTAGCTGTACTATTGTAAAGAAGATTATAATAAATTATAGCATTAATTTAATGGTTATCCACGACTGATTAAGTGACTATAGCGTCCTCAAGAGGAAGTTCGATGACATAATGCCAGAAACAAACCTCTGCCCATTACAGCGAGCCCTTCACCGCCACCTGCCTCTCGCAATTGAATCCGCCAAGTGTCAAAACCATTTACTAATCAAAGGCCCGAAGGGTTTATAATCATTGGAGTGGCCGAAACTGGAACAGATATTGCGATTGACATCTAGTGGTGTAACGAAAGGGACCTGTTCTGAATACGAGAGACGAACTCGCCCATGGCTCCCCATTATCAGTTCTCATAACATCTATGGTATTCAAATCTTCGAAATAGGAGGATGAATCTGATAATGATGAAACCTTCACACCAAATAATTTATAATGAAATAATCTCTGAAATGATGAATTCATTGTACCCGTTTGAGGAATGGTATTGACGAATATAATAACTTAAGATTCTATTTAGTTCTCTAAATACGTTTATATGTATCTTAATTATGTCAATTAGAGCAATCTTCGAGTGTAAAAAGGGAGGGTTCGAAGTGAGTAAAATTTCGTAAGAGGGAACTGGGTACAATGTTTTATCAAGTAGAATTATATTTATGTGTTTGAGGTTCATTCATGCAAACTAACTCGAACCACCAACCTGGATCATAAAAGCTTAAATAATCCCAATTAAGGCCTAATAAAATTTATGAATGGAGGATGTTTCCTCGTTTTTAGGAAATCCCTCAGTAGCGAGGTGTTTTCGATCCAGGTGGAAGAAGTGCAGCGCTGAGAGAAGAAGAAACCACATAAAAAATTCGTTTCAGATCATCCTGAATCAAAATCCGTGAATAAAGTATGCCAAGTTGGGTGGGCAGCATAGCTTTCTCACTTTTGTAACATGGACGAATAGAATCAGTTAGCGAGCATTTCTCCGAAATTAGTATGATAGATCCGGAGTTATGCCTATTATGACAACCAATTTCAAGTTTTGAAGCAATCACTGATCCTATCGTGACGAAATTCATAGGATGATTCTTAGGATTCCCCCAACTTGGCACCTGCGAATTTGAGCGAAATCGGATCTTTAGGGACTGAGAAACCAGAGTTTCGGAGATTCACGTTTGGGCACGCTGCTAGTGGTCCGACGGCGATGAAATTAATAGGGGTTCGTCACGAGGCTAACCCGCAAAATCCGTGAAAATTTCACGGGTGACATCTCTTTTTTTATACTTTTTGCACGAATACATAGCTTCCAACCTTCGGTAGTGAGGAAGCAATAAGTTCCATTCATGCAGCATGAGTCAATGAACTAATTTTCAAAGTATCGTTTTAACCTATTCAAGGAGTTTTGAACGGCGGAAACTTTTCAAGTGTGTTGAGTCATTCTTATAGGAAATTTTTGGCCGATTCCGAATATACCATAAGTAAGTTCCTATGTAAAATGGTAATTTTCACCTAAAACCTCGAAAAACGCGTGTTTAAGCTATGTTTCACCCTTAATTTTCAATGTACAATACATTTCGCATGTACAATATTGTCGATGGTCTCCCTCCCACCTTCCCATCCTCAGGTGAGTTCTTCACACTTCCCCCTCCACCAGTTGATCGTCTTTAGCCGTCCTCTACGGAACCCACGCTCCCCGGCCTAGGAAAAATAATATTTTTCTTAGAAGTTTTAGTAAATTCGCCGTGTGTCATCCCAAAACCAGGGAATTCACCCCTCGAGGAAGCAGTCTACCCTCCCGTCGACGGGAAGCGCGAAGGATCCTTCACAAAGGTACCTCTTTTCTTACCTATCTATAACATGTCGTTTTGTATCTGTCGATATTTTCCTTCATACTATTGCCGACTCTTCATCGCAAAATGTATCATCAAAATCATCAGTCTTGAACATAATTTCTTGCTGCAAAAGAGGTATCAATCGTAGAGCGTATCAATCGTTGGAAAAAGAATCGGAAAAGCAATTAGGAAACGGCGAATTGAATGGCAGTCAAAGGAAAAGTTGTCTGAACCCTTGTCCCATCAAAAACGTAATTGAAAGAGTTCATTATGGGGAAAGAATTGGTTAAAAGAAAATAGAACTCGCTTTCATCTTGAAAATCGATTGAGGGTCTGCAAATATTTGCCTTTTCCTCTTCCAAAGAAATGAGCTCCTCCTGACTCAAAGGAATTGTTCCAAATGTTTTTATATATTAAATGATCAATTTTCCTGAGCTTTTGACAAGTGTATTCAATAATAAGTAAATGGAGGATAACAACGTTAAAGAAATTATTACGTACTTACTTATTCTAACACCAAACTGTTCAAATATGGAAGGATTGACAGCAAATAACTGTCCATATCAAAGTTTGGTAGGCAATGATGAATATAAACTCTCTCTTCAAGTTATCAACAATAATAGTTTGATCCCTTTCTTTTTATGAAAAAGCTCATCGCAATATCAATTCCTACCTATACCAGTAGGTTCTGAATCTACGGACTAGGTGACTCACGTTGAGTGAGTCTTGACAGTGTGACATTCAACAAATTATGGGGAGTCTAAGCAGTCCACCCTCAAAAATTCAGATAACAAATAATGTAAATTGTGGCATGATTCCATGTATGGCCTTTACATCATTACCTATATCCCCCATATCCTCATCATTAGTCTCCCAGAAAGTTCAAGAAAATGTATTTTTTCAATTTTCTTTCCAATGAAATATTTAATAATTTTACATGAATTTTTTTAAATATATTTTTATTATCCCAAATATCTTTGAATTGAAGGAAACAAAGATACCAAAAATTCAGTGAATAATATTATGCTGATGAGTTCTCCCATCAGGTATACAGCTTTTTAGGAGTTCAATGGGTTTGAAGGTCCTTAAATCATCTTGAAACACATATAATAGAAGTGTTCTTGACTTCTGCTCGATTTATGGACCTTGAGCAACCTTATAATCAACTTTTCAAGTTCCTACCCCCTACCCGTTCCCGTTACGCACCTATGAAATACAAAATTCTGAGTTTCAGCATTGAAAATGGTGTTCTTTGCTTCCTATAGACTTGGTACTCAGTTCGAAGCTGGAAGACAGTGTGATTATCATTTCAAGTTCATTTAGGTTGGGAACACCATTTTCAACGCTGAAAACAAGGGTTTTCGTTCCATTGGCGACAAGCAATGGGGGTAGTTAAGTTGAAATGTTGGTTACATCACTGTTCAAGGTCCATAACCCGATCAGAAGCGAATAACATCTCTACTCAGGTGATTCTGGATTATTTAGAGCTTATTCAAATCCGTTGACCCTATTAAACAAAATGTAGGTACATTTGAGAGAAGTAAAAATCAGGCTCTTCAGGCAGTGGCCCCTAAGAGGCTCATTCATAAAATATGACATCACCTGTCAAATGATCATAAAACTAGGTATTTATCAATTTCTCATCTCATGGTCTCTACTATCTCTAAAATGGGGAAAAAAACAGGTTTGGAACAGTAAACATATGGAATAATTATCTAGAATAATTTTGAAAGTTGTTAAAATGTGGGAAATCTCTGGGCCATGACTTGACGCGTTACTCTATCATTAATTTCATAGGTCTAGGGATAGTTATTTTGGAGACCGTAGTTGACACGAATGAAAAAAGTTAGAATAGAGAGTATCCCACTGTAGACAAAATATCCACAAGAGAAGAAAATGCGGCCTCTACACCGCTCACTCCCAAGATAAGGATTATATCCCCGCAGATTGTTCAAAAACGTTTATTCTGACAATATTCTCTCCAATTCAAATTTTTTCATTCAGATGACGAAGATCTGTCTTTCCGAATGTTGTGGAGACGAAAATCCTTGGGTAGAGGATGATCTAAATGGAGAGACAAGGTATACAGACAAGGCACAGAGGAATAGCCGACTACAAAGAGCCTTCACCATAATTTACCCACAATGCAATAGATTCATAACAATGTTAATTAGCTGTTCGAAGCTTGTGGTGAGAGTCCCTCCCTCTACTATCTGCGCTTTGTTAGGGCCGAACCAATTATAGGACAATTGGGGTAATCAGCCCCGTGCGGTATTGGCACTCTGCGCTCAACGGAATTAGCGAAGGTTGGGGGATTGGGTTAAACCTTTCAAAGGGTTCGTGGGAACTCAAAGGGGGTCCTCACCCGCCGCATCGTCCTCCGTTTCCAGTCTTTTCTGTTGAATGCAAGTTTCCCTGATTTTAGTACGGGAGTACTAAAATAGGTACGTAGAAATCTCGGAAAGTTATACAATTTCGTTTGGATCTGGTGGCTTCACTGTGAAAAGTTTCTTATCACCAAGTTCAGTTGTTAATAAACTATTCGATTTCAAAGATGGCAACCACTCTCAAGTGTGGATCCGATTGTGAAGTGCGTTTTTTAATCAAATTACTGCTGCTTATGGTGGATGAAATGAGTTTTCTGATGGTTCGAAACTGGTGAAAAATGTTAGCAGAAGGTCGCGAAATGTTGGTCCTTAGTGGTCCGAGGGCGATGAAATCAATATGGCACCGTCTAGGAGCTAACCCGCACAATCCCTTATTAAAACTTAATCAAATTTGTACAGTTTTGCCTGGGACGAGACCTGGGACCACAGACAGACACGGAACCAAAAATGTTCAAAAGCTTTAAAACGCAAAAAGCAAGTAGAAATTTTGATTTTGGAGGACAACAATTTTTGTTATCACTTGTAAAATAGTAGATACCTATGTCACTCATGTGAATGTCAACGAATTCCTTCAAGTCATGTTGGAAGAAAAGTTGAAAGCGTATTGAAAACGAAGTTTGTTATATCCTACTACATATCTATGGGCAATTAAATTAATAATGTACAATCTATACCTACCTATTCCGTATCTTCTTCTTGAGCCTTATCCTTCTTCACAGTCACTGCGGTGAGAGCGTCGCGGTCCTCTGCAGGTCTAAAGAGCTATAGTACATACCGTATAACTCCCGGTACATACCGGTACATACATTGTATCCCGGTCCACTTCATGCTCAGGTTGCTTAAACCAACTCCATCCAGCACCCTGCCTAATACCCTCGATATTTCCTTTCACAATTAGCTGGTGTTGCCAGTACTTGGAGCCCCTCAAGATATGGCCTACATAAGTAATTTTCCGTCACTTCACGGTGAGCACGAGCTTCTTCTGGACTGGGCAAGCTGGAAAATCTCTCAGTTTGAAATAATATTCTCGGGCCAAGATATCTTAACCATCCTGCATAAAAGCCACATTTCGAAGGATTCTACTCTTCTCTGGGTGTTACTGTTAGGTTGGTACTTAAGTCCCTGCTGCTCTTTAAATGGACGACCCACACACGCATAGATATGGTATACATGGTTGACATCTATGTGATCACAGATAGGTATGTAAGAATCTGTGGTAGGTATCTATCTTAGTGATTCACCATCCTCCACTGTAGGGAGAAGTTGAGGTCTGTCTGCATAAAAAGATTTCCCATTTTCAAGAGAACTGAACGTACATTCCCAATAGTGCATTTGACCTCGATGTCCAGCTCCATAGTATTCGGTTTAGTGAGAAGGGGATTGCTGGGACAAGGGACGAATGAGCAAAAAACGGGACAGTGCCTGACGTCAAGCAACCCATCATCCTTCTATGAATCCACTTGATATTTATTTAGTTACGACAATTTGGGACACACAAATTTCTGTGAACAAAGGTGGCTTTTTTTGGTGGCTTTTTTTCTGAACCATGAAACTCACTTACGATAATGTTTACCAACCTTCCACTGCTGAAGGACATCCGAACATGAAGTTAAATAAGGAGAAATGAGATTGGTTGGGATAGAAATTCTCCGCGCTAACTAGCATCCTGGAAGGTACATTGTACTACAAGTCCGGGGTTCTTCTTTAGCATTCATACGGAATAGATTTACTGTGGTATTCCCAGCTCTAACCTTGAAGGCTTGACCAATATCGTTCTAAGTAGGAAGATCTCATTCCTTTGACGTGAGCCGCTATTTGTGAATCAAGGTGCAGGACAACTGCCAACGTACTCTGTATTCAGCGCTTCCAATCAAGTGACGTCATGTTGAGGTTATTTGGATAACAATCACAGTACTCCCCAACCGCGCAACAAGAAGCTGAAACTCCCGTTCTGCGTTGTGTGGTGTATTGATTTAAGTTCAAAAATATTTGTTTGGTAGGTTATCATAACTGGACTGCCTAAGAGTATTCATTTAAACTCAATCATTTAGCTAGTTGATCAGTCAAAACCAAACACCAACATAATTTTGAATGATATAACTATTTTTCCTTAATCAAGTGGAAATCGTGGGGAAATCAAGTCATCTCCTCACAATGTTTTCTTTCCTAGCCCTACCTCAAGATAATCTACATCCCGAACTAATAACCATTATATACAAATCACATTCCAAATAGCTCTAAAGGTGATTAAGGTACTACTGGTGAGGTACATTTAGTAGGCACCTAGTTACTCTGCATTGTATTGTACGGCTTTGATGTTGATGAATGGGTCTAATGTTACCTTTATTTATTTATTAAATCATCTGCTTTCATTATCATTGTTAACTTTTGACGATTCAAACTTTGGTTGAGTCCAGTCTCAAAAAGACACTTTCTTAAACGTACCTAGCAACTTTCTGTAAAGGCCTGATAAAATTGCAATGTTGCAGTAAATTATTACTCGTATCATTTGTCACCCGACTTGATGAATATTGTCATGTTAGTATTATAATAATTTTTATGAACAACAAGTAATTGTGGTTTCTCTACTTCGAGTTACGTCGCCCTTATCACCATAGCAAGATACATTCAACGTTTCATGGAAATTCGTATTTCGTACCTCGTCCACCTTCACCTAGTCATTGTGTCATTTTTCTACACACAGTTTTTCGTGTAGGTACATCACCCTTCCTATCTTTAACTTATCTACTTATCATTATTTTCAACTACTCTACGAGTTGTACATTATTTAGAGCCATATGCAATCTCGTACACCAAACAATAGTAAGATTACCCATGTTTAACAGTAGAATGAAATGAATTGCAATGCTATTGTTGCAGCTCTCCATTGCTATAATGTATAAAAACAAAAGAAATGTGGTATTTACATACAACATTGTAAGATGAGATCTTGTTGCTCCGCCAGGCCTTCACTATCGAATTTCAAGTAGAATCCACTTTAAGTGATCGCAATCGAGAATGTAGTAACCTATTTTTGAAAAAAGCGTTTCGAAAAAAGTTGAAAACTCACTATTAGGTATTTATACATACATATTTATATTGTATTCATAGTCCGAGGATATCTCAACAAAAACTAACTGAGATCCGAAACTGGTCGTTTGATAAAGGTAGCTAAAGCAGGCATTATTCATTCCTAAAGATACCTTGAAGGTATCCTAAAGATACTTATCTAGTTTCTCCACGGAGGGTTTTTGTAGTTGAATGTTTAATTTTATATTCACCAAGTTTGCTTTTGTTGTAGGGGAGACAGGGGCAGGTTATCACTGGGGTAAGTTTCCCAGTGCCCCCTGTTGGCACACAGTACATGTGGGGAGGGAAGATGTCATCTGACCATGCGCAACATTCAGTTCTCAACTTTCCGGGAGTGTGAGCGCTCAGTGAGCATTTCATCCCATCATGACAGAAGTACCTCATTTTGGCATGTGAAAAAGTATTTTTCGCTGGTATTTTTCCCATCTCTCGCATCCTCAACAACAGTCTTGGCTTTATGGTTAGAAATTCATGTTTCAACAGCGCCGTTCTAGCTTTAATTGCCCGCCAAGCAAATCATGATAGCTCAATCTGGTTATCCAAAATAATAGAAAATGTCGAAGTGGTAAAATGGGGTATAATGAGTCCCACTTCTTTGGGGCAGGTTGTCATCTCAACATTTCAAAATGGGACAAGTTACCCCAAATGGAATATTTTGTTCAATAACTGATTATTTTCTCGACAATTGATTTGATTTCAACCAGAAGTAGCTTCATTAGGTACCTACTATAATACTCTTGTACAATTAGGCATCCCAAAAAGGTACGCTTACCATTATAATCGTGTTAACCTCAAGAGGAGCTTTTCAAAAAGTAACGCAACATCGCCTTAAAAGTCCCAAAACTGAACACGATTACAGAATTCATGATCAAGGGACGCAACACGTGAATCGGTGAAGAAAAAAGAAAAAAAAAAGACAATCCAAATTGGTTGAGGCGCACAACGTTTTCTCGTTAACAACGATTTATTTTTATTTTGTTAACTCTCAGGTTTGACGTTGTTTTTCAACGAAAATAAAAACCTTAAAAATGTTATGGGAGCATTTTTTTGGGATTTTTCTTTTAGGAAAAATAAAAAATGGTGATGTTTTGCAACATGGGACAAACTGCCCCACCCTCACGGACAACCTGCCCCATCATTCCGGACAACCTGCCCTAGCCGGGGATAAAAGTCCGAGCAGGCAATTTTTTTTTTCCAAAATTCAAAAAATGTACTTGGAAACATTTTTGGAGGTTGTTGTTAACTTTTATGGGTTGCTATTGAGTTAAAATTAGGTACCTACTAATACAAGAAAACTTTTTCGATAACGAGAAAAGAAAAAAATAGATAAAATAAAATAGAAAAAATGTGACAACCAGCCTCGGTCTCCCCTACTCATTTGTAACAGCTCATTTTTATCATAAATATATCGATTACTCACCATTCGAATAAAATCGTTAATTCTTGATACGTGGCACCCCTTTCTCCAAGATTCTTTTAATTGGACTTGTTTTCACGGATTTAGCTGCCGTCATTCTCGGGCATCCCACGATCAGGTCCGAGTCCTAAATCGATAACATTAAATAAATTTGTTGTCGGACTGTCACCACTAAATGTTTGCACGTAAATGTAGCCTATTTCCGTTGCGTACACTTCAGCTCATGGCCATAAAAACACTCTGCTATTATTAAACAACAGTCAATTTAATATTCTTCGGTATAGCTCCCCCATATCTGCAAAGATCACACACAGTTTTTCTATTGGACAGTAGCGCCTTGGTTGTAACAAATATTACCCCATACGCTTTCCGGTTATTTATTTACTCGTATTTATTTCATTTATAGTACCGTATATGGTATATTGCGATATCACGGCTTCGTTTGTACAGTGAGTACCCACCTACACAACTAGAACCTACCGAGCTGTACCTATATCCGAAAGTTGCAGGTAACGACTTCACTAAAACCAAAAGGGAAGCTAATCATAATAAAATGACACTCGTTTCGATGGGAGGTGAAATCATATTCACGAATATTATGGTTGATATTTTGATAGTTGGCTTACAACGTCCGTCATGTAAAATCGATTTGCGATTCACAAGCGTGTTTTCGTTTTTTTATGGGCAACCTCCCCTTCAGCCTTTATGGGGAGCGAAAGGTTGGTCATACAGGTATAGTGATTCGGGTGGTCTCATTCGGTTCTACCAATTTGAAACTATCCAAACCTTCAAAACATCATACCCTTTTGTTGAAAGTCTCCTAGATAGGGCGTTCTGAACATTTGTCTGATTGTTCTAATCGCCAAGTTTCAACTCAAATATCACCCGATTCTTTGTATCCTGACTGATTTTATGAAATAGATTTTGATACTACTTTCAAGACTCTTTTGAAGGTCGCTACGCCCACATATTTCAGATGAAGGTAAGTGATGATTAGTGATGAGTAGATAGGTATAACTTGCCCTTAGCACGAATCTGGTGAATCACAGGAGAACAGTGATCAACCCAAAAGTGTGATCTACGCAGGAAATAAATAAACTTTTGTGTAATAATTTGCAGCACGTTCATTTCAGAGACGGTTCATAGGTAGATAAATAGCAGGTATAGGTTTTCATTGGTTTTACCGACCGGATTTTGCCCTAGCCGTTAGTCCCTTAAGGGTGTTCCGGCCAGAGTGTGAACCGTCATCAAAAATTCGCATATCTCGGGAATTATAGAGTTCATATTAACTCTCACAACAAATCTTATTACTACTTCATGTCAATATGTTTAAAAAAAAAAGTAACCGCCCCTTCCCTCCCGTTACCATTTTACTGTTAAAACATTTCTCCAACTTTTCTCAGCCAATAATCGATCAATTTCAAATCTGTTTTCGGCATTCTTTCTATTTTCTAATTGTGCAGGGCAACGCACTATCAAAATTTCAAATTCTAAATTTTTAATTGATAACGAAATGTGAAATTTTTGAAATTTAAAATTGCGATAGTGTGTTGCCCTACAGAATTAAAAGTTGAAAGAATGCCGCAAACAGATTCGAAATTATTCGATTATTGACTGAGAAAAATTGCAGAAATGTTCACACTACTGGCGGAACCCCCTTAAACATTTTATGATTTTTTTAATACCAACCTACGTATATTTTGCAATATGACGTGATTTCATGGATTCAATTTAGAGTCGAAAGAGATGTGTAAAAACTTTTATGTCGTTGGTAGTAATACTCAGGTCTACCAGTGAGATAATAAATCTATAAACAATAGGTAAAGTCCTATGTTTGTCTGAAATAAAAATGGCAGCGTCTCAGGTTTCCGTCTAGAAACTATGCCAAAATGAACGTACAAACACAAGCTACGTTTTCAGAAAATTACTTATATGCCGTATACCCATGTATCACCCCACAAGAGGTTGTGCAAGCTTATTGTGAATCCTTTGCAAATCTGCATAATTTTCACTCGGCAAATAATTCATAATGTGTCCGATCCACACCCCAAGCATCCACTGATGTTTACTGCAATTAAATTGTATTTCTAGAGATTGAGCGGATTCTTGAGTGAAGAATGCCATCAAAATCGTATCGAAGCTAACTCTGAGAACGTGCTTACCTGCAGCTGTCGCCAATATATCTCAGAGAGGCATGTTCAGGTTTTGCTCATAGTAGTAGTAGTAGTGAGGGGTTAGAAGTTCGGGACTGATTGATAGGAAGATTTCTTAGTACCACATAGGTACTCTAAGTAGGTATCTTTTTTTTCTCAGGAACTCCCTTCAAAGAAGGAGTGGAGCATGACGAAAAAGGATAAAGAAAAAGAATAAGTATGTAATGGGGAGGCGTCCCGAACCACCTTATGTGATCCTAGAGTTGTGGGAAGAAGAGGAAATTGGGCGGCGAAACGATAGGAAAAAATGGAAGGACCACCAACCAATTCAGGTAAGCGCCACACAGTGGGACGACATGCTATTTTTCCGATCAAAACTTTGATTCTCTCGATTCTTACAGGGATTTCGCGCAGGATTCCTAATAAACCCCATGTTTCTATAATATGCAATTCGTCCCACTGTGTGCCACGGTACGCGATTTGTGACGCTACGGAGCACTCTTCCAGGGATTCCTAACTCGCGTAACTCCGTGGTAAATCTACCTTATACTATCCCCATACTATAAAGTTATACCATTATTGACTGACAAATTCCCATTCATACATCGTTATTATTAGGTAATCACTGCGTCACACTGGTAGACCGAGAGGTATTTTCCAAGTATCAGATTCAGTAATAATTTTACCAATTTTGAGGAGCCCAACTTGCCGATTTTGATGTTGAATCAATCGATAACTACTTTTTTGGGGAGTGTATTTTCATATTATATTGGTACTTATCTAGATTTGTCTGAGTGTTAATAGAGTTGGGGTTTTATTTAGGTAGGTACTTAATACACAAAAAAACTAGAAAATAATTATTATTTAGAAAAAACGTACCCTCTACCAGGTTCTTGGGCATAGTTGTAGACGAACGAGGTGAAAATCGTGAGCTTCTCCTTGAAGTCGATATTATCGAATCCTGAACAAAGTATTCAAGATTATGCCCCTGAACATCAGGAACTATTGTAGCAAACAGGAATTTAGTTACGTTAACCATACTTCAATATACCTAACTTATACCCTACAATATTATTAATAAACGCATTGTCTTCCCTTCCAAAAATGTAGGTAAAAGGTTCAAGTGATGTTATGTGAAGTAAAGAAGGCATCAGCGCCACATTTCTTCTGGCATGAATGTTATAATATTTATGAATATGATGAATAGTTACGTATTCTGTCGTTACTTCACCCTAGTATTGATTCTGCTGGTATATTATTTGGTAAACATCAATTTAGAAATCAGGCACCTACTCACTAAGAAGATGTTAACGAAGAGAGAGAACCAGCTAGTTAGGACGCATCGTGTTGTGGTTCTGGTTGGTCGATTTCATCGCAATTTAACATCACCCCATTAAAAGAGTGATTGGGCCTAAAAAGAAGTATTACTAACGTTCTTCTTCTTATTCCCCCTGCTCTGTCTTTCTTTTATGAATTATTATTATCATATTGGTCAGATATAAATATAATTAAGTACCTACGAGATTACTCTAATTTATTGTTAACCTATGTGTTGGGTACATCTTGCTTTGTACATTTTGTTGTTGACTGCATTAATTGTGTCTTTCTCAAGCGATATTGATTTATGTGCCGTTAACAATTCAATAATGTAATGTGTATGATATGATTGTATTGCGAGGGCAAACTGCAGGTAATTTGTGCTGATTTCTTAATTTATTCATTGGTTTTGTAATATTTCGTTATTATCTCCAAGTTACTGTCCAAGCTCATGGTAATTATAATATATGTATTGTGTTCCAGAATTTTAGATGAATACCTACCTTCCTATTTGAGATCACAATAAACGTTTTTTAGTGGAGGAGAGTAGTACCAATCGATTCAACACGGGGATATCGGCAATCCATCTAACTTATAAGTATATAGGTAAAGTAGATATGTGGTAGGTACTTAGCTTGTTGACATGAAAATTAACTTTGGTCATGTATCATCATTTCTGCCTCCATGTCACCTCTTCCAGCTCAATTTTCGTCTAACAGAAACGTGTTTGCCTCTCATCGTATTCACAAGTGAGATTTGGGGTAGAATTTGGGGTGAGGGGGGAATTCATGAAATAATTGAATGCCATATTAAAACTAGGTCATAACTTATTATATTTTCTATTCTAGGGACATTAGAAAAATATCTGTACAACGTACGCATTAGGAAGAAGGTACCTACCAACGAATACGGTAATCCAATTACAGGCAGTACTCATCAAAATTTCAAATACTGTAAGTACAGATGAACAGCTGACACATTCGTACTAGAGGTCTGAGAAGTTTCATATAGAATTACATTTGTAATGAAGTGCAATAAATTATCTAGAAACGACTAATCTATGTAGGGAAAAATAAGAGAGGAACATTGAAACATTATCGTACAAATTCCATTCATCTAAAAGACACAACCCATATATTACCCCTATTTGGGATAAGTAATATCAAGTGGTTAATATATGGGGATAGTTATAAACAACGCGACGAGAATTATTTCAAACAAAATGCCGGTCTCCCTTGTTCTCATATTGACTTTTGGGACCTAGGTTCATTCGAGGAAATAGGGGTATAATACAATTTATCATTGCCAGTCTTACAATGTGGTAAAATGTCAGAAAGCGCATTTTTGATTGCCGATAAATATAAAACAAAGTGATCAATAGACGAGAAAATTTTAACGCGGCACCTGACATTGAGCGCAGTCTTCCATTTTGATATGGAAATTTTCGATTTGGAGCGTCATTTCGAAGAAATTGTATTTTTGGTGGATTTTGTTCGATGCTGTCTTTAGCACGGTTTGTGGAATCGTTCCTGGTTCTGAAACAAACGATTCAAAACAATATGAAGTTCAGCACAATAATATAACAGTTTTCACAACTGAATCAAGAGCAGTAGGTAATAGTATAATAGGCACGTGCCCATATATAATACCTAGTACTTTCCCATCCCGCCACTCTGGCCGTATAGTTATGCATCGCAGCTGGGCCACCATTCGTAACAAAGAAGAATTGGAGGTCCAGCAGAGAAAACACACCTAGTTATCAGTTTATATGTCTTAAGGGTTATGATTTTCAAGTCTTATGATGCAAGAAGGAGTTCAATTCGGTTGACTGAAAGATGTGAAAAAGGGCCAGAAGAAATAACAAAATCAAAAGTAAATCGGGGCACAACTCGGAACCCAAATGGGGACTTTATGCCCCGTACCCCATGCGACTGTATACGGATTTTTAAAATTTTCGGATTCTCCGTATCTTGAAATGTGAAACATCAAATCGTCGCTTAAGAAGCAACATGCCCTATGAACAAAATCCCAATTTTTCAGGAGGAGGAAAAAACCTGAATCCAGTTTTTGATCACCTGTCCCTTTTTCCCGTTTTTCAGTCATTTCTTGCCTTCCGGTTGTCGTCAATACTGAAAAAATAGTACTAATTGTAGAAAATAGGAAATTTTGGTTGATACGGGGTGTTCTCCGAATAGGTAATTGAGGTATTGAGGTCGATGGGGGTGTTATGTTTTTCGAGTATTTCTCGATTTCGTAGTCTAGTTGAAGCACTTTTGAGCTAACCAGTCGATGCAACGTGAGAAGTCAAATAAGAATCTGTCAAAACCTAATTTTCGTGAGAATGGTGGAAAAATTTTCCATGATCGATTCCAAGAATTCATGATAGAAAATAATAAACCAAAAATTAGGAAGTCAGAGTTACTCTAGTTACCTCGGATGTAAGCTGTACTTTTTCCTGCTGCACATTTATTCCTTGTTATTACTGACCTCCTAATCTTTGAAATCTATTTAACATTGTAACTCATTGTCTTCGCAGAATATGCGAAGCTCTTTCGTCAAGCGAACCCAGAAGCAAATCCACCAGACATCAACCACCTTCCGTAAGTCGCCACTGACTGAGATCTAGTTGGTTAGTTAAAATAGGTACGAGTATAAAGGTATAAAAGTAAGGACTTTCCAGCTATTGAGCTATAATATTTCCATAATCTTACGCTATGTCCACAGGTATAGGATGGCGAGGTCACTGTACAATGGGAACTGAGTAAGTAGATGCATGCTACCTACCTATATTTATCTACATACCTACCTAATATGTAATATAAATCCTATCAATCTACCATTATGAATTATATCATTAAAAAACTATACGTTTCATGAAAGAGAAAGTGAATCACTCCAACGGAATCAATTCTATCGGTGTCTTCGGTACTTGCATACTAAATGTGTGATCCGCATGACGGTCTAGCAATTAGCTTCGATGTTTGTTGAGTAACCAGGCGTTGAATGACCTCAGCCACCAGAACAAACAGTGGCTATTTATAGTTCACAGGTAGAGATGCTACTCATAGTACTCATCAGCCGACTAGAACATTTCATCAGCTCAGTCAATTTTTTGAAATTAGAATGAATAAGGGATCCTAAAGTAGGTAGGTATGCTTCCAAGTTTGTGATTTTCAATGCTGCAAGGAGCATGAGATCTCTAGCACTTGTTCTTCCCACAATTGTCACAAAACTATACTTGTATAGGTAGTTCTAGGCGCACTCAGCCATAAGTCATTTACCTATTACGTTTGTAATGTAAATGGATAGGTGGTTAAGTAGGGGGTTTCGATTGTTAATTGAAACTTGGATTCAAAACCAATGGAGAATATTAGTTGATCACATGTTTGTGTTTGTTCAGAATTTTCCTATTTGTTTAGAGCTCAACTAAGATCTTGAAGAACCTTGTTAACTAAGATCCGGTGGATCATGCAAGAGAGAGAATAATGCATTCCAAACTTTAAGGAGCTGTAAATGGTGATCAACATGGAGGTCGTTAGACCCTCGTTACCCACGACTGGCATTAATTTATGGTTCATAATAATAATTATCATCTGGGGATGGTTCAAATTATAACTATTGTGTGTTTTTATCGTTGAACAGAACAAAGCAAATCGTTTGTCTATATTATAGCTTATAGCTTTATTTACGGTCCGACATTTCTATAGGTACAGTTTCCTCGATTTTTTGATTGAGCTGATTGGATTCTTATGCAATAGAATCAAGATTGTTGTTCAAAACTGCGATGAGAAATTCGAGGGGTGTGTCGAGCAACTGGTGTGCGGTTTACGATTTGTGCGTACCAACCTACCTAATTATTATTACCTAGGTACCCAAAATCAATCGTGAAAGTAAATTAACTTATTGCAGTGACTGATGAGTTTGATCTGTTGCTGAATGCAGTTCTCGATGCCAATTTCAGTAGGTACTTACCCTACTTTCCTATTAGAAATGAACAACTTGATGAGTCCCGTGTTCTTAATTTTCTATAAGCCTTCAAGAACGAGAATTTTCCAAACGTGTTTCCGAATTTCCCCTCTGGCTCAAGTTGGACGAGGAATACCGAGATAGATACGATCTAAATGTTAGACTTGAAAGAGTTTTAATGGATTGGCTAAACAATGGTGAAGATGGGATTTTGAAGGATTTTTTTAAATCTAGTCTTTCAGTGTGGATCACGGATGAGGGCAAGAATCCAAATTTAAGGATACCATCACCAAAAACTCTTCATCTCCCTTCACCAAAATCCCTTCTTTGGTCCAAAATAAGAACATTTGGAGGTGCCCATAATCGAGTTTATACTGTTCTAAAGATACGGGCACATCTAAGTATTGTTTAGAGATGGCCGAAAATCTCAGGTTTATCTCACCCCCTCGTCAACTCACCCACAGTTTGGAGTCAAAAACGTTTGTGGCTATAATTCAGATTGGTTCAATCTAAAGATGTTTTTCTAGTTTTATAGAGTTTGCACCATGTAGGAGGGCAAGTTGAGATGTTTTCAACTATCCATGGGAAGACACTACCATCCAAGTTGAACTAGTTTCACAAAGTGTAGGTCATCTACATACAAATGTATCCCACCTTCGAATTTGAAAACCCATCTCCAAATAAGTAGCCTATTATTCTGCCGTCCTAGGATAAAACACCCTATCGACCAATTTTGAGTTTTTGGAATTAGGTACACGGTTGAGTAGATTTCGACGTGGCGCGTCTTTTTCACCAAGTTAGAACTTCCTATCTCCATTTGAAAGGTTCGAAAAAATACTTTATCCTATCTCCATTTTGCCAATTTGGGTCCCTGTACACAGTTAAAACATCCTAAGTGGGCAGTCCTATGGTCTTTAGACCAGACAACCTGGTTTTTCAATTAACCAAACTATAGTCAGATAGGGTATTTTAACCTAGTACGCTTAGAAGTACTAGGTTAGAAAACCCTATGTGCCGCAAAATAGTGAAGGTTCATAGGTTAAAACATCCTATCTCCCATCTCTCGCAGCTATCGTGCTAATTACTACCAGATGGGACATTATCAACGTTTGGTAACACTTCAAGAAGTTGCGGGGGGATATTAGGTAGCTGTGGTAAAAATTTCAGATTCCTAGCACGAATAGTGTGGATGGCCTACAAAATCTCACTCAACCGAGTTTTTCTCAAAATGAAAAAAATGGAGATAGGGTGTTTTAACTAATGACGGCAGTATTTAAGTTACACCATCCAAAGATATAGAACCATAGACAGAAGTACGATTTTATTAATATGAATAAATAAAGTATCCACCCTACCACGATTCAAGTCATCATCCATCACAAATTAGAAGATAGGTACGGTTCGTTCACCAGATATCTTCCTGTCATTGAGGAGGAAATGAGCTGAATAGATACTTACGCGAGTTATTTGAAATTCAATGGGAATACTTCTTTCTATAAGTACCGTAATTGAGAGGTTAATTTACTCACTGATAGCGATGTGGGCTGCCAGAGCCGTTTTATCCAGACTGAGCGCCCATATTCTCAAATTATGGACAGCCATAACTCCATCAATAGATAACAACGTGTTCATGACATCATCGAAGTCGACGTCTCTGGGTAAACCTTGAATAAAAAGGAATATCATTAATATTATTCAAGCAATGACTAAAACCTCGATAAATGATTATGATTGAATTGACAGCAACAGTCATGAAAAAAACGTTGATACTTCCCAAAACTCTCGCCAAGTGCTGGGCAGAATAGCTCCCTCACTTATTGTAAATTGAACATATAGAATTAGCTAGTGAAAAAAAACTCGGCCAGCCCCCTGCACCCCGGATGCTTTTGCTTAGAGCCTATGGCTAAACTTCAAGAAACATGGGACATGCTTTAGCCTTGCTTTTGACAGTATATGGGTCGCATTTTTGTGACATTTTTTCGTAACGTTTTCTGGCAGTTAGCAGTTAGTGTTTCTGGCTAAAGTATGTTCCACGCTAATTATGACTGACTCAAAATGTATTATCACTGCTGTAACTACACCAGTAGCGCTGGAACTTGATGCACAGCCTAACTTCTCTCCTCTTCCCCCCTAATGTTGTGATGTTAATGTGGGAGCTAGTGGTGGGAACAATAACGACAGTGCGACAACAGTTTTGGAGGAAATAACGAAACAGCTGTTGCCACAAAAGTAGAACAACAGTTGTAAAATAACAGGTCTATTCTACGAACCTGGAGCGGGGTAGAAGAAACCTCAACAGCCAAAGTGGTTTCAATTTGAAATAACATAGTTTGTGCGTTTTTCTCCAAAAACTTCTAGGCTACTTCCATTGTTCCTTGTCTAGTTTCTTCCTACTTCAATAGTTTTTCAACAGTGGTGGTTCAACTGTTGTGTTGTTATGGTCATGGTTGTTGTCTTGTGTTGCCGTTTCAGCTACCCATTATCAAAAACGTCCTGTTATGTTATCGAAAACTGTTTTCGTCTTTCCAGTGTGGTGTTGTGTTATCAACGCAACTAGCCCGTTGTCAGAAACTCTCTTCCAATAATAATTATTGGAAGAGCCAATTATTGGCTGTTGTCTAGAAAGTTCAAGGTTATTCTAAAAACGAATTATCAGATTATCTCATCATTGTTGAGAAACACTGTTATTTTACAACTGTTATTGACAACAGTTATTCTTCCACAACCAACAGCCTGTTGCAGCTATTGATCCTACACGGCTGAAACTATAGGGGACCATCCGGGGGCCCCAAACCTCACAATCCCTGTAAATTTCATCAAAATAATACCATACGTATTGGAGTTTTGCCCGGGGCGAGTAATTGACCATCACCACGCCATACAGTGGCCGCCGGTTTGTACCAGGGGTCGTCCGACTGTACCGGCCAAAATCGCTACGGACGGAACGGTTGTATATAAATCCACATACACAAGCAGACAGGAATCCAAATTTGTTTTGGAAGCATTGAAACCCCACACCTTATGATCCGATTTCGATGACATTGTCATCGATTGCGGTTAATATGAATTTAATCGCCGTCGGACCGATAAAAAGGAAGCGTCCCGAATTTTGAAATCGGAGGAAGAGAATTGTTCGAAACTTGCACCAACATAATAAGGCTTCCCTACCTTCGGTAGTGGAAGCAAAATTAATAGTTTACCTATCTAAAATTCACACTTTCTTTTTTTTTTTTGAGGAAGCAAAATTAAGAGTTTACCTATCTAAAATTCACGCTTTCATTTTGGTTAATTCATTAGTTGAAGAGCAATCGGTAGAAGCTTAAAAAGAGAGTTAGAGGTCCATTGGGCTTTTGAAGAGTGTTTGCTTTGCTGTGTTGGCATTGGAACGTAGTATTGAAAGAATCTGTAAAGACCCCTTTTCTTTCCAACTTTGGCACTTGAGCCTTTTTTGCTGGAAGCTCTTCAATTGATTAGTATGGTAGCTATTTACCTCAGAGGATTATTTGCGTCAAAAGTCATTTCTTCAGAGTTTTATAAGTACCTAATCAATTCATTCAATTGACTGATATGACAAATTGGTGAAAGCAAATTAAATATGCAGATAGGTCGCTAGAATAGGAGACAGAAGACCTCGCATTTTAGCTTGAAGGTACTGTGATAATTCTTCAGATGTAACTGTCACGCGAAATGACGAGCTTCTTACCTTCCATCAAAACTATTAACGTATCTTTTATGATGGCGAACGTCGTCAAGAGAACCAATATTGAGAACAGGAATGTGCAAATCGGATCGACGACCTTCCATTCTGGCTGCAACATAAAAGTGATTGTTAGCACGGTAATAGGTACAATAAACATGATGACAATGCAAAAACCTCCCTAATCTACTCGGCCGTACCATAAGCAACCACAAGCAATCCCAGTGTTTTCCCTGAAAATGTCATTTCTGCATTTGATCATTCTGTTCTATCTACCAACGCTGAAAGACATCCTTGAGAGTGATTTGGGGGAATAATAAATTATGGCACAAGGAACTACAAAACAGAATGTTACACAAGATGTGAAGTGGAAAAATAAGTTCGATTGAGACTTGACCTACCTAATTTTCTGTGGATTTTTCCTGTTACCTACTTGTACACAAATCCCTGCATTCGGTTGAGAGAGAATAAGTAATAGGTACATTGAGGATAGGGGCGAACAGGATCATTGATGTTATTAATGAGGATTCGGTACCAACAAATTTAAATTAAGTAGTTCCCCAAAATCTGCTTCTATACCTATTCTAGTTTCTTCAATTCCTGGGTGGACCGTCGTGATTCGGTTTCAAAACTTCCTTGAGATGTCACTGTACAGGAATTTGTACAACGCAAATTAATTGTACGGCACGTATGTAGACAACTTCAGTTACAATAGGACTCATGTTTGAAATGTAGGGGAACAAATGTTACACTCTCTTCAATCCGTTATATTAAAAGGAATAATAAATTCATGCATGGTTTTATGGTGTATCTTAAGTGATTTTAACCTTCAATTTTTTCAAATTCCCTAGTTTCAGCCATATAAAATTTGTGATAACTTGACAACAATTTGAGATTTTCGACTCCAAAAAGAATTTTTGTTGACCTGAGTACAGAGATCCAGCTTATATAGCCCATATCCACTCTCCAGATTTACTTGCGAAAATAATTGTAGCTATAAGTACCTACCTTGAATTGGATGATGAGGGCAGCAATGAAAACTCCAACACTTTGAATGAGATCACCAATCACGTGGATGAAGGCAGCTCTGACATTGATATTCTTCTTCCCATCTTCCTTCGTCGCTAGTTCCTCGTTGTTGTTGTGTGAATGGGAGTGGGAATGTTGATGGAGCGACATGCCCATTCTGTACAATAACAATAACTTGTCAAAACAGGTCTTTCGTGAATAAAATAATATGTAGAAAACGAACTGTGCGGGCATGGTTTAGGTAATCGTAAATATCGTAGAGAAGATGTTGACCAACAATGATTATATGCGTATTCCAGCCATGGTGAAAGTAAACTACTTGGCATCAATCTAGATCCCAAACTGAAACCTTGAACATCGATTACTCTAACCTCGAACATGGTAAGTTCACAACCCTTGCTAGGTAGGTATTCAATGGTATTCTACTTATATACCTAGGTCGTATTCAGTTAGTATCAAGCTCGACTTTCAAAACTCAAGGTATCGATTCTACAGTAAATGTCCCTCGGAGTGTCTTTTGGAGTTTTTTTCAACCCTTGTTTTCATCATGTTTCTCATTTTTAAGATGTCATTTACATTCTCGGCCTATCGTCATTAAAACAGATATGACTCCCTCAACTTGCAGTATAAAATCAAAAAATTATACCGCTGGGAAAAGCGTTATTCCTACCTCTTTGGTATTTATTAAAAAACTTTAAAGTGGAATTGGAGGGTGAACATTAAATCTAAAAAGTGAATTCAGCCAAATCCAGGAGATCTTCTGTTTTTTTAAACGCTCATTAACCCTGATAATTCTGCTTCTTAATACTTTCCCGTTAGTTAGACTTCATGAAAACCTCAGCTTTCTGACGGTCTGGTTATTTTTTATTTTACTCTACATATTAAGGGAAAAAATCACTCAACTTGCAGTATAAAATCAAAAAAATAATACCGCTGGGAAAAGAGTTATTTCCTACCTCTTTGGTATTTATTAAAAAATTTTAAGGTGAAATTGGAGGGTGAACATTAAATCTAAAAAGTGAATTCAGCCAAATCCAGGAGATCTTCTGTTTTTTCAAACGACCATTAACCCTGATAATTCTGCTTCTTAATACTTTCCCGTTAGTTGGACTTCATGACCCCAGCTTTCTGACGGTCTGGTTATTTTTTATTTTACTCTACATATTGAGGAAAAAAATCACGTTTGAATGCACAAACGTGGGTTGTTCGAGGAAATTGAACGTGAATTGAAGACTACTCTCGACTTGACCATGACTGAAGGAGTATTATTTTTCATTCTTCACGCTGAATCGAATGGTGATACACATGATTAATTTTCAGAAAATTGAAAAGAATAGGTAGAAAATTGATTTTCCGAGAGAAATGGTGCATTTTAGGAGATACCATTACCTTCGACCAATATTTTGCTGTGCTAGTGGTGAGCTAGCTTGGTTGATTTTAAAGTACATGTTGAGGGAGGTATGACCGTTTTAGTGGTCTAAAAAGTAAATAAAATCTTAAAAGTGAAAAAACTCCGACACTTTTTTTTTTGGAAATTAACTGTAACATTTTTTCTTTGAGTATCGACAGCCGAGCCTGATACACCTATAACGTCCTGATGTGAATAAATTAAAATAGATGTGTGATTAGTTCGCATAACAAAGGATAAGAATTGTGATAAGAATTGAAAATATGTCACTTGGTACTTAGTTGCCATTGTATAGGTAACTGAGGTAGGAATATTTCAACTTGGAGATCCACAAAACATGAAAGATTCATGAACCATTGTTTGACGAAGACGAATCTTTCGTACGGCAAAAGGACATCAGCGCTTCACCATTCGCTGGTTGAATCACGTGGGTCGAGTTCACGGTACCTACCTACCTATATCTGAAACATCGTTTCACGGACCGTGTCAAGGTTCCTGAACGCGCTAATAGTCGACACAAATGAATGCCTTGCCGGAATCAGGCGCTAAAAAACGTGAAATGAAAATGCAAATCCAGATTCTATAAATAGGATTGTGTAGATTTCGGTTCTTTCCAAAATGTATTCCAGAACGTAATGAACCCAGTAGACAAACGAAGTAGAAGCCATACAGTCATATATTTTGGTTTTTAATGGAATGGATCAATCACTACTACTACCTAGTATTTACCTTATACGTGAATACAAGAAGTGCGGATAAAGTTTAAATGTTTTAAGGTTGAATAGGTATTTAGTTCATCTCAAACCGAGACTATTCAAAAGTCCTCTATGAGTAATATTTGAACAGAATCCACTATAATCTTGCTTAGATACCTAACCTTTATACACAAAATTTGCACATAAATATTATCGTGACCCTCAAACAATGTTGGGCAAAAGGTTTTTTACGAATAATGAATGAAAAATTCGGAGCTTCGATTATCTAATAAACCCAAAAATTTTTGTTATTCTAAGATGACGAATAACGAAGAATTTGTTCGAATATCATTCGAATTGTTCCTGAGAAACATTTGAAATGATAAGCAATAATTTTTAAACTTGTACAAATGTGTGCTGGAGGAAAGGTTTTAGGAGAGGACACGAAATTATTCCGGCTAACTCCTTTCTAACCGCGATAATCTGGTTACACGTGTTGTTACCAACTGACCATAAGAGTAAATTCTGTGATACGCACAGGTTCGTAATATCGTTGTGGTTTCTTACTCTCATTCATAGCATTGTATATATATTATAGATGATTGCAGTTGGTCATGTTTGGTGTTTTTGTGATTGGTGGGTGGTGATTGGAGGTCTAGGTCTGAGTATCATACTTACACAAGGTTAACCAGGACACCCAGGCCAGACGTGATGAGCATGATCATCGCATCGATCTCGTAATCAGCGTAGATGATTCTCTCGATAGCGATGTAAACGAGGATGCCGGTGACGAGCCAGATCGTGAGGACAGATGTGAGCGCTCCTATGACTTCGGCTCGGTGCCAGCCGAATGGCATAGCCCTGGAGGGCTTCCTTTGGCCCAGGTAGAGAGCGAACAGGGAGATCATGAAACTAGCGAAGTCCGTCAAGAGATGCGCCGCGTCCGTTGCCACCGCTAGCGAAGAACTGAGAACTCCTCCTGAGAACAAATTCATAAATGCAATAAGAGAATAGAATAGATTTTGACTTTCAGAGATTAAATATAGAGCTAATTATAGGCAGATTTGGAAAGCTTGGAAATACCTAATTGGAGTTGCATGTTTCACAAGAATTTTTCTCTTTGCAGTACGAAACTCCTGGAGCTGCAACACTGCCAAAATGCCACCTTAATCGTAGGAATCACAAATTATTTATTTGCCTCAACCTCGGTATTTGCCTCAACCTATTTGCCTCAATACTCGGTACAGCGAAGAGACATCTGAATCTCAACTCAGCAGTCTCAAGAACGTGGAAGAACATGTGTGTTACCTTTATTGATATACTTGACAGTTGATGGAGGGAGCAGGTAACTTTAGATGAGAGAGGGGCCGAAGAGTCCGAGCTGGCTAGGGCGTGCGATCTTTACATCACCATTGGGATGAAAGATCGCAAGGTCCCTGGTTCACGTCCCGGACGGGTATCGATGCGATGAAAGTTTGTATGTGCTTATCCGACCAGCTTTATCGCTCTTCACATCTGATCTAATCACGTGAAGCCTAACATGGGGTCTAGAGTCCAAAAAAAAATCTGAGTCTTAAATGAAAAAATAAAAATTAAATAATCCCCCCAGGATATAAAGTAAAAATCTAGGGTAAAAAGGAAAAAAAAACTTATAGAAGATGTTCAAGAAGGAAAATAAAGTCTCACATAGATATTGTAATCAGAGATAATGTTCTTTGGCTCAAATCGAAAGCACTGATGTAGAAAACAATCTATCTTGGCTAATCAGACTCATTACGGAGTCGACCGACAAAAAGAAGACGGTATCCCAAAAGGACCTATCGCAACTCAGGACTGGCTTATTGACTTTGATGCCAGTAAATGGGTATTCAGGGTTCGTTACTTTCCCCTTCCAATCACCATATCTGCGGTTGCTCAATATAGGATGTGGGTGCCCTGGTATAGAAATGCCGCTCTAATTGAAGGCTTCGGGCAGGCTTGTAATGAAGGGTGACGAGGATTGTAAACATATCAAGTTTACATTATGTATCTCCGTTTCGGCTACAAATTGCCAGCTTATACGCCACTAATGTTCCTAATTTACATCGAGTTGAAGTTGTAATGAGTTCGAAACGACGTAATGTATGGCACCAATGCCGCTATTGACGTGTGAGTACATGTCAAGTGTGGGCAGATATGAGACAAGATATCCTGGTCACTTTCACTGGTAGCAGTAAGATTCAAACCGTTACGATTCATAAAGCCTCTTTCTGGTCTTTATCGATCCAAGTCGTAAGTTTGCATCAATTAGATCCTTCTAACAAAATAAGGCCTTGCTGGAAATTCAATCATCTGTTTTCTTTATAGGTTAAAATATGAGTAGTTCTGCCAGCGAGATCGACTTTTTGGATGTAATAGACGCATCGAATATGAATAATCATTTTGATGCAATAAATCTATTATCTTTAGATCACGTTGATTCATACAATTTGGTGAGAAACTGAATGTGATGTTCAGCTAATTCAAAGAGAGTACAGAGATCGTAAGATATCTTTTACAAAGAAAAAAATGTTCTATATAAAAAAGTTGGAAAAGAGCTACTGCAATCTTTTATGCCCCTTGACGTCACGAGTAAGCTAATAAAAAATATTGAAGCATAAATATGGAATGCAGTACTTGATGATAGTAAATTATTGTACCATTAGAATTTTCAATTTCAGAAGGAGAAATTTGAAACGGGTTTTTCAGTTTCCCAAAACTTCGAATAATTGCAGATAGCCTTGAATCAGTAATTACTACTGAGGGATCTGCGTGTAAGTTACAAAAAATCCAAACAGTGGGAATTACTTGGGCAGTTTGTTTGGGGAGGGGGCTATTCAGAGTTCTGAGGACACAAAGTGAGATGCCTCCACTCGAGTCAGCATCCTCCAACTGTCGATGTTTTTCTGCAACGCTGGGAATTCAACGTTATCGCGGAACCAGTACTCTTTTTTATCATGAGAAGTCGAGTCTCCGGCGACCGACACACTTTCTTCCCAACAATCTAGCGGATGCGGCATTTCATGGGAGAATCGTTGATCGAGAGGTCAGTCGCACGAGCACACATCAAAAATGACATTTTTCTAGCAAACTCGCAAGTAGGCGGAATTCTGATACTTATAGGAACTATTTCCGTTTTTTAATTTCTTCGGGATTCCAGTAGGTTGATTAGATAAAAATCTGATGGGTTCTACGAAACGGCACCATCCAGCAACTCATTCATTACGTAGGTATGTTTAGTGGATGGATTTCAACCTGCTTTGCTCATCGCGCGGAAACAGGACCGGATCTTATTGCTTTTAAATACCTATCTTAATTATTATGAGCTTGACGATGATTTTATAGTGCTGTTGCATCATGCTTTGTGATGGATCTGTGTGCGCGCTGTTGATGTTATGTTTGGGTTATCACCTTTCTGTTAGGTAATTCTTAGGAGGCGTTTCGAATGTCGAAAATCTCAGATATGTCTTATGGCCACGAGAGCCTCAGACCGGTGAAGGGGACAAAATGTTGTCCGCTGATTTTGTCGCCTGTCGCGACAAAATTGGTTCAGCCGTTCAAGCCTAATCCTTGAACTCACTTATCGATGAAAAGCAGTTTTCCAACAAGTTTTTTTTTTTTTTTTTTTTTAATGAGGAAGGATACGAAATTGAGGCAGGGAAATTAGTACAAATACTTTCCATGTGAAAACTTGTCACAAACCGACTTGCACACACGCCCACCAACACCCGAGAAGTGGGTGCAATACTTCTCATAAAGAAGAGTAGGAGTTCAGATTGAAAGTCCTTGACGCCTTGTTCTGGTGGGGGAGGGGGGGGGGGGGGGGGGGGGGGGGGGGGGGGGGGGGGGGGGGGGGGGTGCACATTTTCCAGTTCCTACGATAGGGTCATATTTTCAATTTAATTCAATCGAATTATGAAGGTCAGGGCTTGTAAAGCGGCACAATATCAGCGTCTTTGCATGATAAAGTTCACGTCCCGCCCCTCAATCTTTTCCTGTCACCCTACCCGCTCCACAATATGACCCGTTATCTGGATCCAGAAGTGTGTAGTTTCCAATTCGACGCTTCAGGTACCTGTAAGGAAATTATTACCTGTAAGGGATTATTAACAGAAAATATCAACGGCGATGTTCATGTTTATTTTTATTTTTATTTTCCTGTTTCTATGACGACCTTGCACCAAGCAAATGTTCTTAAATTATTATTTTTACTGATTTAGATGAAATTTTCAGGCATTTTGAGGGCCGTAAGACGGTCCTTTATAAGGTTTCATCGATGTCGGAAGAATAGCACCGTCTCTGCGAGCGTAAACGTAAAATCTTCCAAGCAACAGTTTCTCATTGCCTAATGGTCCAATTTCGCTGACATTCAAAGGATATTTGGAATTTTGGTTGATCCTGTTTACATTTGCCGACTTTAAACCCTTGCAACAGGGATAATAATACATAACTGCTACAATTTTTTCATCCGATCTCGATGAATCGTGCAGAGTTTGTGAGCATTATAGGCTCTTCGATGTTCTAAGAATTTCATCGTGACTGACACAGCAGTAGCCAACGCGAACTGAGTCTCACAAACAACGAGTGAACTACTTCCACTACTTCTAAGAGTGGAACTATATAATCATCTCGAAGGCCAAATGATCCGATTCCGCTCTAAAATTTTAAAGCCTGGCCTCTAGGGATAGTCCAAGAAGTTAACATTTACTGCCCAAGTTCAAAGCAAGGTACCTAATAAAAGTAACAATAGTTACCTATCTTACGTTTTAGTGGTCCGATCTCATTTTTAAACCCACCGTATTAATTTGTACTTACATTTAAATTATGTGCATAGAAGCTATATTCTCTCCACAGACAGAATTTTTGTTGTTGTACTGATCCTAGAATTTCCAGAGGAGTCCCGGAGAGAAATGAATACCATTATCTGATCGAAAGGCATTTGATAGAGATTTCTCGTACTCGTCGTTACCTAGTAAACCATCCGATCATAGAAGACGTCATGGTCAATTCATGAGGTAGAGAAATGCATTTGAGCGCGGATGCTATCAATCAGCCTGTCATCACACGAGCGCGTTTCTGTCGTGGAGCCCCTCGCGGTAACCACAATAACGCGTTACAGTTCTCATTGTTCTTCCAGGCCGCTGATTCTGGAATGGGCCAGATGATCTGGGAAGACCTCGGGTCGTTCACCGCCCCACATGCGCCGCCCGGGTGGACCTCCGGACCTTGGGGAACCATTGTCCGTCCGTTCGAGGGCCTTTGGCTGAATCGGACCCTTCCGGTCAACTTCATCCGCCTTTCAGTGGGGTCTCGAACCACAATCGCCAGCTATCACCGCGAGTAGGTAATCCTTTCGACTGGGCCTCCATTCAAAGACGCGCCGAATTTGGATTTATTCCGCTGATTCAATTAGTTGAACGTACAACTACGGACAGTGGCAAGCCAGATACATCTTGGGTCGCCGTTCCTATTGATGGCTAGAAACTTGGCCCAATATAGGCTGGTCCATTCATGCACACGCTGTCCCAATCGAAATTAATAGACCCCCGTTTGAAGCCAAATTTTCCAAACTATAGAACTCTCTATATTTTCTATGTACTATGTAGGTAGGTACCTACTTGTCTACTTCGAGCAAGGACACCCGGGCTGAAAATGTCAAACTAAGCTTTTACGTAAGATAATTCATGTGCAGGTTTGCGACCTTAACTTAAAATAGGTAGCCAAATTCCTTGGGACAAATGGCAAGAATTTTGATTGTGATTCAAGGAAGGCTAAATCAACCGAAATTCTGCTACCTACTGGAACACGAATAGCGGATTTTATAGGTCAGAGTTATGTGGAAATGATGAGGCCAGCTCAAGATGGAGAGAAGAAGAGAACTGCCCTACTTCAGAGGAAGGGGAAGAGATCCTAGAAGTCATCACTATACCTACCACGATGATCCTGAGATATTTCTTATACCTAATTGCAACTACCACGTGAAGTCTCCAAAACTACTGAGGAGTTTTAGATAGTAGGTAATCTAGTCCTAATTATCCGACCGCAATTAGATGACGAAGCTCTACATAAGAAATTAACAGCACGTTACGGCATCCAATCCCTGGCCGGACAGTAGGTGCCTCACCTACTATGATTTAATTGAAGTTCCGTATCGTACAAAATGACAAAATTACAAAGTAGATTGTGAAGGAGGTAGATAGAAGAACATTAACTCGACCACTGGTCCATGATAGAGGTGGTACTGAGTGAGTAAGTCTTTTATGAGAGAATGTTTATCTGATCATTCTTGACGTTAGAACTAAAATTCATGAATGATAATGAATATCAGCATCTCATCACCGACGTGTTATAAGGTACCGGCCTGAAGTAGGTCAATGTCCAATCGAAGATCATCCAAAATGACGACGAGCATAAATTCAAAGCCTACATTGCCCAACTCCGATAAGTTGTCATGTGCCCTTCAATAGCCGACCAAACACCTGGTGGCGCCTCCCGATCTGACACAGAAAACCAGACACCTGACCTTGACCTCTTACCAAGGAATTATTTATTACACACGTCGACGCACAAATCGGCGACTATAGCGGTTAATTGTTCGTAATTATAACTCTCGCTGTATTTACCTCATCATTTTATCGCTCAAAGGAATTTGATATCAGACAAATAGGTACGCCTTACTAACCGCTAGGTGTACAACGTTGTTTTGACAAACTGTCCGGGCTACTAGATCAAGGATGGCTTTCACTATCTCTAAGGTTGAATGAATATGCAACTTTCGACCATCCACTCTCGCCAGTTACGCTACCGGTCACCGTTCCTTTCAGGGATATTAAAAATGTTACAACATTGGATATTTTTTGTTCCATCATTAAAATTATAATTATTATCTACGTTAGAAAATTGCCCGGTGGATTAAACTTGATCTCAAGCGTTTTCCCTTTTTTCAATCTCAACTATTGATGTTAAAATCGTGAGAGATATTCTGACGATATAGTTACGGCGAACGTCAGCAGCACAACTGACGATGGCAAACAATGGGATGGAAGACATTAATATCTACTATTACTGGGAGGCATTGCGTGCAAAAAATAATCAGAACGACTCGGTTACACGGTCAACACGTTTTACGTCATAGAGATCCAGTGTGCTTTTACGACCATTATCCACCCTGTTCCCAGGCGCACTATGGAGAAAATTTTGATGGTATACCCAATATCCGTGAACTTTTTGCAGGGGAACATGGGGTAGGTATAGTAGGCATTTTAGAAACATCACAATATTTCTTTAAAATCACCTATCAAATATGATTTTAAAAACGGTTTTTGTTCATAAGTTTTGATCAGGTTTTTGTGTTTTCGCCCACTGTGCAACGTTCAGAAAAGTGAGCGTTCGCCGACCTCGGCATAATGTGCGAACAAAATGATAAAAACCCATAAATCCGTACAGCTTCCCCGAGAGTCTCCCATGTTTCCCCGGTATCACAGCACTCTCGATCGCAGAAGGGCTGCTCTTGACATTTGAAACTGTGGTCGGGGGCGAATTACGTTTGAATTAGTGGCCCGAAGCGGTTAAGCCCTCCATATGCCATCATCTGCGTTGCATAAATTCGGAATGTCACTGGTCCGAAAATGCGAGAGAATACAGCTTCCCGATCGAAGGCTCATTAATATGATTTACAATGAAGAGAAGAAATCATTATTATTTCGAGGAAACACATTGAACATAATACGTTTACAACAGTATCTATCTATCTAGTTCTAATTATGTCTGTCTTAGGAATGTAATAGGTAATTGAAAAGAATCATGGAATTTTGTGTTTCATGCTATTTGAAGACCCCAATCTCAATTTTGGTTTATTATTTTTAGCGTCGAATGAGACCTTGCGGAGCGTTTTAGGACCAACCGTTCGCTCGCTGTAAGGACGTAAGGGTTGAGCGAAAAATAGAGCAGAAACGTGAGCGTGAATCGCAATTCTTCCCGAGTAGGCAAAATCTCCGTTCAAATATCAGCTGTTCAAATGCAACTTTCTTTCGATTCCACATAACCAAGTTTGTTGTTTACTTTCAGAAGCTTCCTTAGTTACTGAATTTCATTAAGAATGAATGATACAACTCTCCGATAATAATAATTACAAGAAGGTACCTACTCATTGTCGCCTAGAGATGATTGTGAACCTCGCGGTAGGTGGGTACTTTATGTCAGTAGGATCTTTGTAGATGGGCGATCTATAGAGAAAATAATAAACCGCTGTGTAATAATTTGCAGCGTTTTTCTCTATCTGTCTGCCCATTTGCCCCCACGCTTCTCACAGCCACAGAGCTCCTCCGATAAAATTGAATATCGAATTGGTGGAATATCTCAAGATCAGTCTAGCATGTCTGAGCATTGTTGACCGTATGGTAAAATGATAGACTATCTACTCTTTGTGGTGTGAACCGACGGCCACAAATTTCCGACGGCCACAAATTTTCCGATGGTTTACGTCTGTATCTGCGTTCTCACGACTCATATAAATATAGGTAAATATTAGGTAATAGGTAAACCCTTATGCAACAAGGTAGGTATCGTTTTTAAGCTGTTGTATAATTCAAGGAACAGCTGAATACACCTTCTAGTCTCTTTAGAATAGCATAGGAATCCACAACATACCTACATTTTTTTAAAAGTAGTGCGCGACACAATCAAAATCAAAAAGTCCAACCAACCAACGAATAAACAAAATATATATAAAATAAATTGAAACTACTTCACGGAAGGGTCAAAGTCGTCATCATTATACATTTTTGAGCATTCGCCTTGATTATTTATTAACCCAGAGTTTGGCGCCAACCTGAGCAATGTAGGGTTTAAAAAAAAATGAGAGGGACTAAATTGAAAACCTAGGGACAAGTGTTTAAGGCCACTGACTCATTGGTAAACCACTAGAAATAGTGCCTACCGTCAGAAGCATTTCTTTTGAAAACTTTAAGAAATCATCTGAAGAGCGCTGAAATCTTTCTATTGAGTATTATTCACACGCAAAGTAAGAAATTCTTGTAGAGGGACACGTGAGGGGCTAACTTTTGGGCATTTTGAGTTTTAATTTCGTCATGAAAAAGGGAGAATATTTCGATTGAAAATGACTGAAAACCAAGGTCAGTGTATCTGTTTTTTATGGTAAAGAAAATCATCCTCAAAATAACATACGGATCCCACGAATTCAAGGGGACTTGAAACGGGAGAATCACCCTAATAAACTAAACTCCTGTGTCCTGATGTACCCTTAGACTGTATATGCGAATGCCATTTATCCCATTTTGCAAAAAGGTTATCAGGAAGAGAAGTGGGAAGAAGGACGATTATTTTTTATTTATGTTCCAGATATTCATTATCTTACTTCATTACATTATTTTATTGCATGCCATTATTTAGATCTCAAAGGAAACAGCACACTAAGAACTTCACAGTAGCCCTTCCAGTAACTTTATAGCACCCATTATTTCAATTATGTAGTTCAGAATGACTAATATTGTTGAAGAAAGTACTTGAAGTAATTATTATTGATTTTCAGGGAGTTTTCTACATTAAAAGCGGAGGCGCGGGCATGGAAGGAAGGTTCGTACTAAAGACACTAAAATCATTTGATGATTCCAGTGCCTTTAGATTGAACACATTGAAATAAGCTTCTACAAAATTTCTACTGGTAACAGGACTATAATGTACCTTACTGCTCGCTTACCATCCTATCAACAGGACTCCTCCCCTTATTGCATCTCATTCCTACCGAGAGTTTTCATTTGAATGGATGCTAATTGTCACTCTCTGATCTTTTTGTTTCTTCGTTGCCATATATTATTCCAATGGTATGGTGAAAGAAAATCGTTTCTTCCTTATAGTTGATGATTAATTTTTTCGATCCCTCCATACCATCCATCTCCATCTACTCCATCCTCAAACCTACCCGTAACAAGACCTTTTTTTAGACGTCACCTAAGTAAGGAGAACAAAGTAGAAAAATGGACGAATTTTCGGAGAACAAAATTGCTTTGTTTTACCTAGTTTTGCAAACTTTTTATCGCATGGGTAGGTATCAATCAGGGCTTTACACAAAAATAATTTTGGGTAAATTGATTGCCAAAATAAAAATAAATGAGGCCTGGACAAACTTCCTGAAAACAAAAAGGAGGGACATGCTATAGAAATCAAATGAAGAACCTCCTGATGTTACAAAAAAAAAACAAAAAACGACGGTACCTATCTCAGATGATCAACAGACTGAGTTTAGCGATCAATGTTCTGGGTTGCGTGCTTTCCATCTGAGGGAAGGACCTCAGAAAAGCGAGAAAGGAGCCAGTGGACAGTCACTAACTACCAGTTTCAAAACCCAGTGAACAAGAGACTAATTTACCCGCTGCATCACGAGGGAGCCTTTGAAGTGGTAGTCTGAAGTATGTTGGGGCGTGGTGTCTCAAAAGTGGAAATTGTTAGATGATGCTAAGAAGGAAAGCTACGAACGGATGAAAAAGATCACAACTTGATAAGTTGTTATTTTCCCTCATGAACATAGCTTTGACACAAACAATTTCTTTGTGAACCACAGTGCCAATTTCCGTCGCATCTCATGATTGTACCATGTAGTGACCCAAGTTCTCTCAAAGAGTAAGGGCTTAGAGACAAAAACGAACTGAACTACAGAAGATACTGTAACTTATAACTCCAATTTACAACTTTAGTACCAGAAGTTTAACTACCAGAAAAGTAACAACTTTAGTAGGTACCAGAAGTGCGGATCATCAAAGCATCAACACAACAAAAATTCCTGAGAAAGAAGTGACAGAAATCCGATCTCAATTATCATCAGCCATCAAGAAACAAATTCACTACACGACTTACCTACTTACCTGGTTTACTTATTACTTTTGAATCGCCCAATATACCTAAACCTTTGGGACCGAGTAATCTCCTCTCGTTGAAAATTTAGAATTCTCATCTAGTTTTTGTAGTTAGCGTTAGAAGATTGGATAAGTGGTGAAGTGGGGGGGGATCTTATTGGAACAGGTGGCATGTTTTAACTAACAAGCATTCCTTCGAGTTATAGGTACCTGAAGAAATAAGAAACTAAAAGAAAGAAAATAATGGAAGGAATCGCACCTACAGCATTGAACGAACAGAGAGATCCTAGAATCACAGAAATGATGGTGCTCGGAAGAGAAAATGCTGAACCAAGGGTCAAGAGGGAGCAATCGAGAGAAAAATGAAGGGTGAAAACGTGTAAGGGGTTCTCGGCGTAAATGATTAAATAGTGCCAGTGTTCGATGGAGGCTCAGCCTCCAGCTCATGTAAACATATCACCTAATGAACCTACAACTGAGCTAGTATGAGACGACAGTGGGGTCAATTCTTTGGAACCTCAACCTGAAAGAGAGTTATTGCGAACCCTGAGATGCCTAATTTAGAATACATTGTAGAAGTTAAAATTTGCGATACTGAGAAAGTAGAAGCTTCACAAAACTCGTCGGAAGCAGACAGGGATGAATGTTCATGATTGAAAGATGGTCGGCAAGCTTTGAAAGGAAAGACTCCACTTAGAGCACACAACAGATATAGTAAGAAGTCCGAAGACTCCTCGGGAAGAATAGCACAGAAAGTCAACCCCGAAAAGCTCCTCACGTCAAATTCAAAGTGGAATATCAAATAGGAACTATTCTGATATTCCTTTGGATGTAGATGGGGAGATAAAACATAACTAAGAGAAAAGGAAGCAAGGAAACAAAGAACCCGAAGAAAGAAAATCATGGCAGCAGTGAAAATGGAAAGAAAGGAAACAACACCCCTACTCAGATTCGTGAGGGTGAGCATGCTGGAGATCATGCCAACTCGTTTATTATTACCTATTGTTATTCATAAAAATGTTTTGTTCTGTTTCGTTAGAATCCAATTTTCCATTATTTCTATCCTTACTCTATTTAACGCTATTTTTGCCTAATTTATTAGGAAAAATGGGTTCACGAACCACGATGATATTGACCATTGCGTTCCTATCTATATCCTGTCCTCCTCTTTAGTGCTCAATTTACCGTCATTACATTTGTTTTACAAAATACGTTAGAACATTAAAACAGAATATTCGAAAATCCAGGTCATATAGATAGTTATATTATCGTAAAGAGAGAATCTTTTACTCATAAAGGACTCACCCACCACTTCAGCCACCATGAAGAACACGCAGAGGACGCTGGCCACAATGAGTTTCCTCCGAGCTTTCTTGAAATTCTTGGCCAAATCATCGGTTCGGTCTTGATGGCAATGGTCCTCTATAAAAAGAAATAACACCAAAAATTAAGTAATCAGTATTGAGTATGTACTCGTAGATTCTACAATCCTAATCAAATACCTATGTAATAAAAATGGAATAACATTAAAAATAAATGCTTGCATGCGAGTCTGCAACACATTGGGACATTTTATGTCAATATTAATAATGTTCCCAGTTTCCCATAAGACCAAATTTGTTTGTTTTGTTTCGTATTACTTCAATGAGCTTCATATTCGATTCAGCTGATCTAGGAGCTCCATTTTTGACTCAGCTGATCTGAGAGCTCCATTTTCGACTCAGCGGATCTGGGAGCTCCATTTTCGACTCAGCTGATCTGAGAGCTCCATTTTCGACTCAGCTGATCTAGAAGCTCCATTTTCGATTCAGCTGATCTGAGAGCTCCATATTCAACTCAGCTGATCTGGGAGCTCCATTTTCGACTCAGCTGATCTGGGAGCTCCATTTTCGTAGTAGGGTGGTAAGGGAAGTAGTTTGGTTGGAAGAAAAGTAGTTTGGTGGTGAGGAAAGTAGTAGGGTGGTAAGGGAAGTAGTTTGGTTGGAAGGGAAGTAGTAGGGTGGTAAGGGAAGTAGTTACTTTCCTTTTCGTGACGATTTCGTGTAACGCTTTTTGTGTGACGTTTTTCGAGTTATGTGCCAGAGTAAAGACATAAAATGTCAAAAAACTATTTTGCAAATCTAGAACTGCAACGTTTAGAACGTATACATTCGCTTTTGTTTTGTGAAAATAACAATTACCTTCCCTGAATCTTTTAAAATTTCAAATACATATTTGAATTACATGATCTTTTTACCTTAATCTTAGTTACCTTCTAAATGTTTTTGTTCGACTCAATAATGTGTGAGAAGTTAAGAGATTAATTATGAAAATACTGAGCCGAAATGAAATATTGACGACACAAGTCACAAATAATAATGTTGGAATGACACAACCAACATAACATGCTTATTAGGAGGTTGGTATAATATTATTTTTCTACAAAATACGTGCACACGAAACTTTAAAGCACAATTCTCAACACACACATCAGATAAATGTGCGACGAAATTAATAAAGTAGGTGATTAAGCAATATTAGGTATTTCCACAGTAAGTAAAACATTGCACGAACACAACACTCTCCGAACTCTAGATCGTGTGGGATACGATCATCTGCTTTAGATTCCTATACCTGCTTGTATGTGAAGGAGGAGAGGAAGGGGGTCACCCATCAACCACTTTGCCTATTTTCCAAGTAAACTAAGCTATTGAAATAAATTATAGATCAAACAATTTCTTGGTAGGCTAATCTTAGGAACCCTGAAGTTTTATAGTAATCGTTGGATTACATGGCATATTTCACGTTTGCGCGTGTGGAGTCACTGATCCGAATACTACGAAATTCGTGTGGGATCATGAAGGGCCTCACCCCGAACTAAAATAATAATTTCAGACTTTCTATAAATCATTGCTTCGTGTAGTAATGGTAGTTCGTAGAAATGCGTATAGTACGCACGTACATTCACAACCACATTAATACAAACATACTCAGCACCCACTTAAGTACCACTTTATCTAATACGTGGGAAAATGAAAACATCAGGCCTCGGCCGACTCTCTGACGGTCGAGCTTAAAAATGAAGCAAAATTGTCAATATCTATCAAAATAAAGAATTAGCGTAGCCCACGGATTTGGCGCATTCAAAGGGGTCAAACTTTAGTTTTAAACGGTCAAAAGTGCTAAAAATCGGTCAAAATTAATTAAAACCCCTAGAAAGTGATTAGTTTCTTAAACCTTATTTGCCCATTTTGCCATACTTCACAGCTAGAACTTTTTGATAATTTTCGTTAATGTTGGGTTGTTACTGTGCGTGTTACAAGAATTTGCGGACTAACCGACATACTTACTCGGAACCAAATCTGTTCCAAATCCGAGTGGAACTTTTGATCTTGGAGACCACAAATTTTTACCTCACAAAAGCGTAAACAAATTTGAAAAAAACTTTGGCAGTCTCGGAAGCAAAAATAGGTTGTTGTTATATCTTGTATCCCCTAAATTTCGTAAATCGTAGTTAGTAGTCATTCGAGACCCTAAAACGATTGCGAAAAGGATTAAACGAGAGTTGTAAACGTTAACTTTAGCAAAGGTTATCAATCCACATCGGTAAGGTAAAAAAGCTCGCAACTTTTCACGACAGCAATTCAGTTTCGACACATTTGCCTTTCACATTCTTAAGAAGTTCACAAGAAAACCCATTCAAGAATCGTTAGCCCGGAACGCGCAAACCTCGCGAACAACGAGAAAGACTATATTCAACGAAGGTGCCTTGTCGCGTACAAAACTACAAGAATACAAAAATCATGCTAAACTACAAAAATATTGCAAGCGACACCAGAGAATTGCTAGCTAATCATACATCTAGGTGTTCCGGATTATCGCAGCAGAAGGCAAAAACGACTCCTAGTCCAGCTGATAATGTAGAAAAAAGCTCCTCTCCTGGTTCACAACTTCATCTCTTGCCTTCATTCCTTTCTAGGCTCATTCTCCTGTTACACCTCTTGAAATGTGTATGTGCATTGTGCAGTGCACGCAATTTTGCTCATTCCTTCTTCGTCCGTTCTCTCTTTGTGTCCCAGTTTCGACTATTGAAAATCAGTCGTATCTACAACTGGACGAATATTTTGAACAGTTGAGTAAATTGTCTATCTTCTAATCGCATGATTCTCTATCTTTTTAGATTAACTACTTCATTTATGTTATCACCTTTTAAGTACGCAGATAAAATCCCAAGAACGAAAGGTCAACAAGGTCGAACATCGGATGCTCCCTCACTACCTACTGTTTCTAATGAAGAAAATAATGTTGGGATCTACCGTTTACAGGGTGTTCACACTTAGGAACCTTCGATTCCCAACAAAATGTTTCTCTTGGAGATTTCCTCATTTCGAGATTTTTTCCCATTTCAAGATTTATTTCAAGTTTTCGATGTTTTGACACTGAAATAGGTAGGTAGCCTCTTCTTCAAATTACAGTGGAAAATTAACGACACTGTTGCGAAATCACAACCGATTTATTAATAGATCTGCGTCCCCAACAAAATGGGTGATTAACCTCACGCGTTAAGGAAAAGCTTCCCCAAAATCTAAGATTTCCAACGGTTTGGTTATTATTTATATGGGAGAAAATATATTAGGATGATACATATTATATAGATATTAAATAATATTTAGGAATTCTAGTGTTGGCCATAAGGAAAGTTACGTAATTTTTCACCCTGAATCGAATGTTGACACTCCTCGTTAATTTCGACTGGTAGAAATAAATTTTCCGAGGAAAATAATGCATTTTTGGACATACTTACACAATAACTTGCACCTTATATTCCTATGCCTTTACCTAAATGTACCTACTTATAAGGAAAGCGTAATTTGGTGTCGTACCATTCAAAAATTACCTCCGCAATCTAGTTTCAGCACGGGGCACTTAGAAACATCAAAAGGATCAAGAAACGACACTTTCTTGTAATGTTCCACAGGAAAAAAATCGAAATTTTGGAAAATCGCGAAGTTCTTCATCTTGCCACGAATTGAGTACACTACCGATGAGGAAATAAGGGTTTCATTTTGTGTAGAAATTACCTAATCATTTGGGTGCATTAGAAACAAATACATTTCGTTACATAGGTTGTACCTACTTTACTTCCACGATTTCATCTACGAGGAGTTCTATTATTTGTGTAACTGTATTATTTATATGTATTCGTAGTTTCATTCCAATGTTGTTAGGAAACCAAAAAATGTGTTGGTAGAACGCTACAATTTATTAAAAACTGAAGTTCACGGAAGTGACAATTTATCCCCCAATCTACAGTCGCAGCGCCTGAACAGAACGCCATGTGTAACTGAATCAAGTTTGAACCCGTCAGTCGCAACAACATCCAATTGAGCAAATAGAGTGGAAACCTTCGTTCCTATTTAATCAATATTTGTACAGCCTATGATTAGGTAGGTATTCAGAATGTTACAATCTATTCTAATGTGTAAAGCCATCCAAGGATAAGCTCTGGAATGTAACGTCCTAGCTAATGGGTGAAAGGACCATTTTGGAACTTTCTTTCTGTCGATTGGATGAGTTGAACCTCCGTATACGCATCTAAAAATACTTAATCCTGGAAAGAAACAAAAGGTTGTCGAAACAGCAATCTCCGGATATATTTTTGATTTATTTTCTGTCTACCGTGAAATGCGATAGTGAATCGCAAATCGCGTATGACTATCGGAAGTAGGCCAAAAGTCTTCATTCAAATATCAGTACCTAGTTAAAGAAATGCAATCATTTTTTCTTTTAATATTGAATCGAGTTTCGTGTTACGTTGATAAGCTTATTTTAGTCACTAAATTTCGTTAAGTACTCTCAGACAATGTTACACTCGCTGTACACAAGAAACATATTTTTTATGTTGTGAACCATGTGATATCGTCCCTTGAAAGGCAGAATATCGTAAACGCCATTTCCCAAATTTTACTCATTGGAGCGACGGAAAACTGTGGGAGGATCTTTTTATTGCCTGACCCGATAGAACATGATTTATTTTAGGATAATAAATAAATTTTTATTTCTGTCGAATCATGAAAGAAAATGGCAAAAAAGGCATTGGGAATAGTATTTTTTTCATGCCTATAGCGTCAAATTGTCGGAACCAAATTTGTTCAGAAAGACTCATACGATTTCCTTTTCTATAGAGATTGGGAGGGGGAGCATTCATGTTTTTTCAAACATCTATCCAAAAAATTATAGGTACAATCATCACTTTTGGACATTTGCAAATAACAATAAACTCCCGATTTTAAATTTACTATTTTTTCTAGCTTAGCTCGTATCTAGTAATAAATGAGGTAGACACATACAATTAGTAAAGGTTTACTGTAAACTCCTAATGCAAGGGTACGTACACCAACAAAACGTAATTAGGTACCCAATTGGGTAGGGACTAGTATATGAATGAATGAACTAGAGCCTGAAATCTCTTTAATTTCGCTTCTTATCTCAAAATGCAGATTCTCTTCGTTTCTCGGCAAGCTATGCAACAGTCGAATGACAGGTTACTTCAATTTTGATAGCATTTTAACGACCTTTCCAGGGATAAGGGTGAGCAATGCATGAAGATATTCCAGTTATAGTGTAACATTGAAGGCCAAAACTGTCACATCTTTAGCCATTTAAATCGAGGGTCGATCACCGTGAACTTGGAAACCCTACCTACTTTATAAAGGAAATAATATATCTGTTTTCATGTATATTAGTAGTAGTTATTTTCACTGGGCGCCCTCTGGCCTTTCCTTGAATCATAAATATGTAACTCTCAAGATTGAGTCGTCGACCGTAGAGTTGTTCTAGCAACTACTTAGCTGTTGAAGGGACGGTCTTTTTGGTGAAGTGTTTATCAGAGGATTCTAATAATATAAGCATTTTTTAATGAGGGAAGTAATAAAAATCAATGGAACAAAAAACCAATCGCAATCTAGGAAAACAAAAAACCAAACCCAATCTAGGAAAACAACTATTGCTCCGGTCTCATTGAAATCCATTATCAATTCATTACCATTATTTGACGACCTAACCTTTGCTTTAACGATCGGGATTTCTTCAGCGACAGTAAATAAGCCATAATGTTGACAATATGATCCATTGATTATGACTATCTTTGGACGAGGAATGTAACATCTCCTTCCAAACAAGAAAGTTATCGAAGAAATTAGGACGGAATTTTGTGTCAGAGAGTCTTTGCTCATGCAAGCGTTAATAATAATAAGTTACCTACCGGTTTTTAGGTAGGTAGATGCAGCAAAGTATAGATGCATGCTTCTCCTTCTTATAGTCAGAATCGGTTTTTACACATATTTCAACACACATTTTTTATCTTCTGAACACCATCTACCCAGAGGGCAGTATTATAGGAAAAAGTGGCTAGATTTGCGTAACTATTAGTACTGAGTACCAGTATGCCTAAAGGCTTCTGGATAGGTACTATTATTCTGTACGATTTCAACTATAACACAACATTAAGACATTATACCTCAAACCTCCATTAATCAAACTTCTTCAAGCGTAACAATGAAATACTCACACCCCAAGTTGGACATCCACTGAACACCACGGATAGAAATTGCATGAAAAATCTTTACCGAGACTAATATCTTCTGAGTGGCTTTTCCCATCGACATCAAAGACAGTCGCGCAGCATCCGGTAGGCTTTCCATGGATGCATACAATAACTTTCGACGTACCTGGTTGTACTGTATTAGCCATTGCAGTGAGTGACCCGTACTTGTCAGGGTCGTGTGACAGGCTGGAACAATTAAGACATCGCTGAAATGCACATTGGTGTCGTTTGGTGATGGAGATTTTGGAACTTTGGCGACAACAAAATCACTGACACTGAGAAATGACTGGTGACCAAAAAAAAAAATCAATTTGGTACGCGGGTTGTACTAGAAGTTTACTATTTGCCTAGATTTATTTGATTTTGAAAAAAATATATATGGGAGCGCGAATTTTGACTAATGAACACGATTTTAGGCACGTACAACCACCAGACTTGAGAGCGCGCTACAGACTGGAACTGGAACGGTTTGTTGTTGGAGAGCTGAGCGTTTCACACCCCCTCTTCAGCGCCTATCTCCCTACCCCCGCGGGTTCCACCCCTACCTCCTATGTAAAATCAGTAAGACTATACTTACAATGTCAATGGAGTTTTCTCCCCTGGGTCATTCATTGTAATAGACATTAAACTTCCCTGATTGTATATGGTCGCTCGATCTTGCTCAACAAGGAACTGTCCGAGATAACATTCGATACGGTACTTCATTGTGTAAAATTATCTCGAGTGTTTAATTAGATAAAGTGATTGATTGTGACGTATTTACCTTTCACACTGGGAGGCGTCGGGATTTCATGTTATGTTCCGAATCCGTATTCCCTTGAGAGTCCAACGATTGGAAGGCAAGAGTTTAATCTCGCAGATAAAAAAGATAATAAACAAAATCTCTACACCACCAACTTAACGATAAAATTCAACATGAAGATGATGAATATTTTCAAAAAAACAATCACTGTGGAAGAAAGTTGGATATTACTTCAATACTCAGTCATTACGTCGTTATCAACAGTGGCCTTACTAAAAAGTGTAGACGGCCTAACTAATCAAGTTCGAGGAATATGCATGCAAATATTTGCCATTCAACTCATTCATACCGTAACTAGCAAAAAGACCCGTTTTAATGAATACAACAGGCCCTAGCAACCAAACAAATCCGCTACGAGACTTTATAAACAATTAGCCAATAGGAACAGCCTCTACCACCTGTCAACTGCACGATTATCCAGACTTTGTCGTTAAGGAGTGCTAGTAATACGATGTGAAGAGCTCGGCCGAACAAGGTACATGTCACTTTTTCTCAAAAAAAAAAAAAAAAATGTTTGCGTCATATTGAAGGTTTTCTCTACACGATTAGTATACAAATATACAATTACTGTCTCCCGTTGCCTTCTTTTTAGCGTGGAACACGCTTTTACCGGGACCCATCAGGCAAAAAAGACCCCAGAAACCGACACCAGAAAGCGTTTCGCAATTTCTTATTGATTTCCTATCACAACCAAACCGTTGCTACGGAAAGTTATTTTTTCATTATGCCATTTTTCATCGTACAAAAATCGTTCACCACTCATTAGAA
>JAEMON010000002.1:33150492-33170504 GCA_030264115.1 Lygus lineolaris
TAAACCGTTGTGTAATAATTTGCAGCGTTTTTAGTTTTGTAAGTATACTTGCATAGTAATCCAAAATTTATGTTTAAACCTTCCTTTCTGACAAGAAATCCAATCTTCTTTTCAGAGGTGTTCTTATTATTATTATTATTATTTTTTTTTTTTAAGCAAACATTTAAGAAATAAGCAGCTGAGGACCGAGCTTCGCACTGTGCGCATCTAATAGTTTTCGTAATGTATGAACGGATCATCCAACAGAAATAGTTTTGGTATTATTTAAACCGCTCATAAACATTCCAAAGAGCTCTATCGCTACAGAAAGAGATCATCAAAATGGCACCAGGAAATAACTTAGAAATACTTAGAAAAATCTTCATTACGAATATTGAAAATGAAAAATGTCCATGCTGTTTTGTTGAGATGCGGCCCTGCATGAATGAGGGCCCTAGACTTCTAGTGTAGATATATTTGAATGATACCTTGACGTGACGTTACGAAGTTACTCGTATGTACCTAGGTAGGGAACTATTTTTTCATTCATCCTTGGGCCGCATCCCGATAACACAACATCACAACATTTTGTCAATTCTGATGAATTCGTAGTTATCTATATATAACGGCGTCAACACTACTACTTGCACTTGTGTATTTATCAAGTCAAATATTTAATAAAAGGTTTTGGTCGATACCAATTTTCCAGGAATAATGCCTACTGAGTAATCCCAACCTCCAAAGATAATTGAGTTTTTCTTTTTGATAAAATCTAATACAAACACAGCAGAATGTAATAGACAGTTACCTAATGCTATTAATCTACATACCCAGTATAGCGACAGTAGGTATATATCTATATCATTGGCTTATTGTGACAATGATGGATTGAAACATAAGAAAACGATTGAACAGTAAAAACAAAGGAAAACCATTAACTAAATTTGAAGACAGTAATTTCAAGAAAGATAAAATTATACTGGGAACTTAGGATATAAGAGATTTATGTCTGTAAATCGGACGTTCGAACTTTCCATGTTCGAAAAGAGTTGGGAATTAATCAACGACAAATAACGTCAGCCATGTTGGCCACATAGAGTACCGTGGATGTAGATGTAGGAATAGGTATAATATAATTCGTACGTACGTCCTATAAAAAACATCATATTGAAATCGGACAGAAATGATGTGGGGTATGAGCAGCCTGACGTACTCTCTTTGAAATTATTGTACTTTATTTTAATTATTGGGTCTACGTAGTTAATCTCTTTAAGTTACTCTCTCTTAGTTAATCTCTCTCGTAGTTAATCTCTAAAAGTTGCGAAATTACGCCAATATACTTTTATGGTTTATGACAAGGGGAAAGTATGCGTAAAATAGGTAAGTATACCCTAGTTTTTTCTTTGAACAGGTCGAAAGTACTTTTGAGGGGTGTTACTAGGAAACCCTGAGTAATATCGTTCAGGGCTAATTCTTTGAATAATTGAGAACCTAATCACTATCTGATAATGCCTGGTAGGAGTCCTTCGATTTTTTTTTTTTAAGGAAATCTTGTCTCTTTGCCACAAGTGCGCAGTGGTTTCCTGCCACACACTTTCAATGACATCCATACACCTAGAGACAAAATTCTGCCATTCAACGATGTATTATGGTTTTTTATGTTTGCTCATTATATTATAATGAGCAATTGATGATTATTGTTTATTGATTAATGATTATTTGCTTATTATATTGTTTCTCTCTAGAATCAACCATTCCTATGACGTTTTGATCAAGGGTGTTTTGAACATTGCGACCTTTATACCTAGTTCCCACCCGGGTCGAAATTACAGTAACGTCAAACTTTAATACCACTCTTTACCCTGAATTAGGACTTTATAACTATAATTTAGGGGCCTACCTATATTTCCAGGGTAACTGGGCCCAGTCATCCGAAATCGCTCAAATTTTGATGGTAGCTCGGGGTTACGTCCCAAAAGGATGTGAATTGATGTGCATTTTCTGAATTTCGTCGCTATTGGGTTATTACCCGAGCATCTGTGCATGGGAAAACGTGAAAACCGTCGAAGCGCCGTCCATGACTCACGACCTAATCCATCGATGTACTTATAGTGGGATCTTTGCAGATGGGTGATCTAATATAGAAAATAATGGTTTTATTAAAAACCGCGGCTGAGCCATGTACGTAGGTATAATCCACGAATTTCTTAGTCTAAGATCGGATTATTTTTATTTAGAACTTTAGGAGTCTTCAATCCTTGAAACGGAGGGCTCCAGTCAAATGACTTTGGAGTTCCATATCTTTGGCCTTAATAATCATAGAATAATGCTTCCAACGTGTTTTGCTTCCGAAATTATCTAATTTTAAAAATCAACCTCAGTTTTTCCTTGTTAGACGTTATTTATCTGAGTTATAGGTTAAAAACCTGAAAAGCTGCTTTGACCCCACCCATGGGGTAATACCGGTCAGGAGTGTGGGTAATGCAAGTCAGTTAGATTCTAAGTAAATAGATGTGGTGACATGAGTTTCCGACACCATCCTTTTTCACAACAATAACTTGACATCAGATTAGAAAAACTCGAGATCAAATTAGAACGTTCCCAAAAGAGATCAGAATTTAGAGAACAAAGTAAGTGAAGGAAAAGTGGAGGGATATGAGGGGAGTGTCGGAGAAAATGAAGTTTTTGTATAAGTGGTTTTGTATAAGTTTTTGTTCAATTTGTTTGTTATCAGAAAATGAGGTTTGAAATTTATGTTCCAAAATCACTAGGTACTAAAATCATTGTTAAGGAATTTTATTACATTAAAAAAATTCACGTCGATTTGTTTAAATGACCGGGAACTTCCCGATTTTTGCGCAAATCACCTCGCATTTCCTCAATTACTTTCGTACAACGAACAAAGAAATTTGGAAGACATTGAATGAAAATGATGTACTTATGATGCCTCGAAGATGAATCAAAATTAGGTATATAAACATGTGGTAAAAACTTTCTGACCGCGAAAAGACTTTTGATACAATAGTTGATCCACCGAAGTCTGGAATTTAGCGCGTGGACACTCCAAAAAGTGCTGCTTGCGAGGGATGCTCGCCTTTTAAGTTTTCTGCCTTCTGATACATTATCTGACCGGGGCAACCCAATGACCAAAGTATGTAACCTTAGGTACATATACACAAAAACTGTGTAGGTATCTGACTTTTTAAGCATGGAACATCCTATTACGGGGACCGACCTGGCGTACAACGAGACTTAGAAACGAAACTTTCAAGCAAGACTCATAACGAGACTTTCAAGCGACACCAAAGTAGCGCTTGTTCTTCCGATGCTTTTCACGTACAACCAGTTGTTGCTAGGGGAAAATAAATTCCTGATTCTCCTCCCCACAAAAATCGTTCACCACTCAACGGAAAGCTCTGAATTTATTGCACATCACACCACACCTAATGCTGCCAATTTTCCCCTCTTTCAATTCCTTCAGAGAACTGCTGGTAGGGAGGTAAACTAACAAAGTTGGTTGGAGTTTTCAGTTTGGCATTATGACAACAACACACAACATACGAAGCACGCTAGTAGAAGCATGTTTCATGTTTTTTTAATTTTATTCCATAGGGCTTAAGTAGAATAATCTGGGGGAGCAGGGGGCTGGCCCCCTGGGAAGGCGGAACCAAGTTTTTTTTTTCAATAGATTTATCCATTTAAGTTTTAAAAAAAACGTCAACGAACAAAAAAACAAACAAATGTCTTCAACAAAACCAGTGGCCAACAATCATGTTTAATATTGTAATATTGTGTCATGAGTCACAAAAGTCGTTGTGTTAATCACTTTTGATTTATTTTAAGGTAGATACCAACTGGACAACAATAAGTACAATCATCCTGAAGACTAGCTTATTCATTTATCAAGCTCCACAATATCTTTTTCGACTTCTGTTCAACACTATGATTGGGCAGTTAGGATTTCGAGGATCAACCGGTTCAGTAGAGATAGAGAAGAATGTGAGAGAGAGAGGAAAGGGAGGAGCGTGAGCACTTTCACCGACAAGTGTGCACAAAAACATTGACGAAGACTTGTTAAACAGATGAAAATACTTTTTCAGAAGTCAACATAATTAGTAACGATTCCCACACAATAAATTTAATGTCGTAACAATTATATTCCATCTCATCCCATCAGGCGAGTTATAGGTCCCTACCAACAATTTCCACTATAGGTTAGTAGAGAAGATTCCTACGAAAGAGAGGCCACCTTAGACGAATCGAGTTGCTCTTATCTTGTCCGTTTGTCTACCAATCAGTTTGTGATCGACCAGAAAGAGCTTATCTTATCTACAAAAGGTAGGTAGGTACATAGTACCTAATTACTTTCTCTCTCGTCTCGTCTCGTGCGACCATGGTCTTGATTCCTTTATGATGTTGCTGTCATTAAACTCTCATTTCTTGAATAGTTGTTGAAATGTATGGCTTCATTTTGCTTAATACCCACTGATATTATACCAAGTGGGCACATTGACCTTTTAACGACTAGATTCAATCTCTCAAACATGACGGCAAAGTTGCTAAAAACGGAACCTACTATCTCAACGCAAAGACGTATTCTGATATGAGCCGTCTTGAGAATCTTCAAACAACGTACCGACGTGAATATTAGTATTCCACTTATGGTATCAGTATTTATCAGGATGTGTCAACGTTGATCTATTCGGCAGAAGAAGTAGATATCTATTTCACAACTCTGCTCAGGACGTCATCTCACGAAGATTTCTAGATTTAATCATCAGAAGGAATTATTATTATTATTATCTTAATCCCCATTTTCTCCGTCATACAACTAAGCACATTAAAATACGCAACCACCAAGAATTCAACTAGAATGGAATACAATGTATGCGCAATTTTTGCAACACTTCGCAATGAATTGCCCATCCTTTTTGTTTGCCATGAAATCAGGATTAGGTAGGCAAAATAATTTAACTACAACTACTTTACTCAAAATGTATAGTTACAACTGCTATTCATATTGTAGGTAGGTACCTAGCAGTTAGAAATGAGCAACTAGGTAGGTCCCTCCTTTTCTTAACTACGCTAGTTGGTAGTTATGATATTTAATAACAACTAAAGAATGACAGTTAAATACTAAATGCTACCTACTACTTACAGCGTAAAGAATAGTAGGTAGTTATCTACAAGTACATTCGTATATTTGAAGGGAAAAAAAGCAATTATAATTGGCACAAAAATTTGCCTTTGTTCTTCAACAATGCACAGAACTAAAAGTAGACACTTAGAAATATCTAGTAGCCACAGTTGGACAGCAGTCAACTACATGTTTAACTACTAACTACAAGTTAGCAAATACTATACAAACAACTAGTTAGCAAAAAATTATTTTGTTAGTAGTACTTATTTAACTTCTGCCAAACACAGTATGAATTAGCACCTAGGTAAAAATACTTCTTATCATAATATGGTATTATGAACTCCATCACATAATTGATTGATAAAATGCCTCCATTTTGACATGGATATGTCTAGGGCTGGGGTGTCATGTGTTTTTTTTTATTCAACCCAATTTTTAGATCAAACATTGTAAGGCGAGACGAATAAACAAGGTCCCCATTACCTATCTTCCAATCGTACACCATCGAAAATAGATATGACCCCCACCCCATATACATATCCATTTTCTGCTCAGTAGTTACGTAAAATAGGTATGTAGTAGGTACATGACAACTTTTTGGTGGCCTACCAGCCAGAACGTACCAGTGCGTTTATGTTTTCCAGAATATCTACTATTGTTAACTTTGGACCCAAGGTTAGGGAGATAGCATAGCAACTATAACAGTTCAAAACTGAATCATTATGAAATAAATTTCACTTTGTGTATAATTATTATACTGAATCACTTTGCCATTAAGTTAATTTTAAGAATATATGAAAATACTAAATTGCTACTCATTTGTTGTTACATACGGAGGGGGTCCATTACTCGGGTGAGTAATGACACGCCGTGATAAAGGTGTTCCAAGGGATAGTAAATTACGCAAAAGGTATATCGACAATCGTGTTACACGTATTTATGTCCAATCAAAAGTCAACACAAGTGCAAGGCTTCGTCGTTGATGTATTAATTTTTGTTATCTGGGTGTTTCCCGCCACTGTAGACCTATTTAATAAGAAGGTTTATCTAAAGATTTATTCACATTCCGCATTACAGTCATCGTCACTAAAAGTCATAGTCACCCAAAATTGATCGAATGGTCCAACGAATGTTACATGGCTCAGCCATATTTCTACTTGCTTTCAACTCTAGTGGCGCACCAACACGTACAATCTGGATTGTGGGTGGAATAAATCTGGAGTTTTCCAGCCAGGGCTCATCCAAATTAATCAAACCATGTGAAATCTGGAGAATATTATTTCATTCCATATCATTCCAACCTGGATAATGGACTCTCGAAATGTATACTTATATTCAAGCTCAAGGGGGACTCAAACGGAAGGGAAATTTTCCGTGCCGATCGAGACTCTAACATGGTAGCAGGTATCATCATGAATTGAATTATTACAAATCTTGAGAGTGACATTCCCGTAATCGAATGAACGACAAACGTGCAGTCATATACGCCATCCGGTCGTATCTATTGTCTGCCTTCACGTACTGCTAGGTGAACTCTCTATTCCCGTGAATTTCCTCCGGAACTCCAGTTGGTTTAATAGACCTTTCCGAGTACGAAATAGATTTATCATGAAATTGAGCTTACGACACGGGATGGCCCCTTGATTCGCGCAAGTTAGTAAACCCGTACCTCCACTTCCTGGCCCCACGGTTAACGCTGCTCAATCAAACCCTCTCCAGAACCTCGATGGTTTTGTTTTATTCAGATCCCCGAGGTCCGAACTTCTCTCGACCTTTTTCGCATCATTGGAAATATTTGCGACGGCAAGGATCAGTTCCGGAAGGACGGCTGAAGGCCTTTCTTGACCGGGGTCATAAAAAACGAGAGGGGAATCGCTAAAAGAAAATTTCAAGTCCGCAGCATTGAATCTGTCAACCTTCATTCGACTTGGTAAAATAATTCAAGTTGAGGGCCGTATAACTCTCAATCCGCAGTATATACTCGTAGATTTAGAACATAGCGTGACCCAATCCGATGGCACGAAAACCTTGTATTCCGGGCTTAGACAATTATTGCGACCGGTTTCCATACCATATTTTGGGTCCTAAAATCAAACTGTTTTTTTCAAAATCATCTACCAACTGCGACTCGTTCTTCTTTTTCTGGAGAAAAAATAGGTAGGTAAGTTGGTAATTTTTTAAACTTGAACAAGATTATTATTAGTCAACTCACCAATATTATGAAGAAATTCGCGTTTTAATAATAACTACCTATTGCTAGTACCTATTCGATAAAATTTGCGGCGGAAAACTCCTGACCGGAAATGATCAAGATCTCCTATTTGTAGCGCGTGTCGTATTTCGTATACATTAGGTTCACGATTCACTGCATTTCGAAGAAATACTCGTAATGACAAACTACAGTGAGGTTGCTGGGAGACTGGCTACCTACTTTTTTATTCTCCCTCGATAACAGTACCTACTGTACAGTGTAGAGGTATTATGAAGGCATGTACCGACATGTGTGGTACAGAGTGGCATTAAATATTATAATTATATATACTATAGGTAGTGAACTACTGACCTACTCTCGGCTTTCCCTCCATTCTTGTACGTCTTGAGGGTTTAGCCTGTTTTCAATGTCAGGCGCTTCTTGTTTTACCTTCTTCGTCATGACTTCCATAGCCACTCTCAACACCCAACCAAACCTCGAAAATGATCAAGTAATTCACGAAATAATTTTTAATTAATTTAATCTCAATTATTGGGATCAAGTTTGAACTAATAATTTATCATTTCATAGTAAGTCCTCTGTCATTCCGTAAGATGTATAACTATTTACAGGGTACTATTCCACTATAACCCCCTTTCCTTATTGGCTATCTATAAGGAAATTACGGAAAGATTTCTTTCATTGAGGCTTCAAGAAGAGGTTTCCACAAGAACATGATTTCATCGATAGTGAGCGATTGACCAAATGACCTACCGACCGGAACTTCCCGTGGAACGACAAAACGGAACAGGTCAAATTCAGTTACACAACAGGTTGATCGTCTAAAGAGAATGATTATTACATCAAGGAGACCCCAATTCTACCCAACCGGTAAGGAAGTATACTTACTTAACAAAATGCTGTTAAACTGGTTCCATTAGCGCATGCCCCGCTCATCTGAATGCCTGCATAATCGTTGATACGTTACGTTCGCATATTTTACGATCAAAAGGTTATTTTGGTATTCTCCTCAATCGGGGTTGAGAATTAGGTACAGATGCACGACAAAAAGTTTGAGTGATCACATTATAAATACATAAACGCACCTATAAATTTCCTCTACGACCCGAAAGCCCGGTTGTTGTGACCAATTTTCTCCAAAATAATATAAAGCTGAGCCTGATTGAGTGAATAACATTTACATTTGAAATTTTACAATTTTTAAATTAAAAAAGAACGACAACAAAAACATTTGACACTGTAATGCACATCTGTATGAGGTACCCGTACCCGTGGAAATAAAACTAAAAAATTAAAAATCCAGTTGACTGCTGAGGGTTATAAAACCCGAATTACCTACCTCGATTTATAGAACAGGAATTCAAAAGAAGAGTGAACAATACAAATATTGTAGCTGACACTTACCTACCGATAGAAATAGATCAAGAAAATAGTGCCTACCTACCTTGAGAAGACCTACCCAAGGCCCAACCTACCTATATCTCCCTTAGAACTACTCAAAACTAGTTAGTTAAGATCTACATAGGCATGCATTGAACGAATATGGAAGATCCCACCAATGTCATCCACCCTCACCCCTGAAAGATAATAGAAATTAACATTCTCAGTCGATGTTTTAAAGCTTTCTTCCTGAATAATATATCTCTACTGGTTTGGAAACAGGTGTTCTTTATTCTAGGAGAAATTTGGTTCCACCTATATCGACACAATTCAATACCAAGTCAATACCAGCAAAACGCAAGTCCATCAAAATGCAATATTTTGAATTTTCTGTTCATTCATCATGTTCCAGGTCCATTTTGAAACTGCTACTCACCACTTAAATATAATCTACAAACATTATTCAAAACATTAAGTTGCAGTAACCGCAGTAGATAGGAGCGTGAGATATTTCTGCGTCTCACGCCTATAGGCAATAAGTTCCCATTTCATCAATTGTATTTAATTGTTTCAGCTAATTCTTTCACTCTCAGGACGCCACTGAGATCATTTCGCTACCACATTATGTATACTCAGTCTGAAAAATATAGCTCATCCACAATCATCTCATCGACCTCTCTTCTGTTTATGGGTTTCAAGTCCTCACCAAAAACCATAAACGTCATAGATTTAATCTACAATGAATGATACAAGTTCAATTTTGTTAGTTATGTTATTTTATTTTGTATTTTGATAGCGAACAACAGCGAACAGTGTACTGATCCATGTTCATACTGTGTATTTGTATGTTCGATGGGTTTTTCGGACGAAAACGCTTACCTGCCTACCTACTACCTATGTCAAAAATAATGAGAGCGAGCTATATTGTGAAATGTAACACAAATTGAGGTAATGTAGCAACCGAATCTAGCTCCTCGGAAAAGTCTGCTTAATAACAGTCGAAAGAAAAGAGACCTGTGCTCAACTACGCGACCTGGACAGAGATAGGACTAGGCTAGTTGGCGGGTTTCTGCTCCAGTTGGTGCCTTCAGGCAGGACGTTGCTGTTGAGGCACCTGGACTGAGGTGAGCTGGCGTAGGTCGTTCCCTTCTAATAATCCTGTTATCGCAGATCCTTCCGTGTCGTGACGTGAATCCCATCCACTGCTGCGGCGGATCTTACGCAAAATTATCCTCAAAATAGAAATCCCAGCGCCTCGTGGTCGTCGGCCCCAATTAAGCACTATCGGCTAAACCAGTAAAGCCAGCCTATAGAGCTGGCGACCATTAGGGCTGATCATGGAACTATAAGTTCCATTTTCCACTCGTCGTGGGCCGTGGCATTGAGAGGTCGCACAAATTTGAAGATTGGGTGGTAAATAATACGTATTTTACAGATGAACACATCTGGAACGAGTATTCCATTTCGATCAACTGATATGTAATTATCTTGGCGTCAACATACCACAAAATATTTACTTCAATCAATAATGGTTTTATTTGCGACTATAGTCTCAATTTAAATTAATGCAATGCCTAGTAGAGTTTTGCCCTGTACAGTACAAGGAAAGTCAGAACCAAAAGGTGCACAATTGTAAATAACTATGGATAACATGAATTTGTGTGATTGTAAGATTTATGTACATGCATTCAAAAACACTAAAATAACTAGAAATTATATTGAATAATTCGTATCGCAGGTAATTTATAATTTTACACTAATACATCACTTATGCATCAATATTATTAAACCTGAATAAAATACATTATCCACACGAGTACTTTTAAATAAATTCCTCAGGAGCTAAATTAAAAACCATTCGGATATGTACAACAATCAAATTCATTACAACATCCATCTTGGATGAACTCACAATATTGTCAGCGGGCACAATATCGTTCGTTGACTCCTCCAATAATATTGATCCAGGTCTATGTTTCAGCCCCTCAGTAAGGGTACTCCGGCTCGATCTTCACTCCCTATTAGCCACCTCAACCATCTTCGAGACCCCCTGAGCCTTAGTGCGACAACAATGAATTAAAATCCAAAATCCTTAGCTGTAGAAGAAAAATCATCAAACGAATACTCGTGAGTTGAATGGAATAACTAAATCCTCCTGGACTCTGGGGAGGCCTAAATGCTACGGAGTAACGAGAAAACTTTTATGTACGAGTATTCAAGACCAATGTGATAGCACACATGCGGACACAAACAAATTGCAGATATGAGTACCTAGTCATTTTCGATTTAGAAGGTCATCATGCAACAAGAATTTATGAGCGAATTTCAATTAACAACTTCCGGATTTGGCACTTTTTACCGAGTTTCAACACTTTATGTTCATTATTCCTTTCGGAGTAATAGATATTTCGGAGCAAAATTTGGAATTTGAAAACCGTTTCTGAATTCAAACACAATTACATGCCAACAGACCAGTTGCTACCAAATTCCATTCTTCTAGTTTCTGCATTGCAACATAATATTGGGAAAATTCAGTGGACTATTATCTAATTCATGTAACCCGGAATAAATTTAGCTTTTGGAATCAAATTTTTTCTTAGATCGATTTGGGATTAAAAGTTTAAAGTACAAATCGATTCATTGTCATCTCTTTAGGAGACAAAAATTGTGTACATTTCCAAAACGGTACTTGGTACCCAGTGTTCTATTTCATCTGCAATTATGGCGGAATGTTGGATGGAGGAGACGAATTCAGCTCTCGATCGAAATCCTCGTTGTTAGGTACTCTTGGTTCTGGATATTACGTCGTGCAACTTTCCAGTTTATAAATAGACATTTTCTTTTTCTTCAGATTTAAAAAAAAAAACAATAATGTGATAACAACTGTCCCTTTCCTGAGGTTTTTGTTCCCTTCGCGGTCTCGTCATGACCGCTTCCATCCAACGTCCGGAGGCGGTGAGGTTCACATTTCACGGGCAAATGATGCTGAAAACGAGGAAGTCCTTCCTGGTCGGATCGGGTAGAACGGGTCAGGCAGGTTACGGCGAGGAAACGTCCGATATCAGCATCCCAGTACCGTTGGTTAGGTGAAAACGATTGCTCCCATACTTGAAGACCGGATATTCGTATAAGCAAGGAAGAAAAGGCTGTTTACTCACTACGTTGTGTAAGCTAGAGGATATCTATCTAATTTTGATTGTATGCGGTTGATTTTGACTGGGTCAAAGAATAGCCTGCATATTAGAAGGCATATTGGCCTTATTTTCACAGCGCTAGAACAAAGCTGCCCTCAAGATGGATTCACACTGGAAGTAGGAGCCGAATTGAGATTAGTACGACCATAATACCCAGGATTTATAGTCACGGAACGTGGTTCAACTTTGTTCCTAGGTGGCCAATGATCATGCCTGTCATCATCATAGGCTGTTACTCAACCCCGAGGTATTATTTCTGTATGGGCACTTCATCATTTCAATTTTTACTTCTCGGATTTGCTCACTGGAGGTATTGATGTTCGTTTCCAGCACCTAACTTCCGGGGACAGGGAGTTCACTCCTTATCAAACCATCATTACCATTTTTCTGATCTTGAAAAGTACAATAAGTGAGACCAACTGAAATGAATCTACGAGGAAAAATCAATGTAGGTACCTACTATAAATAATAGGTCCCAAGGCATGGGACCTTTAGAAGCTGGTAGTTCACGAGGAATAGAGATGTTGCGCATCTGAACTTTCCGTCCCGTGTTGAAATAATCCATTAATCATCCAGTGTTATGTTGATAAGATTTAATCCTCTTCTCCAAACAGTGTGACACGTAGGAATGAAACAACCATGGAGTCAAAATACTCCTTGGAGGAAGCTGACGGTTCTAAACGGTATCCTACGAATGTTTGACTATTCAAACAACTCAGAATAGCGTATCCATATGTACATGTGATACAAACATGATTTTGGGGTATTCATTGTGCTGAATCATGTGGTGATCTTTGATTATATATCATGATTATATATCAATTCGAGATCATCCTAACGAGATGAATGGACCATCCTAGAAATTTAATGAATCTGTTGAAAAGTTGAAATTTCTTCGCGTGAGTCGGAAAATTTATATCACCACGCAATTCAGCCACCAAAAACACCAAATTCATACATCACATGAGGTACTCGCAGTTTAATACATCCACAAAACGTAGGTTTCCATCACTTTTTGCGACATTATTGCGGATTTGTGCGCGTTTTACGCACTCAAAAATTCGAATAACCATTTTACCATGAAATTTTAAGTAGAATCCAAGTCTCCAATACAATGGGCTCCTCATTAAAAATTAAAATAAGAGAAGTTAGTTAAGTGTCGAAATTTCAATTTTTCTCCGAATTTTGATTTTCGATTTATGAGATCTACCTAAACGATAAATTGTGAGGAGTCGAGTGGAACGGAACATTCTGTATAACTTCATTTTGTATTTCACCAAAATGTACCCTTGAATATTGGTCTTGGGATTGATGAAGGTAAGCGAAAACATACCAATGAATAAATGAATGACTTACAACAAACTAGGTACTTTATGATCTGAGTAATTAAATACTACTAATATATACCTAATTTAAAATTTACTAATGATGCTGTAATATATACTATGTATTAGCTGTAATATTTTCGTTAGAAATGATTGTGATTGATTGGTTCAAGAGGTTTTTCCAGAACACCTCAAAACGGCTTGAAAAGACTAAAGTTGTGTGAGAGGAAGAAAATAAAGTTGTAAAACAGAAGCAAGTACCTGACTTGAAATTTTTATCCTGAAGATAATGAGATATGTAAAATCATTTTTAGCGCACCATGTACCAATTGTACACATCACATTTCTTAGACGAAATTCATTGTTTTTATAACCAAAAATATTGATCGGATTCCATTTCTAATAATTACAAAAATACTAGGTTATAACACATTTTGTGGAACGTACCAGACCAGATATTTCATTATTATTAGTGTACTGACTTGTATTTTACGGTTTTACGAGCCACACCTACTTTACTGAAAGTTAATCAAGGTACCCGCCTTCTACACTCGTTATTCCAACAAATATAATAGTATCTTTTCATTAAATATTTTTATTGATTAAATTGCTATTCGCATCCTTCAGATTTAAATAATTCGATAATAAATTCAGGCAATCCGTGTCCCAAGGATAAACAGGTTTGCTTACTTATATGTCATATTTATGTTTAACCAAGCAACCATTGTTTTGTTATATGGGCCTCGACTTTTTAAGTAACAATCTGGATGACTATTTAGTAAACAATGAACTTGAGAGTCCATGTTTTATTTTGAGAGGCATTGTGGACAGAAGTTGAGGATTATGAAAAGTAAGATCCATTCATGTGTCGAATTTTCAAAGAATCGTTTTAACCGATTTTCAGCAATTTTTGAGGTGCAGGAACTTTTTATGATGTGAGTCATTCTGATAGGAAATTTTGCGCTGATCCCGAATATGCCATGAAAAGGTATATGTTCGTGGTCATTTTAAGATGTTAATTTATTTAAGATTGTACTTTTCACCCAAACCCTCGAAAACACGTTTTTAGCGATCGATATGTGGATAGTTCCATCTGTCAAAATTACGAAAAAATCAAAAAAATTTCTTCTAGGATGTTTTGTACATTTTAGTCGTCCATTTTAGGACGAGCCGTCCTTGCTGTTCTTTTATTTGTACCTGCCTTGTGTTCCTGTTGGACTGTGGCCGACCACAGATAGGTATGCACATACTCATCTGTTTTGAATACTTTCTTAGTCTATACTTTTAGGTATTTTTTTATTTTAATTGCCACCAACTGAAAGTCATGATTATTCAATAGCAAATGACTTCCTAACTTCTGGGGAATCCGTGACTAGAGTAAATCAAGCCGAAAGACGACCACCCCTGACCACAGCCAGTTTTTCGAAGGACAAGGTTGTACGTCCGTTCTGGTATGCAGATGACTAGGCTGGCCGTAAATGTGGCAGTGGCAATCTTACCTCTGCGCTGTCGACTGTTTCGGAACAGACATCCCTTCGTGAGCATCAGGCAATAGCTTGTTGAGGTCAGCCTCACCATAATATACCCGGATGGAATGCAGATCGTGCGTTCAGTGTCATGGTCAGAAGGGTTATTTAGCTCACGGTTTATAGCCTTAACAACCTGGTAGCTTCAAACGGTGGTGGTGTGAATGTTATTTCAACTCGTTCAACGATCGGTAAAGCTTTGCCTTGTGTCACGGTTTCAGACGTTACCGAGAACCGACAACTGACTCATTTTGGTATGAGGGTTCAGATGACTGAATAGATTAACCGAGATAGCCTAAAATGGAAAAGGAACGCGACATTTCAATCATGATTCTGGCCAATGTAAAGACAGACATAGTACATACGATTTTATTACAGAAGAACTCGTAGTTACTCAATCTGGATCATTGACATGGGACAAGAAGAAAATGAGCTCCAGTGGATGTCTCCATGATTCACTCGACAAGAAACCAAGAAAATGCCAATGGATAGGTAGGTAGGTACCTACCAATCTAAATGTCGATTGTTATCTCACCGAAAATTACTCACTGGCACCGTGGACATACTCGTCCTGAACTTTCGATGAGAAGATGGAAATACCTGAGGAGGGTTTTAATAATACCTTCTTGGAATACCCAAAATGTCACTAACCCATTGCATTAATCCACCTCCCTACAATTACCTCAATCCCGCGGTGATGGAAATAACACTCTTAAATTTTGTCTGCCTTGAATTATAAAAGCTGCATTCGTCTTACTAGTTACACATAACCGAAATTCTGGAAAGATAAATATGAATGGAGGAAGATTTTAGATAAATAAGTGATAATGAATCACATTGGTAGGTGAAAGGTTTTTTAAACCTGTGCGGTCCCTGTAGGTAAACCTATATTCTGCTTTATTATGAAGATTGGAGATGAAAAATTTAGCAGTGATATCAATCTCGTTTTTATTTTCATTCTTACACAGTTCAACTGCTCTGATAGGAGAAGGTATCACCCGCTTCGACTATCCCGAACTCATGTTCTTCATTCAGATAGTATAATTCCTTGCCAGAGAGCTGACTCACTTATTTGTAGTACAGAGTCCAGAGTCTCCAACCTCAATAAACTTATCTACATTGTTAAGGGCTCATTTTATTTTAATAGTCCGATAGGGACCAGATACTATACTTTTCAAAGAGTTGATATGATAGCAGCTGAGTTTTCTGTTTCTTTGGTCTAACTTATCTCGTTTTACTAGCAGCTTAACCGCAGACAGATTACACATGGGTAGGTATACCTACCGTTTACGCATTCACCTCCCATTCTGCGAGTGGCTGAACCAACGGCTCTCGCCTCAGTAAATTTGGGTGACCCGTTTACCCAACGTCAAACAATGGAGGACGAATTCAGCCTCAGGGGGCTGGGGAAGCCAGTAGAACTGTTGCACTATCAAACGGGCCTGTCCGGATTTTCAATAGGAGAGCGAATCGTTACGTCACACATGAGACCGTGTAACATACCGGTCTCAAACGGTGACCGTCTCCAACATTTCGCCGACAAGTGCATAATCTACACATTGTGGTTAGTGAGGCATACAACACATGTCTCAACAGAAAATGTGTACTTTCCACACCAATTTATGACTAGTACCTAGGACCTAGGTACTAGTCATAAATTGGTGTGGAAAGTACACATTTTCTGTTGAGGTATTAAGAAAAGTATACAATTTCACCAAGCCAGGACAAACTAATGATTGTATGTCAATTTTTTAACATCAAGTTTTCCACTGTTTTTCTTTTATTTTGAATCAAATTTATGTTAGAACATTTTAAACTTAAAACTCCAATTGCGTCGATAATAAGACCTTTTAGGGAAGGTTTCACCATAGAGAGTTAGTCAAGAATCAACCCTCAGGGGCGAGTTCACACCAAATTATATGAACAATGATATAATCCGCCCCCGAGGGTTGCGTCTGGATTAACCCACCTCAAATTTTGGGCATCATCAGGCACCTCACTACAAAACAACTGGAATGTGTAGATGTGTGATGTGTATACGTACGCATACACTGGCTAATAATAACGGGAGTGAAAGAGAAAATTTCCCCTGGAAAATTAAAGTGGAGTGAAAAGAAAAAGTTTTCCCTTTCCTCCAAGTTCCTTAGTAAACCATACTCACGACTGTGTAAATTGCCTTGTGTAAAAAAAAGAGTTGACCAAATAAACTATTTTTTTAGAAAATAGAAAAATTCGAGTTGAAAAGCTTTGTAGAGGAATAAAAAATAAACGGTAATAATCTAAAAGGTATTAATCTACACAATATGAGTGATTATTTCACAAAATCAGTCCACGTTGAATAAGATCAAGACTCAAAAACATACCAACGGGGAAAAAACCATCTTTTGGTTACAATAATGGTATTTTGCTGCGAAAATTTATTCCCAGTCTCCTAAAAAGACGCAGTGGAAGGAAAGTGAATCACTGAATGTTGATAATTGCTATTTGATTTGATACTCGCAGCCGCCAAAAATATCTAATATCAATATTCTTCTTTATTCGTGCAAGTGAAGCAAAAAAAGTCTACTTGAAATGTGCCTTAGAACTTATCCTTTAATTTCCTACACTGTTGGAATCCACCAAAGTCTTTGAGATTGGGGAATCGTATTACGAGCACGTCCTCTCGTTACCTAACAAACAGGATCGTAATCGAAGTAAAATATGGGCGGGAGTTCGTGATGACCACAAGCGTAGTCGGTCCGCGGATCTTCGCACTCGCGACGTCTTGACACGCACCGAGTGGTTCGCACGCCCTTCGCGTGGAAATGTCCACTTTTGACCTCAATAATACAAACGACCTTAAAATGTTTGGCTCTGGTGTGTAATGATAAAATAGTTCCTAGTCTGTGAGGTTATTACAACCTCTTATGAGCGTCGCCAGTTCCATCGGTGTCGGGGGGTAAGCAATAGGCCAAGGAGACGTATAGTGAATTCAAAGCACAGTATTTGCAAGATGTTCCCTTTATCGACTGTCAACCCGTCATCGGTTGCTCAAGTCCAATTACAAGTGATGTACCAAGACGATTGGAATCAGACGTTACTTGCATCTCTAAAATTCTACAAGGGTTGAACCATGATAGTATTTGTCCACAGTTGTTGTTGGGATAATCGAATAGCGGTCATACCTAACCATACATGTGATGTTTCGTAATTCGTGTTACGATCAAAACCACCAACAAAATCATCTATGTCAATCAGTGGTCAGTAATTTTCTGTGTAACCCCGGAAATACTTGACTAGTTTTGCCTCCTCACTACCGAAGGCAGAAAGCTATGTATTCGTGCAAGAAATGCAAAAAACATTTTGTCCTCCAAAATCAAAATTACCACTTGCTTTTTACGTTTCAGAGCTTTCTGAACAATTTTGGTTCGGTGTCTGTCTGTCTGTCTGTCGGTTAAATTTGGAGGGCAGTTGGGAGCTGACTCCAAGATAATCACCGAATAATATCGCCACAATTTGATGAGTGATGGCTACTGTGCATACTCAAAATTGAAATTTTTTCCCATTGGCATAACTCTGAAACTATTCTACCAATTTTGCTGAAATGTTCGCTAACTGATTCTATACGTCCATTTTACAAAAGTGAGGAAGCTACACTGCTCACCCAACTTGGTAGACGTTTTTCTAATGTATTAAACTACACATAGTACGTAGGTAATACCTGGGTACTGAGAGCGACGTTTTCATACAATTTGATATTCTGACATTTCGTTCTCCAGTTATTCTTATCGCTGGTATAGATCCACACTTGGGCAGGAATGGTTCCACTTCCATATTCCTAATGACTTCACAGAGAAAATGAGAAAGCTTCCGTTACAATGACACTGACCTACACTAGGGGACTCACTAGAACTGTATCACTTCACTGAAGGATGCAGCAAAGGTGGAGGGGACGACCCAGGCGCCTGACACTGTGAAGACGAAACGAAAAGAGGATCCCAAGAGACAGGAAACCCAAGGTCAGCATCCCCACCATAATAAGCTCGTTGGGTCACAATACCACATTTTTCTCCATCTTGGTGAGGAAAATTGCATTGATACAATATTGTTCTCCCGAGGAAAAATGAGAAAAAAACATCAAAGATCAAAGTAGGTACATACCTTTTACAGATGCTCATATTATTATTACCTACATAAAATATTACGAGATCTGGCAGTTAGGATAGTAGGATACAAACAGCATAACCCAGACCGGCACATAGGGGTTTATAGGAGCTATATTATTGTTAGAGGAAAGTATAAAAACAGCCTAACCTGGCCATGATTTTCCTGAAAGTTACCACGTTTAACTGGAAGTGAGTGGCAAGAAATTCAATAGGTGTTTTGATTATTGCGCAGCTAATTAGCTGTTTTAGGTAAAGGAACATAAATTAATATAGTATATATTCAGAATCAGCACAAAGTTTCCTATGAGATGGAGAGGTCCATATTTATTCCTGTGCAGTTTTCCTGTGTGTCATTTCGTAAGTATGTTGGAATTCAAATGAAGAGATCCAATTTCTGACTCCTGAAATCCCTTAATGTCGTATCTTAGGTCATCTATTGTTCTACTGATCGAAACCCTCCAACCAGGTAAATCTCTCTCGTTCCGACATGACTGACATGGTGCTTATCCTAGATCGAAACCGTAGAGCAGGTAGCTACTAACCGAACAACCCTATAGAACTTAACAGGTAAATACCTATTCCCACCAGTAATAGGTAGACTAATGACAACCTTTTTTCATTCCCACTGTCGGCTTAGTTGTTAATCAGATTCAACACCCAGCTTAACTATGTCTTTTAGCATGGAACATGCTTTAGCCTTGACCTAACTGGCAAAAAGTGTTACGTTTTTCGGAAACGGTATCGAGTCACTAAATTTTACTATGCGATATTTTGTTGTGACGCGGTGATTATACAGGGTGATTCAGGACGAAAGCGAAAAAACTGGGTAAAACTGGACCCTGAATGGGGTAGAATTCCATCAACCTCACCTTTCTATCTCAATCCGTTCCCAAGATATGATTTTTTAAAAGTTTTTTTTCTCAGAAAACCACGTTTTTGCCATAAAAACCCACGTTTCTTCACTTTGAAACCATTTCTTTCCATTTTTGACCACATTTTCGGATTCAGCTTTCAATTTTCTATACACCCAATGCACATTTATATCAGACTCGACTCGACATAGTTCAGGGACTAATTTGCAACAAAAAATGTCTCTTAGCAATTTTCTTCT
>JAEMON010000002.1:33190577-33216000 GCA_030264115.1 Lygus lineolaris
CCCCCCCCCCCCCCCAAATAAATTACACATTCACATCGACATTCGCTAACTATCCCAATATCACAGTCAGCTTGAGGAGATCACCGGTTCAATACTAAAATTATAAATAGATTACAAAAACATGTGAAAAGTAGGTGTTCAAGCAAGAGTACTAGGTAGGTGCTCTGCTGCTAGAAGCGTAGGTACACAAGGGGGTACTTGCATGGTTATTTTTTATTTCTTAATTTGAAAGATCCCAATGAGGGCTTTCCAAAAAGGAGTTATATGAGGGGTATCCGACGATTGAAAGTTACCGAAGATGAATGGGTCTTGTAATTAGAACCTAACAGACGTCACAGACCCCCCACCTGCCTGGGCGGGCGTCCGTCCTACCTTCTGTACACCATGTATCCCACTCAATGAATCTGAAATCGCTCACATTTTCTAGGTAGTTTGGGGCTGGGTCATAGGTTGTACTTAGATGGTTCTGATTGAATTTCGCTGCAGTCGGTTCTGTTGTGAGGAAACGAGAAAACTTTGAATCCTCCGTAATCCACAGCCTTTACTTCCTAGATCCCAAAAAGTTTGGTACCTCGTTGGAGTTACTAACTATGTAAGTATTGATTATAAAGTACGGCTGAGCCGTGTAATATGATGGATATCTCTAGACTAGTTGTTTTCTGTAGTGGCTGATACTTCTACTTATCAAAACCAGGCTAGCATAACAAGAAGTAGTTATCAAATGGTCACCATAACTTGCCACTAGCTTTTTTTTTATTGGTGAACCAGCGAGCTGTATTTGGTGAAGAGAATTGTTGACGGTTCTGCAGAAGTTTGTTCGTCGTCATGTCGCGCAGCTCCAACCTGTCCCCGCAAGACCTTAGGGGGGTTTCAGGCCATTGGTACATCAGGTAGTTTACATGCACATCACAGCTGGGCGTTGTTTGCAAATTCATTCCAAGTTCCGAAAGCCTTCAACAAGGCTTGAAAAAAACCTCGTTTGTTGAAGAAGTTCTAATTTTTATAAAGATCAATTTATCTAATTTTAAATTTCATCTTATTTCAGAGATGTCTACTCACTATGTGTTGCATACCCAGAACCTCTGGCAGACAAGCTCTATCACGAAACGCGCCAATTCCTCAACAATCATGTGAAATCCTTGCTGGAAAAGGTATGCGCTTCTAATTGTAATTAGACGCAGTTTCTTCCGTGACTTTCATCGTCAATAATAGTATTCATTCATGTGGATCTGTTTTACTTCCTGCTTGCAGTGAATGTTTGGAATCTTAGGGCATATACAGCGGATTCATTCATTTTGTGTCTCTTCAAAAATATTAATGAAAATGATGATGTATTGTAGGTTGTCATATCTGGGGAACCCAACCTTCTTCGTAACTATTATCAAGCATGGACAGAATACAGTCAAGGAATCAACTACCTACACCGGCTTTATTCGTGAGTTCGATATTTTAGTTGAATGTTCATAATGAATATGCACAAGTATGTGCATTATGAATATGGCTATTCTATTTGTATGACGAATGATAGTAGGTTGGTACGGGTATGGAAAACCTGGAAACGTCTGGGAAAACCTGGAAAAGTCAGGGGAAAATTGAAAATCTGGAATTTCACGCAAAATACGGGCTACAAGTATTTATTAGTTCTTGGTGAGACTAATGCTTCGAATAACTACGAGGTTTCTAAATTTTAATAAACGCGTTTTATCATTTTTCGTTATTTTAATCTACACTACAGAATTGATCATCTGCATTTCTGTAAGTTACAAGTCTGTTTCAGGCATTTATCAATACAAAATCTAATTGCTTCCTCACTGTTAAAGGACCCTCGGAAGCAAGAAGTGAACGAAGTTTGTTCTCCAAAATCAAAATATCCACTTGCTTTTTACGTTTCAGAGCGTTCTGAACAATTTTGGTTCCGTGTCGGGCTGTGGTCAATTCCTTGTCCAAAAGTGTATGAAGTTATGGTCCGATTTTGATGGAATGGGAAACTTGCATGGGTTGGAATTTTGCATTTTGAACCTCAAAATCTGACCCCCCTAATGCCAATTTTCAGCTTGAAATTACGTCTGGGTTAACCATAAAACAGGATGAAAGGGAGTCCGTTACGTCATTTAGGCTAGGGAGCTGAGGAACCCGCCCAGGTAGGCGGGGGCAGTAGGTAAATAGTTTGACATACCAGCATTTAAAAAATCACTAATCAATAATTGATAATATAACTAACATTAATTATTATTATAATTATATTTATCAGAAGTCCCAAAATCGTTTAATTTTTCCTTTGAGGGGATCTACTGATGTGTGTACCTATTCCACTCATTTTCAGTTATCTGAACCAACAGCACATCAAGAAGCAGAAATTATCGGAAGCTGAAATAATATATGGGAATGTTACACCTGACGACGAAGAGCAGATGGAAATTGGAGAACTGGGTAAGATTTTAAATGTGATTGTATACAGCTTCCACATAGTTCGCAGAATGTCTTACTGCTAATGAACAATGGGGTCTGCGCATGAGAAATAAAAATTGGAAAAAACCCTTTAATTATGTTATTTGAGTTGCCATGACTAGTTAACAATATTTATCAGGACAAAAAACTCCATGTGGGAACAGAAATCGTCATGTTAAAGTGGAATGTTTTGAATTTCGCGGGGTGGTGTGACGTAGGTAGCTCCAGAGGTACGTACGTCACACCCCTGCTGTCCCCTTCAAAACCCGTTCGTGTCGTTCCGACATTCTCCGCATGGATGCGCTTCGACCAATCAGCGCCCTCCATTTCCGCGCGCATTTCTTCAAACGTTCACATTTCTCTTCGTCGATAAACAAATAGGGAGACCACATATTTATGAAATAACCCCACTTTGGCAATTTTGAATCGATTCCCTTTCAATAAAAATTGTAAAAAAAAATCATGCGCAGACCCCATTATCGCTTCAAGTATAATAATAAACAAAATGGTCGGGTACCTCATCACCAGAGACGAGTAAATGTTGAATGACATATTATAATGACATCAAATGGCCATTTTTCGAATAAACGACACATATCACCGAAATTCCAAATAAATGACATAAATCGGACGTTTTCGGGCCTTCTTTCCCCGTGCCTTAGAAATACAGTTTGTTCATATACATATTTGTGCTCTCTTGGGCATCGTCCTCAAGATCCCTTACAAGGAAGACAGAATAACAACCCCATCGATGAGGGGTTTTATCGAATTAGAATGCCCCAAGACTGGAATGCCTTGATCCCTTAGGACAAGAGGAGGGAGGCTACCAGGCATTCGGCATATAATCTGCCTAACACCTAGGTAGGTACATATCTAATGGAGCAACTAGCTACCTTTCTAATCTTTGGCAGTTGTACATTGTTCCTAACGGTACATTCCCTTTAGTAAGCTCTTCATTATATCTCGGGGTTGTTCCTTAGGGAACAAATTGCACGTATAAAAGGGAATGTGGTAAAACGTGAGAGTGGTAGTCTGAATATTGTGTCCTGTGCGTCAATATGGCTAAACCTCAAACTTTGAAGGCTTCCAAATTGCTTGATTCCGAATACGCTCTATCAATTGCTTGAAGGCTTCTGAATTGGAGAACCAACTACACTACATTTACAGCATTTTTGGAGCACTGAAAGGCAAGATTGAATTTCTCCAGCGGCAGAACACGCTCCTCGTCGAAGCAATGGAAACCGTTGAAGAGTTCTGCAAGGAGAAATGGGCTGGACAGATGGGGAAGAAGGCAAAAGACAAGCTTGAGGCTGTACCCAAACGTAATCCAGCTTGGGTGGACATTGGACATCCGTGCGATAGCAGCGGATCTGAGAGGCGAAGAAAAAAAACGTTACCTGACGGATGGACGGCAAAATTGCTGCTTATAAAACATGTTCCTGTATCCTCTGCTGATGTTGAGCGATCGTTTTCAAAATTTAAAATAAATTTTAAATTCTACTGAAGTGAGAACTTTACAGGAAGAAGGAAAAACTGAATCAAAATATTGTATCAAGGAATCGTTTTGCTAAAACTAATTATTATAACTAGAGAGAACCCCAAAGCATACCGGGTGTTTCCTAGCATCATCCATCCTTAACTTTTATTTTTGGAAGATAGGCGGTATCGCTCGGTTTCAAAAAAAGAAAAATATAAGCGGTATCGCTGTTTGAAAAAAAGATAGGCGGTATTATTCATATTTTTTATGTAGATAATTGCTTTAGGCAGAAAACAGAACACCATTTTTTAAACTCATTTTTTCATTAAAACAATCTACCTACGCGTTCTCTTACATAAATCACAGTATTATCGCAAAGTAGAAACTGTATTACTCGAAATTTCTAAGGCACATTAATTCAGGGGGTAACTTTAAAGAAGAAAAACTTACGAGGTTTTTTCAAATACATCCTAGGTCAATAAAAATAAAGAAAAGTGACGGCGGTTGAAAGAAGGGTGCACTTCACTAAAGAAAGGTAACTTGTTCCAAGACTATAAAGTTAAACACTTTTTAAAAATCACACACGTCAGTCTGCATTGAGATCTTGCAAAATAAATTCCAAATAAAAACATCTAGTGCGAGGCTACACTACTTTTCTCACCCCTAAAAACCCATCTTTGCGGATTTTAACGCTGATTTCGGCCCTCACTCTATTTTCGTGGAGATGAGGGGTTTTGAAACTTGTTTCTACTTGTTGGAAGAGTAAGTCCTGTAAATTTCATTAAAATCGTTAGAGCAGTTTGGGAGAAAAGCTAAAAACGACGTTTTTTCACGTATTTGAGTGAAAAGAATTAATTTTACTGATACAAATTTAGAATCCCATACGATTTTATTTTTTAATAATTATTACCTATTTAAACTTGTAAATACGCAGTTCTTATCATTTTAGAATGATTCTCCTTGTAAACTTTGTAGTCTTCATAACATTATTATTGAAATAAATCGGAATTAGTACCTACTGATCGTGTTTGTAAGTTTTCCTTCCTTTTTTCTAGGGTTTACAATGATTTTGAACTCATTAGGATAGCCAAAACTTGAAAAATAAATGACATGAAATAATTTATAAATGACATAAAAGGGCCACTTTGGTCGGATTAGTGACATGAACCATTAAAAATAAATTACATAGATCGCAATAATAAATGACAAATGTTACTCGAGTCTGCTCATCACTTTGATAGGGTAAAGATGCTAGGATATTGTAGAATGGAATAAACGATAAATTTATACATTCCTGAGATAACGGCGGGAAATAACAAGATAGAAAACGTCTGCCAAGTACGTGAGACACATAGCTCTCTTATATCCTTAATTATGATTGTTCAGATCATTGAAATGAGGGTTTAAATATCAGCCTGACGTAAACTACCTGTCGAATTTCAGCGAGATTGGACAACTAAATGGCAAATTATTACACAGCGGTTGATTAAATCCCGAAAAATCTATCGAAAATAATAAACCGCTGTGTAATGTTTTGGAGTGTTTTTCGTCAGCTGCAAAAGCCCCATTCCATCGTGCCAAAGTGACCAAAGACCAAGGATGCTTCAGTACCGTTCGCCAAGACCATTACTATTAGCGAACGATTACGTCACAGTTACAGTTAGTAACAAACTACCGCAAACTCCCGCAATGTTACAAATTCCCTATTTTTGTTTGCCTTTATAATTTTCCCCACTTTACCACTACCTAATCACTGGAGTTGCCCATTTCTGTTATTCTGCTGAAGATAAAGAATGATCCGATTCTGATCCTCCAGCTCTAGGCGCTCAGCTAAAAATTCATAGCTGATTAGTTTCATGAGGCCGATTATGCTTCGCCACTTGGTATTGGTCATAGTATATCGACAAGCGTGGCAAGAATTTATTCGCTCTTCTCCAAACATTGGAACCAACGTTGTGTTTTGACAATGACCCACTATATTTGTTATATTTGTAATCTACAATATTCATTGTTTCCCCATTCTGTCATCATAATAATGATGATAATGGTTTCCCATACGTCAGGCCTTGAAATATGGAAAAGAAACATGATAGAGCCTCTACAGTCCAGCCTAGTGAAACTTTTGCTCGAAGGCATTCACCAGGATAGAGTTGGCGATGCCCAATCTTCTTCTTCTGAAATTATCAAAGGTGTCATCCATTCATTTGTTGGTGTTCAAGAGTATAAGAAGAAAGATAAACTCGAGGTATGATTAAATTATATAGCATTGACTTATTAAGTTGAACTTTTGGCAAATCAATTTTTTGGTGAATCAATTTAAACTTTGAGAAAATCAATTTAAACATAAATTTTTAACTTTGAGCAACTAGATTTCTAACAACCAACCTATTGGCCAAATGGAATTAAACTTCTGGCAAATTAATTCAAATTTTTGAAAAATAATGTTATCTTTTGAAAAATTAAATTGAACTTTCTTTCAGCTACCTATGTTAGTATAAAGGTACCTACTTAATCGGTTTATAATTACTTAATTATTTAATTCCATTTTTTGTCAAAAGTCTAATTTTATTTGTATAAAGTTTAATTCCGTTTGCTAATTTGTTAAATTTATTGTTCCTAAGTTTTAATTGATTGAGTTTTAATTGATCACAGTTTAATCAATTCAATAAAAGTTCATATTGATTTGCCATTTATGTTTAACTTGACGTTCCAATGTATTATATATGTATTTGTATAGTTACCTGAACCAAGCTAGCGATGATCCAAAAAATGGTGATCCCCAACTTATTAGTAAGCATTCTCTCTTGAAATTGTGTCTCGAAAAAGCATGGACAGTTTTAGTTGCTCACAACTGAGTGAGTTATATTATTATGTTATTGTTTTGTGGATTGTTTTATCGTGATTTTTCATAATGTTGTTTTGCGTATTTCATTATTTGTCAGCTGTACCGAACCGTTTTTGAGGCGCCTTTTCTTGAAGCTACTGGAGAATATTATCGAAGGGAAGCCAGCAAGTACCTACAAGAATGTAATGTGTCCCAATACATGGAAAAGGTTACCCAGCGGTTAAATGAGGAGTCGCTTAGAATCCATCACTTTTTACACTGCAGGTATTAATTTTTCAAAAACATAAATCACGTACAAGTAGTTATATCTGAACCTAGGTACCTATGGATAATGAATTGATATAAACGTACTCTTCTACCTGACGCTTCGTGTATCATATCGCATCGAGATCCTAACCCCCATGATATGTACGCCAAATTCAAGTAATTATTAGGTGTTAGGTATTTAAACAAACTGTTACTGGTTGTATACCGTCGTTGCTGTAAAATCTACCTACCTTTCTATTTAAAAAAAAACACCACCTCTTACTTGATATTGTACATCATTATATTGGGTAGGTACACAACTAGTTTTAAGTTGCAGAACATTTTTCTTTATATTGAAAGTATTTCAATTTTTTAAAACTAGTGCAGTGAGCAATTTTCTTTGGAGGCACCCCTTACTCCAGCGTTCTTTGAATTTGAATTGATTTTATGTTTTTTCTATATCTTTTCTAGTTCTTACAATGCTGTGCGAGCGAAATGTGAAGAGGAGATGGTTGCTGGTCATTTGAGTTTTCTCCATTCCGAATGTGAGGCGATGGTCGTTGAGGAGCGTAGGAGTGATCTGAAGAACATGTATCCACTCCTCCACGCTGTTCAAGCCGGTCTCGTGGTCCTGGTCAACCATGTCATGTCCCACATCAAACAGCAAGGCCTTAACGCAGTCACTGGCCTTTTTGGGGAGAATGTAATAATCCTATTCATAATTAATTTATTATTAATCGAAAATATCACATTTCTATTTCGAGCAAACTCATATTGGGAAACATGTCCAGTTCACTACTGCACATTGTAGCAAAAAATTAGTTCTTCAGTACGAGGGACCAGTTTGAAGAGCATTACATGCATTAGTTAGCATGTTACATGCTTTTGCTTTGACTCTAGAATGGGTCGTCCCCCAAAAGATACCTTTCGCAAAAGCTAACCCGTTGCTATAGTGACTAATATATAAATGATGCGAGCCTTTCAACTACTCAGTTTCAATTTATCATCAAGAATCAGAAATGCCTCCCCCGTGCAAAAGCATGTTTATGTTCTTCTGTCTGTGTAAGTGCGAAAAATTTGACCTTTTTAACTTTCTCGTTAAGTACCTGTTGTTACTGAAAGCCAATAGGTGCCTTTATTCGGAAATGGAAACCGATGGCATTATTCCAGTGAATTGGCTGACGACATTTATAAAACCATTCGAGCTACCTATGTTCCCCCTTCAACAGTTACCAAATTTTATTTCAGATGCACGTACAGTTTGTAGAGAGTATGTTGGACGTACACAAAAAGTACAAACAACTTATTCAAGACGTGTTTCAAAGTGACCAAGCATTCATGGGTGCCCTCGACAAAGCATGTTCCTCTGTCATCAATCACAAAATCAACCCGAAACAACCTTGCCGTTCGCCCGAACTGGTAAAATATGTCTATTGTTCACTACTGCTTATGCGATTATGTAATTTCTCCCTGCTAACTAGAAGTTTCGAGATGTCTTATGTTTATTTCTTATAATTTCAACCAGCTTTTAGGAATACATACGAAATACGTCTTATTTTTATTCAAGTTGAGGTAGAGAAATTAAGTTTTGGATGATGATTGGTGAAAACATTCTTCAAGATGATTTGTAAATGGCTCATACCATTTGGATTACTCAATCTTCAATCCGTTGACTCTCGACTGTAAGCAGCCTTATTTGCTAGTGAATGGTACAATACTGAGTTTATTGGGCTCATAAATTCATTCACAAATCCATGTTCTACGAACAATGTGTTCTACCATGTAGGTAAAAGTAGTAATTACATTGATGAGGCCAATATTTTATCATGAATCAATGAATGAAGTAAGTATATTTTTTCCAGTTTGTTGGCTATATCGTCCCCTGAAAATGAGTACCCTTGTTGTGTATTTTTGAGTTCCGAAGAATATTCCCAAATTTAGGTCACCCGGTCGAAATTGGCTGACTTTTCTTGAGACCATGACGGTACCTAAAGTTCAACTGCTAGTCTCTGCCATTTATTTCATATCTTCTACCCACATTTTATTTGGGTCTTACTATCAGGAATTGTGAAAATGTGATATAATATTTCTAATATTACCATAAGGCTTCTTTTTTCAGGTAAATTCTGATTATTAACCCTTAAGAGATTTAAGAAAAAAGTGTTTATGTATTTTTAGTTGGCGAAGTATTGCGATACTCTGCTTAAGAAATCCTCAAAGGGTCTATCGGAAAGCGAAATAGACGATCGGTTAGCCAACTCTATCACTATCTTCAAGTACATCGACGATAAGGATGTTTTCCAAAAATTCTATTCAAGAATGCTCGCCAGGCGGCTGATTCATCAACAGAGTCAATCCATGGACGCGGAAGAAGCTATGATAAATCGCCTAAAGGTATTCCTTTTTTTTGGTTTTACTCTTATCAAGTAAGAAAGTAAAAATGAAAACTGGTTACAGCGGCTTACCAAAATGTTATTCTGTATCCAGCTGCTAGGGATCCAGTGGATGCTAACTTTCACCGTGTGACTCCCGGAATTCGACGTATCACAGTCGGGATTGATTTTACTTGGGGTTACGTTGCTTGGACAAGGGAATAGACTAAAATACGAAAAATCTGAACGAATCATTTACTTATATTTTATTATGCCGCAATCCCAAATAAACAATGGATGAATGACGAACGAATAAACACACTAAACAATAGACAGTTTGTTTTTGTTCTTCGTCTCTTCACAGAAACGTGAAAACGGTTTTTTTCTAACGTGAAGACCTTTTTGTAACGTTGAAACTTTCTGGAACGTGAAGAGCTCGCTCTCCCCCCCACCCTTTCCTGGGGTAAGGGTTTTCTTAATTACACGGAGAGAACATATCCTTTCACGTAGATAACATCAGAGTGCAAATGCAACCGTGGAAATAGAATTGGAGCAATTCCATGCAAACACCCAAGCAACCACCATGGAAGTAGGAATAGGAAGTTGATTCTAGAAACTGTTGAAAATAAGTTTTGAAAATAGAAAAAATAGAAGCGAAATGAGCCAATGAAACAGAAAACAAGAGGGAATGATGGATCCAACCATCCAAAGATGAGAGTTGAGATAAACGTGAATACATGGAACTTGGAGATGAGTAATTACATGGAACTTGGAGATGAGTAATTACATGGAACTCTTCATATTTCCATGCATGATTAAGTACACGTGTCACGTTAACGACACAATTTGTTTTTACTTTTTCACGTTCTACAAAAACTGCCCAAAAAAATCCTGTGGAGGTTAGCATCTATGCGTGCTCCCTCTAGACACTCTTTTCCACATTTTCGTGAAGTGACAAACGGGAAGAACGAAAACTGTCTAATAAAAAATTCGAACAACAACGACAGAAAAACAGCGGCCAAAGCAGAATGTGGTTATAAGGAACTCCTCTTGCGCCCGTCATCGCTCTTGTCAGCTGATAATCCGTGTCCCATGCATAGAGCAGGTACCGCACTCCCGTTTTTAATTTAGCTGCCCTTGCTGTAACTCTCTAATAATACACATACCTTCGGACGCGGCTATATAGTAGGTACTTAGGTAAAAATACACTTCAAAAAGTATCTTGGCAACTCTAATGTATTTAATATTCTCGCTGAGGTAGGTTGACCTTACTCGGTCGGTCATCTATCAACTTATTTACACCAAAATATTGGAGAAGGGGAAAAAACATCTTAATTTGTATTATGTTTTCAGCAAGCCTGTGGTTACGAGTTCACTAATAAGTTACATAGGATGTTCACGGACATATCGGTCTCTAATGATTTGAACAACAAGTTCAGCGCATTCCTCAAGAACGACAATATTGACTTGGGAATCAACTTCTCCATATATGTGCTGCAGGTATGGACTGCTATCCACCTAAATAGCAATATATCCACTAATTTCCTTCTCTGATATAGTTGACCAGTTTTTTTTTCTATCTATTTCATCTCGAATAATTTTCGAAATCACACTTTCTAATTTGAAATATTCTAGTAACCTCGCTTTCAAAGTTTTGATTCCTTCCATAGCTGCCTCAGTTTTGGTTCTCAGGATCAAGTTGCTTCTAATTAAAATTAATAAAAGCAATTGATTATTTATTATTATTAATATTTATTAATAATTATTTATTCTTCCCAGTGAAATTAATACTTTGTCTATTCATCATCCTCAATGTTTGAGCTCAAAAAGCACTTACCTACATGCAAGTCATATAGGTATTGGTTAAGAAGTATTGGTATTCATAGAAGACAAGGGTACAGAATGGTAAAAGGGATGTATGTTCACTTTATTCACATTGTCCTAGTTATTGATTTGTATAAAATTTATTTGTTACTGAAATCTGAAGTTTACGAAAGGTTCTCGGTAACTGTACTAAGTACTACATACTGAGCTACTTACCTCGTTTCAGGCTGGTGCATGGCCTCTAGGACAAGCGAATCTCACCTCATTTGTGTTACCCCAAGAACTGGTCAAATCTGTCCAAATGGTAAGTCAAAGTAAATAACCTACATCCCTACAGCAAACTCAACGTAGTTCGGCGCGTGGTTCCTTGTCTACTGAAAATGTGAAAAGATCATCCTCAAGAGCTCACACAGTCAGTTGAGCTTGAAGGGTTTCCTTGTTTTCATACCCCTCTTCTGATTCCCAACGTCATCAGACTCGGGATGAGATATCAAAGGCATAATATCGATATCGACATTGATATAGAGCTCTCGATATTGATATCAGAAAAATTTGGACCATCAATATCAATATGGACATTATCGGCTATATCGATATTGAAAGGGATTTGTCAGTGTAAAAGCAGAAGAGGAATGAAAAATGAGTCTGCTGTGGTTTTCTAGCTCCTTATCCATGGCAATCAAGGAGATAGAAGAGAGATCTTGTCCTTTCTGGGTTACGCCGTGGGTTGGCGAGGAAACAGGCTGAGGCAGGGGGATTTCCATGTCAGATTCCCTCTGTGACCAATATTGATATTGATGGAAAGGATAATGATTTATCGATAATATCGACCGCAACGATATCGATACTGAATGTTGATAATATTGTATATCGATATCACCTCCCTACTTCTTTCAGCACCAGGGATTGGCCTGGTGTGCCACGTGCCAAGCTTTGTGGCGTTAACTCTACTTTGAATGTATTCATGGTTCACAGTTTTGTGTCGAATCCTGTCGTCATCTCCGTTTTCATTGACGTAACTCAATTCTCCTTTTACAGTTCGAGAACTTTTACCACAGTCATTTCAGTGGCAGAAAATTAACTTGGCTTCACCATTTGTGCCAAGGTAAGCTCCTGATATATTCAATTTTAATTGAATTATTGAATTCTTTGAGTTGATTATTGAATTTTGTCAGTCAAGTGAATACTTTTTTTTTACAGTACTTATTCTGCCTAGTGAAAATTAAGTATTCATGCTGTACATTCCTAATCACAATTTGGTCGTTACAGGCGAGTTGAAACTAGGCTACTTGAAGAAACCTTACATTGTTACGATGCAGGTTTTCCAAATGGCCATTCTTCTGCTTTTCGAAAGCACGGAGTCATTGGTCTGCTCAGAAATTCAAAACACCCTCCAGCTGAATGCAGACCAATTTAATAAGTACACGACCAGTCTTGTTGATTGTAAACTGCTGCTCTCTTCTACCGAAGTAAGGGTCTAGTTGCCACAAAGATACTTGGTATCAAGCACCTACATACCTACATTGTAGGTAGTACCTACATTCGGTAGGTCCTAATTTCATTATTGTATTCCAGACCATAACCAGCGATACCGTTCTATCACTCAACATGGAATACAGCAATAAGAGAACCAGGCTTCGAATAACAACCGCAATGCAAAAGGAGAGTCCGCAGGAGTTGGAGCAAACTGTAACAGCTGTTGACGAAGATAGGAAGCTTTACCTGCAGGCTGCCATTGTGCGGATTATGAAATCTAGGAAGATTCTGCGGCACAACGCTCTCATTCAAGAGGTACGTTGATGTTGGTGATTGAGTTGGCTTTGTGTTTCAAATAAGATACAAGTATATTACGTATTAGAGACATTTCGGGGAGTGGACGATTGTTAGGATTCAGCCAGACTTAATAGACAGTTTTTGCAGGTAAACAAGTAGCGAGACAGGATTCTCAATAGGATGTTACTAGGGAGAGCACAAACAGCTTCTAACCCCCGAGTCGTTTTGTACGAGTGTGTGAGTCGGGTCAAGAGTCGACCTACGAGACCTTGAATAACGTTAACATGCAAATCGAATGGAATTTGTAGGTTTAACGTGAGACTAGTGGTTTTGAAGTTCTTGTTGTTTAGAATTTTCTTTCGATACACAAAAATGAATATCGTTCTAGAAACCGTATGAGGCCATTTTGGTGAATGGTAGGCTAATAGACCTGATTTCGGAAGGCTAACCTACCTCCAGCTCCAGCAAAATCAGCGGGGACCTTGGGTGAGGAGGACCTGGTAGGTACAGAGACGGACTATTCAATTTGGACAGGATGAACTACCAAGGTGTCTATCTGGCGTTCAGATTCATCTGCGAGGCATACCATGGATAGCTCACACTTACATCTGTATCATATCTTCCCCTTTGTTGACTGAATTTCTGTTGAATTTCTGATGTACAGGTTTCACCTGAAGATGGGTTAAGCTAGACCTGAAACGTTGTGTGAGAAATAAACATTGAATGTGGTAGAATTTAACTCTGGCTCAATCCCGACTATACTCATCTATTAACTAGTAGTCTTCAGGTCTAGGTATTTATGTTGTGAATGAAAGCTCGACCCCTCCTCTTAAAAGGAGAGACAAACAATCGGTCTTGGTTGCCTAACGAGGGGTCAAGGTTTCATTCACAACATTTCCTGGAGGCTAATTTTAGCGAATTTTCGAAGAAAATGATTGTATTACAATGGCCTCAAAATTTTTGTAATGCACATTTTTGACTTTCTTCATGGAAATCCGTTTTAGACCATTCTAAAATGATTCCTGAAATTCAACACTTTTTCACGTATATATTTATAGATATATGTGTCACTCCAGACGATATCTGCCCGAGGGATCGAGATAAAAATTCCAAAAAAATTTTAAAATGTCAATAATATCAAAAGTAAGGATGAGTTCGTTGGCCAGAATTTTTGGAGTACTCCAAGGGGCAAATTTTGAAAATTTAGTTTTAAAAATCGCTGAAAAATGTGTTTTTTTAGGTTTTTGGTGTGAAATACCATCCTAAACATAGGAACATAATATGGTATATTCAGAATCAGCGTGAAATTTCCTATAAGAATTACCCACAAAATCGGTTAAAATTATTCTTTGCAAATTCGCTCACCAACTCATGCTGCATGAATGGAACTTTTTTAGCCCTACTAACTCAAGGAAGTTAACAGGGCCATGGCTGGGTATGCCACGGCGGCGCTCGCTCACAGTTTCCTGTCAGCGCTGTCCCTCGTCTTCCTTGGTCCACGTTGATCAGCACCAGAGATACGTCCCCTTCTGGGACTTCCACCCCTTACAAGGGACAGTGTTGTGCGTCCACAACATCGAGGTTGTAATCAGTCGATGACCTATCGACCCTGCTTTCCAGGGACCACCCTTCTTACCCACGCAAATCCAGTTTATAATGCTACTGTGTTGGTGTGTCACAACTGGGAATCCCAATGTCCCACGTTTTCACATTAGATGATACGGACCTGTGGTAGATATTAGAAGCATTGTGGAGTGCGTGGGTTTAATGCTTTATTTGCTTTTTTGGGGATTCACCCAAAATCTTTCTTTTTTTTTTGTATTTGTAAGTTTGTTGGTCTGTTACAGGTGCTCAGTCAGTCCAAAGCCTTCGCCCCAGCTATTAGCATGATTAAAAAATGCATCGAAGCTCTCATCGACAAACAATATATTGAACGCACCCCGAATTCATCTGATGAGTACAGCTATGTAGCGTAATAATATCATCAATCTATGTTATTATTTATGGTTTTCTGTACATACTCACGCTGCTGGCTCAGGATTCAATTTTTTCTCGTTTTGATGGTTTTATAATACCTATTCTTATTAGGACGAGCTATCATCAGTTTTACACGTTTTGAACTGAGGCCAGAGTTGAAGTAGGTACATTCTGCTTCTGCATTGCTGCCAATGACTTCCGAACTTTTGAGTAATAATTGCAAATATCGCTTTCTAAAAGTCGTCAATAATAAATTATATTTTAAATTTTTTGTTGAACATCAAGTTGAAGTTGGTCCATTTTATTTTTTAATCACAGCGTTTTACCTCTTGTACATTTTTTTCTTCACTTTAATTTACTGTACATAACTAGATTTTTACTTGTTAGTTTCTGAACGATATTGGGTTGATCTCGAAAGAGTCAACAATAATGTTTTCCCTTTGATGCCCAGTGTACCGCCTTGTATGACATTAGAGAGTTCCTAGGAGATCCCAAGAGGGATACGAAGATTCTTATCTAATTTTCGTATCGTATGGACTCGGGCGAGCAGAGCGGAAGCTAACCTGGTAAAATTTTGTATCCCAGCTTTTTCTGTATCGTGAAGTTTGTGTTGTATCCTAAAGTGACAGTTTCCATCATGGACGAATACTTGCATCCATTAAATTTCGGTTTATTGTCTACGAAAGACCTCAACATTATTTTTCAAGTGTTTGCTGAGCACCAGCACGAGAGGACTGTACCTCGATATGGCTGTAGAAGGTAATCCTGCGTTACTACGTCACTGATACAAACTTTCCGTAGTATCCAATGTGTCGTATTTTTGCAAACTTTACGAAGTTTCCATAAGAGATACGACGTCATATCTTTATATGAAATTTTACAACAGGTTGCGCATGCGCAGATGCTGCTGCAATACAATACGACAGTCCACGATGGGAAACTTGGTATCTCAAAAAGCACTCCTAGGAACTCTCTATTAAGGAACGCATAAAATTTTATTGTGATATAGAAAGTCCTTATAAAATGGAAAATTTCAAGTACAACACAAACACCATCTGAAGTTATTTTTCTCATTTTGCCTCACCTCTAGTCTACTTTGAAGAATACGAGTACAAAAAAGGTGTACCTTGGTGGATGCTACAGTAACCATCAAACATCCATAAAACATTAGCGTGAGAAGATAACACAGGTACTTGGAATGTAAAAGCACGTAGGAAGGTATCAACATATTTATTCAAAAGAGGATTACGATTTATAATACGTATTAGGTAGTAGTAGTACCTATTGCACTGTTTTCGTGTTTTGTGCAGTCGCTGCAAAAAACTTCTCTGGGAATGATTGAACTGGTTTTCATTGAGGAGATATCAGTATGTCTTCAGATGGCTCAGCTTTGCATGGTTTAATCCTGAGAAGGTCAGGATCTATTTCTGGAAGGGGCTTAGCAATGGAGGTTGAACCAAGTGGCATTCCCCATTCCATTCCAAGGAAGAGCGATCCAACAGTGTCTGGGCTGAAACCTCCTGTGAACATTTTGACATTTTCATGTCTTTCATATGGCACATAACTCAAAAACCGTTACGAAAATTGTCCCAAATGAGTTTCTGACGATTTCCGCGTGCAACCCAGTCGTTGCTAAGGGAATAGTACTTCGTCATTTGTCATCGGACAAAAACCGTTTACCATTCGTTGGAAACCTCTCGATTTATAGAACTAGAATACATTCCTCCCACTCGGTTGTCGCCCTTCGAAAAGCTGAGATATGCGCGTGACATATCCGCCAAACGGCTACATTTTCCTGGGAGGGATGACTTGAACATGTCTCAATGTGTTGCAGACTCGTATGCAAGCGTTTCGTTTATCCATTCATTTTTTACCTATGAAAATTCTGCAGGAACCTGGTTGACATCGATGGTGAATGCCGTACACAGCTAGGGGGTCGAGTAGCCATTTCACCATCGCGTATTTTCTCTCCCTTTCCAAATTTTCGTTGGTACCGCATGGGAGAAGGAGGAGGAAGTCCCACTCAATGTAAAATGGCGTTCGGGAAAATATCACCTACTTCTACAGGAATCTAGCGGCAACGTGTGAAACTAGAAATAATAGATATATTTAAAAAACTCGATCTTTCTGTCTATATCTGCACTGTGCCATTTCCTCAATCGATATCAAGCACCCACTACTCCCGAAGCTTACGAATATTACTACGTTGAAATGTAAATGTACCCCTCAAATTTCAAGATTTTGGTGACCTGGCGGATTGTGAAGAAACTCAGGAACAACAATTGTTCAGAAAGCTTTTCATGCACGAATTCCTTGCTACCTTTGGTAGTGAGGTACAAAAATTGTTGGAAAGCAGCGCCATGGTTCGGAAGGGGTAGCCCTAATGGTAATTGGCTGTACTAAAATCTTCAGCTCGTCGGCGCTAATGTTCGGCTTTGTCAAGGTTCCTTCTCCTTCTTCCATGGGTACCGTTACTGGATGACCACAATCATTTAAGCGCGATGCATCATGGGAAAATAATTGACCAATAGGAGCGCTAGTTTCAAACTAGTTGGAACATGGAACCAAAATCATTAAGGGGAAGGAAATGTGCTTCCTTAAAGTTATCTCTTGAGCTGTTTTTCTGCTTTTTCTAAACTTTTTCTGGCTGGAAGCTGAAGAGGAAATCTTCATAGTATTCTGGTAGCTAGCAGTTTTATTAGTTGATACGGAAACTGTAATGTCACTATAAGTTTGAGGTGTCAGGTTTTATCGAAACCACCTGCTAAGCTGTGTCCAAAACTCGAGCGGTGCCTATCACGCACACTCTGCGGTAGGCGATCTGCCTAAGTTATAGCCTAATAATATCAAGTTATTCTGCTAGGAAATCCTAGAAAGCTTCCATTATATTACTACTTCCATGTTACCCTTCCAAAAGTTGTCTGCCACCTATTGCTTGGACAAATTGGCGTTTGAGAAAATTAGAACGTGTTCTAAATCTGCCCGAGGCCTGAAAAAATCTCCGCCAGGATGCGCATCGTTCTATGGGGGAGGGGTGGAAAAGTTGACCTTGGGAAAACAGCTGAACAAGTGCCCTTCCCCCTCTTCACCTTCCAGGCGGAAAAAAGCTCAGAAAAAGCTGAAATACAGCTGTTGTGATATTATAGTCTTCAGGGAAGGAATTGATGTAATTCGTTTTCCCATTTCTGTCAGCTGATTTTGATACAGTTTGCGGCATTCTTCTTGTTATTCAACTCCTTTTTCAAAATTCCAATTAGCATAAAGTCACCTAATCCCCCTAGAGAATGATAAAATAGTAAGAATGCCGCCAACCGCATCAAATTCCGGTGAAAATTGGCTGACATAAATTATGATTAGGTTGCTTAGATTTAGGCATTTTTGAGACAATTCTGGGCTCCCTTGCCCCCTTAAGGTACTAGGCTCATCGTGCATGTCTTATGTGGCCCAACCTTCCTTCTCTCAAAATATCTATGAATAAAACATGACAAAAACATGATTCCTTCCTCCGTCTTCAACCGATAGAATGGATCATCATGTCATGTACCTACATGCGTTATCCATATATTTTTAAAAATCGTGAAGCGTGAATTGGATATGAGAAGTACTGTCTTCCGGTCGAAGACTGTGAAATGCTTGCAAATTTTTGTTCTATTAACCAATTAAACCATTCATGATTTTCTACACTTCCTATGTCAGTTCACTTTCAACTTCGCTCCTCGTTATAAATCTCCCTTACAATTGAAGGAGTGTAGACAAATACGAGGTATCTACCAAATTTACGATTTGTTTTATCAAATGAAGAGTAGGGGAAGAGGCATTTTTGGCTGGAATGGATGTTAAAAGAAGTGCAACGGTCTTCTAACAGTTCCCCAAGCGGATAATCCAATTTTACTAACAATAAGTATATAGAGTGCTCCAACTGAGTAAAAATATTACCTTGTAAGCTGGGTGGTGATACGTCAACTGCAGCTCCCCCAGGACTGTGGCAGACTGAAACATCAACTGCCACAGCAATTAGTAGAATGCAAGATGTTAAGTACCAACGTGAAACACTCCTATACATTATTTCACGCTCTCTATGATTATTAGGTACTTTGCTTGCAACTTACTCGGTAAGCTGACTAGACCAATCGGAGTTTGGCTGATAGTAAACGTCTGCTCATGGTTTTGAGGCATGTTATGCTGATCTTGCTTAGCCAAAAATTTCTCTTGCTTTCTCCACTTTGCTCTTCTGTTTTGGAACCATACCTACAATCATATTATTTATAGTCTAAGTTTATTTTTCAATTAATCATTGTGATAGCTTAAGATGAATTCGAATTACTAATTCTAAACAAGAAGGGATTTTGATAGAATTCCATTTTAATCAATTAGCGAATTTTCGAGGAAAATGAAGCTACTGCAATGGCTTCAAAATTTAAATAATGCAATTTTTTTGAAAATTTTCTTCATGAAAATCCGTTTCAGACGATTCTAAACGAATCCTAAACTAATTTTCATATTATGATGTTTATAACTATATACGAATGTGTCATTCCAGACGATATCTGACCCTGGAATCTATATAAAAATCCGAAATAATTTCAAAATGTCAATAATATCAAAAGAAAGGATGAGTTCGTTCGCCAGAATTTTTGGAGTACTCCAAGGGTTCAAATTTTGAAAATTTGGAACCAAAAATCGATTTAAAAACTCTCGTTTTTTGAGGTGTTTTGTGTAAATTACCATCTTAAACATAGGAAAATATTCATGGTACATTCGTAATCAGCGTGAAATTTCCTATAACAATCACCCTCCAAATCGGTTAAAATTATTCTTTGAAAATTCGCTCGTCAACTCATGTGAATGAATGGGACTTTTCTTTTAAAGTCTCCTACCTGCACTCTAGCTTCAGTCAGATCGATTCTCATGGCCAGCTCCTCTCTGAAGAAGACATCTGGATAATGTGTTTTGTGGAAAGCTCTCTCCAATTCCTCGAGTTGATAGTTGCTGAAAGTTGTCCTGCGAATTTGTGTTATGATCACTCAATAGATCGTAAATTCTACGTTCTCAATTTCGTCCAACTGAAGTTTCGTACAATTTTATTTCACCGAATCCTCAAGATTTACCTATATCTACGTTGCTTTCTCTTGCCGCTGCTTGTAGACGTCGTGCTGAACTGAGATATATCCAAAGTGCTAGTGCTTGGAAGGCTGTCATCTATCGGATCGCATTGGTAAGCTAGAAAAGCGGGAATGAGCGGATTAGCGCGGAAGAAAACCTGCTGTATTGAAACGCAAATCGGATGAGTTACGATTCCTTTGGTCAACGTACATAACCCATTTAGGAGGATGAGATCAAAATTGAGTTAAGGGTTATGGGGCCCGCACTGACCCCGAGCTCTACCCCGTCAAATCAAGTTAGATTCGTTATTAAGTTAATAGTTGGAATTTTATTTAGTGCTTACTAACGTGTTTACTCTTAATTTAATAGTGTTCCTTTTTCTGTGTCTCACTTCAACGTTTGGTCTACTAGTTAGTTGTGAGGTCTGTTTCTGGTGTATTGTTGTACTTAGGAGATACCTTTCTTTACTACCCAGTATTTTCTACGTGTACCTAACTACCTATGTATTAATCTGCGACGTAATTTCTCATCTAGTTTCTCAACACAACGTATACGACCTTTTTTAGTTAGGTATACTATAATGTGCGTAGTACGTATTATCATAGATCCATCACCATTTTCTAATTGGAAGGAGGTATTTTTTCTGCTAGGCCCCCTCCCGTCATCACTTAGAGCTTACTTCCTAAGCACATTTTGCAATCAACCTTTTCGTCTCATTTTTGACCGATTTCTAAAAGAACTAAGTACGTTCATTCGGTGTGTAATGGGACACATTTTTTTACATCTTTGTCCGGCCTTTATTCTGGGGTTTTTATTTGTTTATCAATGGACCGGGCTTCCTTTTGCTTTATTAAAATTTGAGAAAAACGGGAAAAAATGTATTAAGTATCTCTAAGAAAAAATTGTGATCTCTGAAAATCGAATCATTTTTTTTATCATTATTTTTGGTGGTTTTGCTATCATTTGTTTTTACTGTGTACTGTTAATCAATTCTAAACGTCTCCAAACTTCTAAAACAAAGTGTGCACCTTCCTCACGCGTATGTCCAAAAACGTACTTAGCTATCTTGGTTACCTACCAAAAAATTCCCGTTTTTTTAAAGATAGGTACATCGCTGCAACGGATATCGTCCTGATATGCTATCATCGAACTCGTCTCTCAATCAAATTCAAGGTAGTTACTATCATGAAGGCTGCTAAACACTTTACTTTTGGTTGGAAAAATACTAAATTTGGTTGGAAGAAATTTAAAAACATGGAACATGCTTTAGCATTAAACTGAATATTGCAGTCGTCACTTCTGCTAGCGTGCTTCACATAAATATGTCAAACTGAAAACTCCAACCAACTTACTCGTAGTTTGTACACCTAAGTACCAGTCTGGTACTTAGTTATTAGAAGGACGTGGTAGGAGGGGAAAATTAGCAGCATGAGATGCGGTGTGATGTGTAATAAATTCACAGCTTTCCAACGAGTGGTGCTACGCTAAAGCATTTTCCATGTTTTTAAATTTTTTTTCCAGCCAAATTTAAGGCGTTAAGCAGCCTTTATGATAGTAACTACCTTGAATTTGATTGGGAGAAGCGTTCGATGATAGGACGATGTATCTTTAAAGAAAAACGTGCATTTTTTGGTAGGTAACCAAGATACTGTATTCGTGGAGTGGAAAATGAGGAAATGATTTTTCCCTAGCAACGGTTGGTTGTTCGTGAAGAGCATTGCAAAACATGCAGTCACAATTTCGTAACGTTTTTGGGTAGATAGATCAAGGCTAATGCATGTTCCATGCTAAAATCGAGTTTGACTGGGGAACGGTAGTACTTCATTGACTGCATCGAGATCAGTTCAGTCATTCGACCATCCTGGTGCGAACCATCCTACGTACTCACTATTTCATAATAAATCAATATGGAAATAAATCTTCTTTCGAAAGGGGGTATGGTACATTTATTCTCTCGTGGTGCTTGTGAATCAACCTTGTATATTTGACGTAGGTACCTACGACTGAAATCACGTGAAAAGTTGGTAGGGTCGGTGGACTGTGGAATCTGGCTGCATTTTGGTTCAATTCAGAATATTACCATCAATTTACCCACTTGAACTTCAGATTTTTTTTGTATACAATATTCATGCCGAGATATTTCTATGCGGAGTTAGTATAGTTAGGTATGTACTTACTCGATTTATCTGACGCGAGTATTCCTGAAAGTAGTTGGTCACTGTCGAAACGATCGAATTCGTGTTCCAAATCACTCATCTTCGGTCACTTCCTACTATTTGTATATTTAAAAATTGATAGACGAAACGTTGAAAAACCTCTATACGTCCTCAGTATTTTCCAATTATCGACTTCCAGCCCCTACGGTAGGTATACTTGGAGAACCCGTGGAACTGTCCCTGAGCTCTTTGGAGGGGTACGGATGAAACGCTGATAGCTCGGGAAGCCTCCTAACTCCTCATCCCCCCGTTGCATAAGTAAATTGATTTTTTTCTTCTTTCCAGATCTTGAAATAGTTTCAGCTACTTACTTTTATTATTTCGTACAATGGTCCTGTTACCGAACTCAAATATCTGCTTCACCTCACGTGGCTTACCTCACCCGCGAAAAATGTCTATTCATGTAGTGCTTTACCTTTATCCAGAAAAACTTATGAAATCGCGGTTTCTCATTGAATTCGTCCAGTTTTCTCTGGATGCAATGAACTTATAATTTGAGTCACATCTTAAAATTATGTAGTTATGATTGTATAACGTACGTACGTCGCGGAATTTTCAAAATCGCGAACCGGGGGTGGGGGTTGGAGTGAATCTAAATTTTCCAGACTCCACCAGCAAAATGTCTCAACTTTCAAAAAATGAAAGCCAAGAGATTGGTCCCTACTATGAAATATTTATTTTGTTAACTATCTATCCAAAGATTGGCTGAATGCTTATGCGCAACAATACGCACAAACAAATATAAATTTTGGTAATTATAAAAATAATAATGAGAATTATTCTACCTTGGACCAAAGTCCTTGGTCTTCCACAATGCATAGGAATATTCAATACTAATAAAACGAAACCACTTATAAATAATATTGTGCTTATTAAGAAATACTGGAATTGAAATACGAATGAGTTATACAATAAAAATGTAAATAAGCTCTTTATTTAAATTAACAAAAAAAACTTTTAAATTCTGACTTCTTTTATTTGTTTACTATCATTTTTTTCTATCTTCACGGCCCGAAATGTCCCAACTTTTCCAAGTCGAAAAAGCAGCAAAAAGTTGGAAAATTAGAAAAACTGTCACTTCAAAATTCGGATTAATCCAAGTTGGGATAATACAAGCAGGACTGTTCCCTTACTTGGGAGAAATCAAACATTTTTGAACTTTTCAAAAAACTCGGAATTTCAGAGTATGGGAACTCCAAGTTATGCAAGTTGGGGAATCCCAACCTTTTCCTGGTTCTCTCCCTTTTCTTATTTCCTCTCCCTTTCTTTTATCTAATTTTAATTTTTATTATTATTATTTTTGTTTGCTATTATTTTTTCTATCTTTACAGCCGGATATTGCCCAACCTTTCCAAGTCGAAAAAGCAGGGGGGGAGGCCCTGGTGGGAACTTGTCTGTACCTTTAAAAATAGTAAATCCTGTGAATTTTATCAAAATCCTACGACGTTATATGGGTTTTATTTACCATGTCATTTCGACTGGTACGCTCCCAATTCCTGAAAGCTACGGCGATGAGGTCTGAAAAAACAGTCCTGTATCTCCTCTGCGGTAAGCTGATTAATCAATCACTACTTCCGAAGGTGTTGAAACCGTCACATTCGTTACACCTTTCTTGGAGCTGGTTGGAGGTAAAAACAATTGTTTCTTGTTCTTAAAAAAATAGGTAAAAAATTGTTCTTTGAAAATTCGCTCATCAACTCATGCTGCATGAATTGAGTTTTTTCAGGTTTCAATTGGTGAGGAAAGTAGTGTGAAGCCTTTCATGTTTCAAATACTTGATCATACCTACTATCGAGTGTTTTGCATATTAGAGTTGAAGAGTTACTTATTTAAAATAACGAATAATAATTGTTCGTTTTTTTTTATACGATGAAATCAAATTATTCGAATAAATAATATCGTGTTCGGTGTCGTTTTCGATGGTAATTGACCTGCTGAATCAAATGCACCTACTTTCAGATTGCCAACCTAAGCCCTAACAAATAAGTACTTGGAATTTTTTTTTAGCAAGTAGGTACTTTTTCAGAAGAAAAAGTTGACACATTTTTGTTAGGGCGGAGGTTGCAGGTCCCAAAGTAGTAGTTGCAATAGCAGTTTAATTACCTTGAAAATTAGACCAAAGTCCATATTTAATCCATAATTCATTTATTTGATTTATGCGAATTATTCTAATAATGTTTGCCAAACAAATTATTCGTTAAGTATTCGCATCTTCGAAAATGTCATTCGTATAAGTACGAATTTTTCCCCCATACTGACTTGCCCGAATTTTTTACTATACTGACTTGCCAATATTCTGGTAGATCCTAATTTTAGGAAGAGGCCTTCTCGTCTCCTACAACTCACATTCGAACAGGATAAGGTTGAAACAAAACGAAATTCTCTATTTCAATGTTTTATTAATAGTAAATTCAGCTTCGTTGCTAGTCAATGGGTTTGCAGATACTGCATACATACTAAGTATTGTACTGTTTTTAAAAACTACTTACATGGTTTAGAAAGTATTTTACCACGTGCAATTTCATCCAAGATCTATCATTTTCTATGATGAGGGAATGTAATTGGGCGCCTGCCTGTACAATTTAACAAACAAAAAATAAATATTCCCCACGTTTACAGTTTTGCGAGAGTATGTAACCCCATTATTCAAAATTTTCCATATCAATATTTTCACCTTCAAGTAGGTAGTGCCTATTACTCCGGTGTGACCATATTGCTTGATTAAAAAATTGAATATCAAAATAATTCATAACAACTTAGGTAGTTGATGACAATGATGAGTTACCTACCCATAATAAAAGTAATACCTACCTGAACTTACGCTTTAAATACCTGCCTAAAAGCCACAACGCATGAGCGTTTTTTCCCATTTTTCTTATTCCCAAACATGAAGTGATAGAAGGGCACTTTTCAGCTTTTCCGCAAGGTCAACTTTTCTACCCCTCCCCTCATAGCACCCTGGCATCCCTGGTGGAGCATTATGAAACACATTCTAATTTTTCCCGAACGCCATTTCGTGCAGGAGAAAAGCTAAAAGGTAAACCTTGGACACACAAACGTGAAGTGACGGTTCAGCTTCACGTTCTTTCTCTTCTTCAGTTGGTAGTTTCGAGCTGAAAAAAACCGGGGGGGGGGGGGGGGG
>JAEMON010000002.1:33237516-33252540 GCA_030264115.1 Lygus lineolaris
TTCCAAAGGTTCATTATTGAAAATAATAAACCAAAAGGAGCTGAATTGCGATTCACACCCATTGATATATAGTCAGCAGTTCTGTTGTGAACGAGAGCTCAATTGAACCATCAATAGAAAGGAGAGACAATTAATCACCCTTGAAGTTACCATAATTTTAAAACATTTCCCGTCCCCTACAGTTCTATATCGATGCTCACACCTAATAGCTGAGTTGCTGAACAAAACTGAGATCTTCCCTTTCTCCGACAGTTTCTTTTTCGTGAGTGCTTCAAGAATACTTACCTAATTAAATCCGTCTCTTAAATTCAAGTTCAGTCGAAAATTAAAATGATTTCTATGAATGCAGTACCTGTATACTATAGGTAGGTATTGAATTTTCTATTCGAACTCCGATTTGTAGATTCCTTCAGCTATTCAATCTGCTATTCTTTCTGTATTTGTCGTTTTTTCCATGAATTTTTCTTATGGTTACAGGGTCAGACCACTTATGCTATCAACCCTTGAGGACCGTTGGTGGTAAAGGGTGACATTGAATAAAAATTCTTTTAGAAATATTCACTATCTTCATAATTCTTCTCCTACCTATTATTTATAGCACTGTTTTCAGTTTTACATAAATGTTTTCCCACATTTAAGTAGGTATTTAATTTCATTAGCCCTCAACTCGCAATTCCAACACATTCAGGAGAGTTTCTAATCAAACAGTTAAAGTTGTACTGTTGCTGTTTCATGATTCTGAGCGTTCATATCTTACTTCCTCATTATTGTCGATGACAAACGGCAGGACGGTATAGTACAATCCATACATGCAATTCACCGGATGAAACACTCTTGTCTACTAACATTACCTACAACCAATATTGATGCACCAACTAAAATTGATGCACTAAAGTTAATATCTCCCTAAACACATCACACACTGTTTTCGTGGCATGTCTTACCAACATCATATATTAAATTTTTGTTAGAGTAGGAACACGTAATTGTCACCCTATTTTGCTACCACTGGTCCTCAACTGCCTACTACAGAACTATGTTTTGCAAAATAGTCAGCTCGTATCTGTATTTTATTTATTAATGTTGACCTGTTAAAAGTGCACTCTATTTACATTTCATATCTAAATCGTCGTAGCGCTCTCTCTCTCTCTCTCTCTCTCTCTCTCTCTCTCTCTCTCTCTCTCTCTCTCTCTCTCGCTCTCTCTCTCGGCTGAATTGAAATTTGTCTACTAGTCCTTCTTAACTTTCCCTTTCAATCGTCGTTGGAGATAGAAAGTGCCTCCAAATCCATCCTAAAAAAAAACATAATAGGTACAGCCTATGTACGTAACTCGTAACTGCCAGAATTCAGAAACGGAAAAATTAATAACTTTCGGTATATTTGCTGAGTTAACCTGCATCTCGGACCTTTTATACGGTTTTATGGTGTTCGTGGGCCAGCATCAGAGTTCCCCGAGGCCTAAGGGGGATGTTGACCTACTTGTAAGCTGAGGGTTGGTTGGGGTTAGCTTTCCCTCTCATGTCACTCCTACCTATTGAATAATTCAACTCCATACTGGGAGGGTTCTTTTTAAAGCCTTATGACTTGCTTCAAGATGACAGGAAGAAATCAAAGACATTCACGTCAGCCAACAGCCTATTGTTTAGGCTCGGGCGACCAGAGATCACAGAGATGAGTTTACACTTTTTTCTGACGAATAAATGTGTGTAAGTTTGCAGGGGCTTTCCTTTCAAATCATTTGTCCAAAGTAGATAGTGTAATGTGCTGTGGAAAAATATACTTTTATGCGAATAAAGAAAAGTGATTCCGAAACAAGAAGTGTATTCACTGGAAACTCATTCGCAACTAAAGATAGTATTTCTGCTATAAACAAACATAGTATTTGTCGTGTCGGCAACGACATCTCAAAAAGAATATCTGCCAAGGTAGCGTGGCATGTACCTTCCTCGTGTCCAATTTCTTACTGGTACCTACTAGACGTTTGATATGCTTATTACTTACCCATTTTGTGTTTAAATTATGGGAACACAACATAATATTATTCACATTTGAATCTTGCCTGTTTGGTTGCAGATAAGTGAAGTTGTGAGAGTAAGGTGTGAAGTGAAACAGTTAGCCTCAATCGCCTTGGAACTGGAGCCTTGTGTAAAAAGACTGTCTCAACAAACTATCGACGAAATGGTTAATATAAATACGCTCATCGATCACATTGCTAGCATGCATTCCCCTGACATCAAGTAAGTTATTGGATTTTTTCCTATTCTACTGCTCTAACTGTTTTCGTTAGATATATATTTGTGTATATTTATATATATATATATTTATGATATAGAAATATTTATGACCTTTAAAACTTGATTATAATGAGCAAAATAAGCGGAGGAAAGAGTAAAATCATAGCTTGTTCTAATAATAATGATTAGAATTAGATCGTATATCGGAAGTCCTGCAGATGTATTCATTCGTTGACTCTAGTTTCTTGACTCTACTTTGCAGATATTTGTTAGAGCATGGAGCTCCTAAAGGAAGCGCTGTACATTCCCAAGCAACAACTCCTCAACCTCCAGAAAAAGATATGAAAGGTTATCTTTTAGAGGATATCAATTTTTAAATCATTTCTACGTGCTCCTACGATGAGGACATAATATTTATGACACGTTTTAATATAATTTCAGATTTTGGAGTAGATGGCAAAACCGATCAATACGGCCGAACCCAGGATCATAGACTAAGAGGCGTCTTGGGTCATATTATTGATAAAGTTGGAGGGGTTGGTACTACTTATCGTTTTATACTATGTAATGTAATATAATCAACAACATTGAACGTTATATGTAGGTAGGTAACTGCTTATCAGGTAATGGGACCATATTGAAGTTATAGCAAAAAATTCGAGCCTATTACCAGGTATATAGGTAGGTGCTTACTCTTCAAATGGTGCAGTTTTGTTTCGTATTTCATTCCAATAATTGTGTGGGTAATGGACTATAGGAAATTTCTTTCTGATATTCCTTTCCTAGACCCGTGCTAAAGAAGATCGCAAGAAATCTCCAGTCCAAGAAGATAGAGGGCTAGTAAGTGGACGTGAGAGGGATTCTTCCAAGGAAAGGAAGGATTCTACTACGTCCACGAAGAGCGTACATACTGGTAAGTTATTGATCACTTTTTGATGATTTAATCATGTCTCTGTTTGTATTCACTGGCTCACTTGTTCGACATCTGATATCTGAATATCACGCAGGCACTGAGTTACTTATTATTATTAACCCCCTATATTTTATTATAAGTTATTACAGGGTGTCTCACGAGTTATGCACCACCGAGTTTTCTCCCTCAACAATGCGAGATAGAACGATACTCTTCATAATTTTCCACAAGGAATTCAACCAACACATTTTTGAGCACAGCGCGCGCTCTTAAATGAGCACAACGCGCATCAACTTCGTTTTTTCAGATGTGAACTCCCTTTTTTATCGCAGATTCGGATTTCACGCCAAATTTCATGAAGAATCACTCTTCACACGCAAATTTTAGTGCGCAAAAACGTGCGCAATTACGCTCCAAATGTGCGTTAAAAGCAAGAAATCGAGGTTTATGGGTGCAGTAAACTATCAAGTGTGATACATGATTTTAATGTATTTTTTCACGCTGAATAATGATCAGTCAAAAAAATGAGCAACCCACAATTTTGTTTTTGTTTTTCCTGAAAATTTGAAATTTGGAGGCTTGAATCGAAAATTCAACAACACCACGTTATTCTGCGTGGAAAAACACTTTCAAATCATGCATCATACTTTAATAGGTTTAACACACCGCAAAACCACGACTTCTTGCTTTTAGACCACATTTGGAGCGTAATTGCACACGTTTTTGCTCACTCAAATTTCCGAGTGAAGGGTCATCTCTTCATGAAATTTTGCGTAGAATTAGTTCGCCAAACGCGACCAGTGCGCCAGTGTGGTGCGCCAGTGTGGCGTGCAAAAATGTATTGGTTGATTTCCTCGTGAAAAATTATTAAGGGTACCGTTTTTCCCGTTTTTTATCTCGCATAGTAGAGGGAGAAAACTCGGAGGTGCATAACTCGTGGGACACCCTGTATATCGTTATGTTTATTATTAGTACGACAGGCACTGGGTTACTTGTTATTATTTACCTCCTATAATGTATTATTAGGTACGATAGATCATTGCATTTGAAGAGCACCATTTTAAGAGTATCTTGAGTAGTTAGTAGATTATATTGGGCTAAAATCTGCATATTACATTTGTGAAAAGTATAAATTATTTGGAGTTTATAACGTAAAAATACAAAATATTACATATTATTTGTATGTGGACCTATCATTATCAAAGAAAGGCCATCCAGCCCACTGCTGCATGATTATTTTGTAGGTCCATTTATGAGATTCGTTTGCGTGTTGCTGATCACTTGTTTGAACGATTAGTAGATCATGTTGCTCACTCATTTTCAATTACAGTTAGAAGCACGATAGTGAGTAGGTATATTAACTCATCCGTCATCAGTCATCAGGTTACTAAACTAAACTCCAAATTGAGCAGCATGCGTGAAGAAGTAGGTAGCATTCTTTGGGTCATTCTTTTAGTCAATTTTTGAAAAAAATCCAAATGATCTAAGTAATTACATCCCCTAGAAAATCGACATATTTTTGTTGCGCGTAATGAAAGTTTATGAATGCCTTCAGGTAAAGCCGAAACGAGCAAGGGTTGTTCTGTGTATCACACGATGACCGGCAAAACTCTACAGAGTTCAACTCCTGGACAGGTTGGTACCTTCTTATTGGTTCTTTAGGCAATGAACATCGTGCAGTATGGATAGGAACGCTGTTGTGTGCACCATTGATATCATTCTTCTGTTTATAATAGAGACCAGAAGAAGCTGCATTGCTCGTGAAGAAATGCATCCAGGAACATTTAGAGGAACATATCAAGCAGAAATTATCGCAAGCCAGCTTGCCTCGCTCAAAGTCTACATCAAAACATAAAGAATACCCAGGTACCTTATAGATCGAAGGTTTGCGCCGTAACGCTGTGTTAGCAATAGCAGTAAATTATATTAGATAGATTATATCGTACCTATTACAGGAAATTTTATGCTGCGACAGATTAGATTATTTACAAGATCTTGCCATGGATGAGAGTTTTCTTGTTCTGGAAGGGCTTATTGAGACTAGGTACCTAAACTACGGGTATATTCTATGAGCGTAGAATTTTATGGAACGTGAAAAAAAAAAAAAACAATTGTAACAACTTCTGTCGTACGTAGCGCCTCATAGGCAAACCCTCCTGGTGAGCGTTGCAGCCACATTTCTGCTCTATTATGTTGTCTTGACACTTCTTTCTCTGTTTCTAGTCGGGTGGAGGGACTATAGGAATGGCCACCCACAAGCCACGTAGAAGGCATTGGGTGGGTCTTTGAATTTTTGAAGGCTTCCTGGTATGGGGCCATGTCGCTCTCGGGCTAGGCGTTCCCTTATTGTTTGGCAGTTTGAAGTCAATTAAGTCCAAAAAGCTAAATGGAAACTCGTATAACGCAAATCAGTTCGTACCATAATGAGATGATTCATCTCTTGTTGGTTGTTGGACAGACAACTGTGAACCCTCTACACGTAACACTCACTTGGGTTGGGGGATACAGGATCAATTGACAACCCCCTGTGGTCCGAATAAAAGACGGTAAATACCTACCTCTACAGCCCAACTAGAGGAAACATGGAAGTAAAACCCACTCTTGTTCAACGAAATAACTTATCAATAAATCAATTTTTGCAGATGAAGATAGCGATTATCAACATATTTCAGAGGCTACAACTGTGCACACAAGAGCTCACGTCCACAAATCGGCCACCCCACCAGCCGTCTACCCGCATTCAGACACTGAAGATTCAGTGTTTTATCCTGACACGCCTAGTTCAGGGTATGAAATCAAATAGCCTTCTAGTTTTTCTAATAATCTATTGTTAACCTTCGAAAAAGCATGCAGCACGAGGTAACTTACTCATCTTTGCGTGTTGAAGTAGGTAGGTACCTACAATTCAGTTCACCTTCTTAATAACATACGGGGTACCTACCTACCCAATTAATAATTACTTAACTATTTGCATGGATGCATTGCCTTAATTACGGTTAATTACTGCTGCTGTATTCAAAAAGGTCTGACCTCATAAACCAGAACAGATTTTGCTACACCTATTCTTTCCATTGACTGTTTTGAATCCATGTGCGTTTTTAAATGCATGTCTCATACTGACAGTCCAGAGTAGATCTCATGTCTTCATTCATTTAGATTGGGTACCGGGATAATTATTGTACCAACTAACGATATTGATTGACATTTGAAATGTTTGTGGGTATTTTGAAATAATGAAATCCATATTTTTTAATGCAATTTTAGAAAACTTGTACAGGTACTACCTACATCAAGTAGTTTAGGTAACTCATCTCTCACTGCAATAATGATCACTCCTACCTATCATCTGGCGCTACATATTGAATGGCATGCTGTGCATATACATAATGCAGGGTGTACCAAGAGTCCCCCCCCCCCCCCTCTAAAATCGTTATTTATGAGTAAAACAATTTTTTTTTTTTGAATCTTCATAATTGTTTGCAAGGATCTCAGATATGAAAACGTTGTGCATTGTGCAAAGGCGCAAACGAGCGCAATTGACATCAACTTGGTTTTTTTCAAATGGGAACCCCCCTTTTTTTCAGATTCGGATTTTAGGTGAAATTTCATGAACATTTGAGCCCTCACTCGATTTTTTTGTAACGCGCAACCTGCGAGCCCTCAATCGATTTTAGCGGAATATTTGGTTATTTTACTGCCTTCGGGCCTTCCTAAAATAACCAAATATTTCGGTAATTATTCCACTAAAATCGAGTCAAATCAAGAAGCGGATAGCATCACGTGAATCAGCGTTGAAAAACAATCAAAATTCACTTGGGGTTCAGCATAATCCATGTTTTGCGCAATTTGGTGATTTGTCAACTTTTCGCGATCGCTGAACAGGTTGCGCGTTACAAAAAACAAGTTGGGTGTGCAGTATAGCTTCCTCACTTTTGTAACATGGACGTATAGAATCAGTTATAAAACATTTCAACGATATCGGTAGGATAGTTTCGGAGTTAGGAGAATGCCTATGAAAATAAATTTCGTTTGCGCATGCGCAGTAGCCATCACATATCATCCAATTGTGGCGAAATTCATAGGTAGGTAATTATTTTGGAGTCAGCCCTCAACTAGCCTCCAAAATTGAGCAAAATCCGTCCATTAGGAACTGAGAAATCTTAGTTTCAGGAAATTTACGTAATTGGTAGAGTACCTAGTTCAGGAGTTTTGGCTATGAAACTAATTTCAAATTGCGCATGCGCAGTAGGTAATACTAATAGAATCGTGTTGAAATTCGAAGGTAATTGTCAGTCTTCCACTACCCTCCGAATTTGAGCGAAATCGGTCAATTAGGAACAGAGAAATCGTAGTTCCAGGAAATTCACCCTCTAGGGTCTAACTCGCGTGATCCCTGAACATTTCACCGAAATTGGTCGCGTAGTTCCAGAGATACGCCCATGACAACTAATTTCAGGTTTGCGCTTGCGCAGTAGCTATAACTGATCCAATCCTGACGAAATTCATAGGTTATTGTCTTGGAGTCAGTCCACAACAACCCTGCAAATTTGAGCCAAATAGGTTAATTAGGAACTGAGATACAGGGGTGTCAGGAAATTCACGTTTGCGCATGCGCTCAAGCTACTAGTGGTCCGATGGCGATGAAATTGATAGGGGACCGTCACGGAACTAACCTGCATAATCCCTGAAAATTTTATCAAATTCGGACCACATCTTCATATAGTTTTGCCTGGGACAAGGAATTGACTACAGACCGACAGACAGACAGACACGAAACCAAAATTGTTCAGAAAGCTCTGAAACGTAAAAAGCAAGTGGAAATTTTGATTTTGGAGGACAACAATTTTTTTTTATTTCTTGCACGAATACATAGCTTCGTACCTTCGGTAGTGAGGAAGCAAAATCGAGTAAGGGCTCAAATGTTTATGAAATTTTACGTAGAATCCGAATCTGAAATGAAAACGCTGCAAATTATTACACAACGGTTTATTATTTTCTGTATAGACCGCCCATCTACAAACATCCTATTGACATAAAATACCCACCTACCGCGAGGTTCACAATCATATTATCTTGTGATTATTACAGTTGTATATTCATTCTTAAAGAAATTCAGTAACTAAGGAAGCTTCTGAAAGTAAACAACAAACTTGGTTCGGTGGAATAGAAAGAAAGTTGCATTTGAACAGCTGATATTTGAACGGAGATTTTGCCTACTCGGGAAGAATTGCGATTTACACTCGTGTTTCTGCTCTTTTTTTCGTTCAACCCTTAAGTCCTTACAGGGAGCGAACGGTTGGTCCTAAAACGCTCCGCGAGGTCTCATTCGGAGCTAAAAATTGTGTTCTATTCGAAATTGATGGAAAAAATACACCTTCCTATCTGAAATTTTCGAGCTAGGGCGTTTTGAAAATTTCATCCCCTATTTTCTACCCCTTAGAGAAGACTGACGGTAACGAAAAGCTTCGCGGCACAACTAGACCCCGAATGGGCCCGGTATACCAAATTTCATTCGGTCCACGGTAACTAAGGAAAGTGCCGCGTACGGCGGACGGACGGATTTTTTTTAATTCGATTTTTGGATTCTACGTATCTTGAAACATAAAACCTCAAATTTTTAGGGGGGTTAAAATTTTTTTCGTGCTCGATTCCAAAGGTTCAATATTGAAAATAATAAACCAAAAGGGGGTTCCCATTTGAAAAAACAAAGTTGATGTCAATTGCGCACTTTTGCGCCATTGCGAATTGCGCAACGTTGTCATATCTGGGATCTTCGCATAAAAGTATGAAGATTTAAAAAAAAGTTGTTTGTACCCCCATAAATAACGATTTTAGGAAAAGGGGGGGGGGGGGGGGGGGGGGGGGGATAACCCGTGGGACACCCTGTGATGTCATAATCAAGAAACGGTGAAAGAGGCAAATTTGTGGGACAAGATAAATAATATGTATCGAGCCGTAACCAGGTGAAGATACACCTTGATACCAAAGAACGTACAGTTTTTGAATTATTTAAATATTTCACTATTTCATTCCTTCCAACATCACTTTAAAACGTTACCTTCCTAGCCCCCCTAGTATCTACCTACCTATTCATGAGCTTTCCACTCACCTTGGCCTAGGCTTTGCACCTTGTGTAGAATTGTTTGGCTCACCTGCCTAGCTTACATTTGGGGGAATGTTGTTTAGCCGCCGCTCATCTACGGATGTTATGGACAGGAGGAAGACTCTGGTCGTGGTGATAGGGCACGGGAAGGGCAAGGGAGGGAAAGGGCGGCTGATGCAGAAACAGAGGTCCTGGGAAACGTTCCCGCCCAAACGGAGAAACCATCACCATGGCTCTAAATTCTACAAAGATCCCGAGTCCTTCAGAGGCGCCTTCGACCTCAATGGCTTGAAGAAGGTAAATTTGAACATTTCCAATTTTGTAAATATACTGACTGTACAATTGAAAGCATTTTCTGATTCATGACTAATAGGTGAAAATCCCTAGTTAATAATCTAGTAAAACTCTATAGTTCATTAGACCATACTGTCCATAGATCATTTATACATATTTAACCACTTCATAGAGGTAACACGGAGCTAGGTATAAGGGCTTATGCATATTTGTTGTGTAGCTAGGTAGGTACAAGTGTGCATTTTGACTAGGCCTTCTAGCCACCTAGGCTACACCCACCTCCTTTTAATAATTTCAACAATTGTGCAGAATTATTGCATTTTACTGCTATAGTTGGATAAGGTTTGCTTTTGTTTTTCACCCCCTTTGACATAATTGAGACTTATGTGAAGTCCATAACATTGCTGGATCAGTAATGCCCTCCTTCGGATTGTGGAAACCACTTAGCTCCATATGATTTGTACCTAGGTACCTTGTAGATAAACCGGTTGTAGTGAGTTTGATGGAAGTGAAACCTGAAGAAGGACTCAACTATTACATAGGTGTATACCTACCTCAAGATAGGTACCACTACTTACCATCTACCTTCTTGATCTTTTTTAGCGTTATCATAATTTAAACCTCTGGAAATAATTATACAACATTTTATTATTTCCTTTTTTAGGTAGGTAATTCTTTAGCATATAGATCCTACTGAATCCGATGCCTACATCGAACGATTCATTATTTTTCTGTATTGGTAACCCTTCTGAGTAGATCACAGTTCTTCCTCAATATACAAATAGGTAAGTTCTTTATTATTCAAGGTAACACAGGGACGGGGACTGGGTCCCACCGAGTGTATCCAATATTAAAGTGGGAGTAGCACATAAGGACCTACTTGAAAATCATCTTGTCCAACAAAAAAAGAGCATTGTAACTAATTATTTTAGGTAGGTACCTACCTAATGTTAATAGGCTCGCTACAAGAATTGACTTACAGGTATACCAAACTGTATAAAAGAAGAGATGGGTGGCGAAAATTGATAAGTAAAGTAAGAAAACATCTGGCGCGAGGCTTCACACTACTTGAAAAATGGCTATTTTTGTGGGTTTTAATGCTGATTTCGGCCTTCACGATAGTTTCCTGGAGATGAGGGACTTTGGAAGTTGTTCCAATACTTGATAGAAGAGGAAGTAAATCCTTCGAATTTCATCAAAATCCTTCGAAAGAAATTGGGGGGAGAGCTAAAAAATGTGCTCAAACGACGCTTTTCACCTATTTAGCTTAGTTTCTCCCCCAAATAATTGACTTCGAGGGTTGACATTCTTGCTGATTCCTCCTCATGCCTGTAGAAACCAAGCCGGATTTTTTGTTTTTAATCATTTTCGTGGGGGTCGCAATTGTGACTATATACATAGATACATACGTATATAGCTCCTCCTCGCATTCATTCACAATGCTACTTATTAAGAATAAACAAGGAAATTTAAACAAAACTTAGGTAAGTATAAGATAAATATTAAACGGTAGAGAGAGATGAATTGAAGGGAGGATGAAGATGGGAGGAATAGGCGTAAAAAGATGGGTAGAAGGGACCAGCTAGCTTTTTTGGGCAATGTAACACTTTGCAGCGCTTCTACTAAGCTGTGCTATGGAGGGAAGGGAACAACCAAAACTCGGAGGGGTAAGGAGTTCCATAATCAAGCATCAACCACACCAAATGACTGGCTTGTGGCTCTGGACAATATTACTGGCTATGCTGCACAATATTGAGTGCGTTTGACCTTGATGAGATGGCACGAGAGACAAGATAGGAAAGATAGGTTGGCACAAAGGCCTTTGATGATTTTGTATATAAGAAGATAGGTAGTGCCTGAGCTGGTAATATACCTACTATTTTTAATGTGGAACACGTGGTCACGGGGCTTGATGTCATGGACATATCTGACGGCATTATTAAATGCAACATCAAGTCGATGTTTCGATTTTGAGTCAAGGGAAGGGCTGAACAGGGTACCACAGTAGAGGAAAAAGGGGACAATTAGGACAACCACCAGATTGCTCTCAAGTTCAGGAGGGGTGACATTTCTTAATCGTTTCAGAGAGTGTAACAATAGGTACGAGTACCAACTCTATTTCTTCTCACACAGGCCGACAGCTTCGAGGGACACGAGGAAGCAGTCAGGACTTTGGTGGCAGCGGTTCAAGAAACAAGAACCATGAGGAAACCCAAACCTCCGTCATCCCTACCCGACCACAGCTCCGCCTGAGAAGACCACCCGACCGCCAGTAAGTACTCTTTCTAGCGGCGGTCTCAGTTTGATACTGAGTGGAATTCTGAAGTGGATATTCCAGATGGTATTGACGTGCCGTCATAAATGTTCTTCCTCGTTATATAGGTAATCCTGACAGTTATAATTTATTCTTAACCATCTCTTTATTCATAGATTTAATTTCTTTCGATTTATATATGTTAGATAATTCACAGGATACCTATACCTTCCTATCTAATTTATATTTTCATGTACAATATTTTGGGGAGAAATTATCGAACTGTGTCTCGTCATTGACAATATTTCCACCTAAAAGTTTGTTAGGATTGTACTACCCAACTATGACCCTCCCTCTTCCTTCCGATGACGTCGTTATTCGGCACTTTTTCTTTTAATGACTTGGATTCAAAGATTTTTTTCATTTTGAGGCCTGGTCAAAACAAGTGTTTCAATATTCTGCATCCCATATATTTTGAAAATAGTTTGTATTTATTTCAAAGTACCACTTATCATTTCCAAGTTACTTTCGTTTTTTACCTCTGAAAGGCTTGAGGAGCCTAGACACTATCCCTATATTTTCTTGTACCAACACTACCTACCAACAGGAACACAAACCCTTCTGTGGACAACTTCCACTTTGTATGGCTTACACCAATGAATCAATAATATTATTAAAAGGTTTGCAATTTTTGTGATCTTGTATGTTGAGCAATTGGCTCAGAAATAAGCCTAGATAAGTCGAGTAGGTAGTTTTTTAAACATAATATCAGGTGATATAATGTACACATCGTTATAGAATTGACTGGAAAACATTTCCATCAACAATACCTACTTTAGAGATTAGGCATTAGATGAGTAGATACCAATATACCCTGATGAAAACTCTCGAGAAAGTAGCTTGTAGTAGTAGGTATCTTTTTCACTATTTCAAATCAGTTTAATGGTATTAGTAAATGGACAGGGTCTTACTTAGAGAAACCTACCAATGTAACTTACCTAGGTAGTTAAACAACTTTTGTACTAACATAAACCCTACGGTTTCTCCTATACAGTAGACCTACTTCCGTTGACCAGTTAACAAGACATGCTAATCAAATGTCGTTAATTTAACTCAAACTATCGGATAATTCAGGAGTAGAATTATACGTCAATCTAACTATCAAAGTATAAGCGTTTACGAATCTGACAAACTACTAACTTCATTCCACATTTCCTGAACCTGAAAGCTAAGCAACCATTTTCTGAAAACTGACATTGTGCAGGCGAAGTGGACTAGTAGACTTGAAAGTGCTTCTACGAGTATAACTACCTAGGTACCTATCTTGTCACTGTAACGTTGTCTCGGAAAATCATGCATATTTGTAGGTGATTAGTCGGAATTCAGCCAGAAAATATATGTGTTGTCTCTATAATCATGGACGAATTATAAACAATAGGGCGTATCACGTTAGGGGGAATGGGACCCGCAGAAGACATGGAGAAAGGAACACGTTATTATAGGGCAAGGGCGGCTTTAGGGTGAGTTTTCAGAGGCCGAGCCTCAATATGCTCTCAGAACAGAACAGATAATGAACTCTGATATACTTATTACAAAGTTACAGTTTTTTTAAATTCGGCAGGGATTTTTTCAATGAAAAACACCTTTTTCTCACATTTTGTTTACAATCAGCTTTTCTGGACTACAACGGACTCTATCTTCAGGATTGACCTGTAATTGCAATGGCAAGTATACTGCTGATCAATGCCATAAACGAAACTACAAAGTAACAGAAGAAGGAACTGCACTCAAAATGATCTTGTGTTACCTAGGTTAGGTACTTGAAAACCAGCAGCATTGTGTAGTTTTGAAGATTGACCTGGGATTCCTACAATTCCTAGGAATTGCCGTTGGTCCAGAAGAAAGCTATTGAGGCTGCTGTTTGAAATGGCTCACTTCAGCCTTAATTACTACGGAAACTTGATAACCGTATGGATACTGCAGTGACAATGATTGATTCATGCTATAATGTTGAAAATAGCTATTTACACCCCCTCTCTCACTATGGCCTGTCTCATACCATACTTGATAGCAATATCTGCTGGTTAATTCTTCACTTATCCTGGTTCTTAGCGAAGCCTCATCAGATTCCCCGTCATTCTCTATACTAACACCATGAAATTGACAGGACAGGCATTGGTCAAAGATTAAATTCATTTCGATTTTGACATTTCAGCCCATCAGGCAATTGAACAGGTTTTCCCACAGTCCACAGGGGGTGGTTTTCACTTGGTCCAATCCTGATTTCGCCGGATTCAAAATGGTGGACCACTCCTTCGCGGAGCGAACAACAATGGGTTAACAAATTCTTTCGTTTGAGGTTTTTACCACCGAATTACGTTCGCAATGCTTTCAACGACCTCATGTTCACCGCACCAAATGGTACCTACATGGAATATCGTTCGCTTATTATGTGCACACCAAACTTACATTGAAGACGACCAACGAAGAAGATTTATTGTGCCCACAGCCTCTCTCCACTCAAGGGCAATGAATGAGGCATTGAGTAGCCATGAGCTAAATCATCAGAACAAATTCTGATCCTCCATCCTCCATTTGGAGGACAGCTGATGACGTCCGTGACGCCGGGAGCGGCAGAAGGACGAAGATCCATCCTGAAATGGTTGTTTACTTCACTACCTACTTTACTTATAACATTTCAACCCAACACATGTCGATTTTGGCAAAGTAAGAGATCCTCCTAGCTTGTCGTTTTCTTAAAAAATCATTCCCGCTAACGTGTTGCTTTCCAGGTCACATTCCTCCTAACGTGCTGTCCCCAAACAATGTATCTCTGTAGGTCAGTGATTCACCGATTTGTTTGAATCGATGAGCCAGTCCTTAGGATTAACCAAGTCTTTCGGTCAACAGGATATGCAACTAAATAAACGAATTTAGGTTGGTGTATTTTGGACCACGCTCAAATCTTCAAAGAAACTTGGCGTTTGCCACAATAAATATAAAGGTAGAATAAAGCCGCAGCAGGAACTAGAAAGTCAAGTAGACAGTTATTCCTCGGGTTGGTTGGCATTCAGACAGAGTTTTTTCAAGCTTTGGCTCGGTTGAAAATCAAAACGTGAACATATATTTCCGGACAATCGCTCAACGTTCGAAACAGGGTGAGGGTGAGCATGAGGAAGAGACTAGGGGCGCACCCAGGATTTTCAATTGGGGGGGGGGGGGGGG
>JAEMON010000002.1:33261583-33281793 GCA_030264115.1 Lygus lineolaris
TATAACTTCAACAATGTATTGATGAATTTGACAAGGTTCAGTAAAGGTTGGAAACATATGAGTGGAATTTATTGTTCCACTGGGTAGGTACCCTCACAAGCAGTTGAACTCTCAAGAGGACTGCTCGAAGCGTTACGTACGAGTAAATGACAATGGTGACAGTTCATAAAACGACAAAGCTGTATTGGTAGGTGATTTTTATTAAAATTCTTTAAACGAAAAACTGAAAAAAGAGAATACAACATGAAATGTAGCTCTTTTACAAATTTACGATCTTACAACAAGAATTCATTACAATAAATCTACCACATTACTTCTTGTATGTTAAATATATTTCCACTAGATTACATAGCTATAAGCCTTAACTAGCATCACACCGATATAATTGTATTATGTCTCAATGCACCTAGAACAAATAACATTCTACCTATTAATGTATTGATTAACACTGAAAAACGTCTTTCATCTTAAGTATATAAATAGGAAGAAACAATGTTCACTAGCGGAACTTAATTCGAAAGGTACAGCGGAAACGAAGAAAAAGGGTTTTCAGTGGGGGTTAATGGTTGAGACCTTCACGTGCATCAACCAACACGTTAATTACTTGTGAAACACAAAATCGTCTCAGAATCGAGTTTACCGAAAAATCCGTCAATCCCCGAGACGGACAGAATTCGTCTGCGTCGGGAGCAAACTGACGGATGAAACTGAGATGAAGAGTGATTGCAAGGTCGAGAAAATCCTGGTCGTATTTTTAAAAATACCTAAATTGGCGTGAGCCTTACCATTTATCGAGGAGTTATATACAAAATAGTAAATCATACAAAACTAAAGGTAAACAGAACGTAAATTTAACGTTAAGGCAGAGGAGTTCATAGTTTTGAGAGGAAATGAACGCAATTTGTACGGGCGATGACAAACTGAGCCCTGATCCTGGGGACCGTGCCGTGTCCGTAAATTGAGCTCTGAGCTCATATCCACTTATCCTGTCGACCTTTCTGGAATGTAAACTGAGCCCACCCCAAAAGATGGGAATGAAGAACGAGAAGAACCTACGTCATACGAAATACAACGATATAAAAGAGAGAGCGAGAGTATTTCGAAGTAACTAGCTATTCAACAAAAAGTTACAAGTAGGTACTCCACGTCAAAGCATACATAGGCACATATTTATACATGAGTTCAAGGTTGCACACCATAATGGCCGTCAGCGTCGACTCGAGAAACCAGACCGAAAGCCGACAGCGTTCCTGACAGGTACTTACTTCTCTCACAAACAAGGAATTCTTGCTTCCTGCGGGGATGACATGTTATTGTTTGGTAGGTAAGGTTGACAGGTAGGTACAAACTGATGTGGGATCAGTTTGGCACTTCCTTGAGTCATCCGATAACATGTAGTTAGAGGGAGGCTCAGTTTACAACGCAACTTGACCTTCAGATTAGCAGGACCTCCCAGGCTCAATATACATACACCCGCCCATTCGTACAGCTCTGGAGGTGGGTTGTTCCTGGAAGAACTACTCCTGAAGAACTAACTCCGCCAAATGAACTACTCTTCGACGTAGTTCACTTCACTGAACGGTAGTTCACCAGGATCACGGGCGGGTGATACTATCAACTCCTCGTGTGATATTCATGATTCAATGAACTACGGAATCCACTCAATCCCCCGCTACCTGCCTGCTGATGGGCTAGCGGGGGACTGAGTTAGTTCTTTTCTTAGGGAGGGTTCACAAGCTGTGTTACCTGTCATACGTATATCGGACAACACTCATGTAAGGATAGGGCCGTTCAGAAGCCCTTATGCTGGGTTCACAAGTTGCGTTACTGTCCATTGGGTAGGGTCATCAAACGAACGTTGTTATTCCTTCCTGTTCACACGCCAGGGACGTTGTGAATGCTCTCAGGAATGAACTTCATGACTCTCTTTGGACAGTGAGGACATGAACTGTGTAATATGAACTCCACCAGATCAAAGAAGCGTTTATTGGTAGTTTGCCACGCAGAATCTGAGGGATTGCTCGACCTAGAAAACACCCTCACCATCCTGTCTCTGAATTTCGCACTTCCTTTATCCCAAAGACGTAGTTGATCGTGTACAGCAATTGATCAGTCACAATCAATCATAATTTAAAAAAACGCTAATTGACAGGAAAAGAAAAAAAAAAGATTACAATTGGGAAAAACCCTACTATTTGTTGTGACATTCCTCTGGTGTCACGGATGTTACTACGTTTGGCGATTCTCCAGCAACAGTGCGACGTAGGAAATTCCTCACGTCCTCCATTCAACGAAACGCTGAGGGCTTCTGAACGGCCCTACCCTTACCTGAGTGTTGTGACTTATCCATTAATCACGTCAGTTTCCTCCGGACGACAGGTAACGCAGCTTGTGAACCCTCCCTTAGCACTGCGTTGAATGGAGGACGTGAGGAGTTTCCAACGTGCATTGTTGCGGAATGGCAATTGCGGATGTGGAATAAAGCAGTTCCCGAGAGATCACCGAAGTTAAGCTATCAGTGGAGTGGTTAGTGCTTGAATGGGTGACCGCCTGCCACTGGGGTGGTACCACACATCTCAGTATTTTCGCGTTGGGCCGTCGGCGATCCCCTCTCCACCGAAGAGGGTGAGGCAATGAGTAGCCGTGAGTGAAATCAGAACAAATTCCAATCCTCCCTTAGGAGGAGCTGAGCGTCGTCGGGAGCGGCAGACAGACGGAAATGTGGTTGTTTACTTTACGCAGTGATATCCCCCACCAGAGGGAAGGTCATAACAAATAGAAGGTGTTGTAGCTGCTTATACGTCCTGCTGAAAACAACAGCTCCTCCAGAGTTTCCCGATTGTAAGTCTATTTTTTTGCGTCAATTCGCGTCGTTTTAATTATGAATGACTGTGACAGATTAATTAGTGGTGTGGGGTCGTACAATCTGCAGTAGTTCGTCAAACGATTAGACAGACATGCGGTAATAGTTGGAAAATGTATCCACTTGCTTCTGTATTTTCATAAAAAACATTTGAGGAATCTATTTCAAGATTGCCTCTTCCCCAGTGAATGAACCCAGTATTTTTCAGGTCATTCATCGAGCAATCCCTCTGGTTCTGCAAGGAAAACAGCCAATAAAACTTCCATGACCTGGTAGAGTTCATATTACACATTCACGTCTTCACTGACTGAAAAATAAAGTGCACACAGAGTGAGTCATTCAGTTCATGTCCTGAGAGCAGTCAAAACGTCTCCCCTCCATCCCACTTGTGAACAGGTGGGAATACCAACGTCTGTCATAACCCTGCTCAACGGATGACAGGTAATGCAACTCTCCCTATATATCACTGAACGATGGATACTACACGAGGAGTTTATAGTATCACGGAAGAATAGTTCAAAAGAACTACTACATTCAAGGAGTGAACTAACTGAACGAGAGTCCCACAAATGAACTCTTACCCACCTCCAACATCTACCTAATAAAATGAGATTATGGGTAACTTCAAGTGACACAAAAGGAAAAGTGACGAATCGCTATATAGGAAAAATAAATTTTCTTTCGTCTCCAAAAATAAGCATTTCGAGCAATCAAATCTACACCTGATTGGATATTTCCCTTTGAATTTATTTACTTTGTGAACCTTCAAGTACATTTATCCAGATTCTTTATTGTGAAGCGAAAAAAAACACACGAGAAAAACAAGAATATGAAGTGGAAAAAATCGCGAGACAGTTGAGGGAGTCGAACCCGGATCCAGATTCTGGTAAGTGATTGGTCAATTTGACGAATATTCATATAGAAACTCAGACTTTGTACAGCTTGTTCACTTTTATTAATCGCAGTACGAGTATTAATTTACTCACGACACTTCAAAATTTACCAACGGACCGAATTATATTTTTCTCTTCATAAACTATTGATTCACCTATTGTACGTTATTTATTTTCGCACGTGAATATTAAAGTCTGTCTGAAGTGTACCAATCTAAAACAAAAACTATTTAAATAGTAAGGCACAGTAGAAATGCGTAATTTTCAATAAATGCTGGCTTTGAATGATGTAAATTAGTAAAGGATAAATAGGTAGTTACAGTGAATTTTTTTTTTTTCATCTACGTGAACGGACAATTGGCAAATGAGGTGAGGTAAGGTGGATTTCTTGGGTAGTAAAATTTTCATTTTTTACCATAAAATCGCCGAAACCTGAGCCGAAAACTGTAATATTTCTAACAATAAACATTCTAAAGGACTCTTCAGTAAATTGAAGAAAGTGTCATTTTGTGTTGTCTTGGTCAAAATGAGTCTAATCCCAGAATAATATGTAGGGAATATCAATGTTATTCACTATTTTTAAATAAAAATGTGCCAATGGTAAAAAAAAACCTGCTGAATATAAGACTACGAAATTACAACTCTTGGCATGTAGGTACCAGAGTTAATGACAAAGGATTGCAACACACGAAAAATTCCCCCTTTTTTAGAAGTAGTTCGAAAATCAAATACCAGTTTAAATAACAATGATCCGTGTTTGTAGACTGTATCACAAAATAATTGTTGGACTTTTCTGATCACTTTTCATTAATTCATCAGGGAACAGGTCAAGCTTTTAGCAAGGAATTTCGACAGTAAAATCAACAACAAAATATTATCTTATAATAATGCCATCTTAATCCAATTCAACTCAAGAGGAAAAAGAACTTGAAGTAACAAAAACGTATATATTGGACTGAATCATAAAATATTCGTTCATCTATGCGATCCATCCAATATTTATCTTATTATTGCAACCGGCTGAGGAAATGTTATTTCAACGCTTAGGTATATAATTCTAATAACATTTTTTATGGCCTTACAGGAAACATCGCAATTTGATTTGATATCCCAATTTTAAAGCCGAAATATAATTTCTAAAAATTCATAACAAAACAACTCGGAAAATAGGCATTATCTATAATAATGTGATAAGAAATAAAATCCGAAAAGCGGGGCAACGTTAAAACTTAAGGACGGACAGACTAGCGAGGATCACATACATTTTGAATCTGTAGTAGGAGACAAAATTCGTTGAAATAAATGGCAAGGCAAACGCAATTTCTCTTCAATATCGACGGATATTCTCGACCAAATACGGAAGAAAATAAACCAAAACTATAACAGAATACTCTGGAAAATAAAAATAAAAGTCAAGAAAGAAAAACCACCAACCTCCGATATTATTATCATACCAAGTTTTGGAAAGAGGCAGGGAAAAAACAGAAAACGATTTCTCTAAGAAAAATTAACGAACCCTCTAACAACACTATAAATGTGATAATAATATACTGGGAGGACACACATTTTACCGGAGATGTGTATGTCATTCCAAACTACTCTCTTTTCAAAAAAGACAAAAATGTTGCCCTGACACTTTGCAAACCGAAATCCCATACACATCAACGGTAGATAGTAACATTAAACATCGAAAGAGTAATACTAGTGTTAACAAATACTTCTAAATATATCATATATGTATTTTAGATATAATTTTCAAGCAGGCATTATTTGCTTCTTTTATGTTTTATCATAGTAATCTTAATTGGAACTTCTTTTGCATATCGTCATTCAATTAAAATCAGAGCCAAATCGAATGACAAGGAAATTATATTTTTTTTAAGTTTTTGTTTATATTGGGGGTCATAGGGGTTTTCAGGCAATGACTATGTTCACAGTGCATTTAGAGACGTTTCCTTTTAAAAAAATTTCAAAAAATAATTATAATTTCTTTTCTTTAAAAAAAATCAATTTTAATTTCGAAAACGGGTTTATTGAAGAAACCAAAAACAAGAAAATAATTATTTGTTCATTCAAAAAGCCCCGTTTTGTTTAAAGTTTATAAGCTTTGGAGAGGCCCACTTTTAACAAAATCGTGGTTAAATTAAAGGTGTTTTATTATTCGAATAAGGGGAAAAAAAAGAAATAAAAATTAGACCGTTGAATTCCAATAGATACGTAAATTAATCATCGCGCCCCTCAACCAAAATTCGCTATAAGTGGACCTCAAATTTTATCTTTTTCACTAGTCAGTCCCCAATTATGATTCAAATACCACTGAAACGTGTAAAATCTATATATTATATAATTCATCAATAATAGTTATAATAGGATTAAACAATAATAATTTTCTAGACTTTTCGACTTCATATTTTATAGAAATACGAGAAATTAATATTAATTCATGTATTGAATGACTTTTGTTGTATGTTTTTCGTATTGTTTTTCATATATAAAACCTGTAACCGTTACGCGGATCTCATTTCCCGTTGACGTAGCTGTCTTCTTTAGGAATGTGACCTAAGTTTAAATACAAGCTGAAACAGAAAGAATGGCATAGTTTATCCAGTGTCCGGCGAATCAAGTAAAAATGTTATTGCTGAGGTTTGGCTACCGGCACTTTTACTTCTGATTGACTAGTTTTGAATAGCTGGGGTGGTATATAAGATAATCGGCCCTATTCCAATCAAATTCGAATAGTTCAACAAATTCAAAATCCACTTATGGGGACTCCATAAGCATCCGAAAAGAAGTTTGAACGTGAGTTTTATAACAGTGTTGGAGGTTACCCTCCTCCGCCATGATTCTAAGCCCTGCCTCTTAGTACGTAATTACTTACGTTAATTACTCAGTGGTGATGTGCCATCTCTATCCTTTTTTCTAAACTCTTTGTGAAAGGGGACGGCAGGGTGTACATAATTATTTTTGTGAGACGTGCACGCCTCAGCGCCATAAGATTCAAATCATCCAATTTGTACACGACGATTTCTGCTCTCACATGGAGTTTTTGATGCTGATGAATAGTGTTTACTAGTAATGGTAACTCAAATAACACAATTAATGAGTTTTTCCCCATTTTTCATTTCTTATGCGCAGACCCTTTCCCGCAGAATCTTTCGATAGTGCGAAGATGAAGAAGGTGTTTTACGACTGTGACGTCACCAGTCAACGGATCAAAAGATGCACTGAATACCTTCCTTGTGTCTTTTCGCCGTGTTGTGCAGCCAGAAACAACAATATCAAAACAAACTCCTTGGATATTTTACTAAGTAAATTTAAATAAATAGTTTACCATTAAATTAAATCCTACAAATAATTTTAGTAAAATATTCATGCAAACTCGGCCCATTCGTTTCATGTTTACGTTAATCGATGGATGGCCTGTAACTATTGGTGTACCTATACACCAGGGGCGGATACAGGCTGAGATTTTTTTCAAGTATAAAGTCTTCGGTACGAAATTGTTTTTGGCGAGATATGTATTGGGGGTCAATAAAAACGAGGTAGGTACCAAATGGGCTGAATGAATAAGAAGTTTTGTATTAAGCTGTGAGTGTTATGGTGCAGTCTTTTTGTAAATTCAAAATTATCGATATTTTACAATTTTGTGAATTAATTTCACAGAAAATAGAAGGATTTATAACATAAACTTGAAGTTGCTAAAGATTCAACTTTCAGAAATTACCACCTACCTACATAGAGTCCTGAAATCGTAATAATAATAATAATGCACTCATAGTGATAATTGCTGGGTAGAAACATAAATATCTCGTTGGATCACCCGAAATACCCTGAAAACGAATTATCCCGAAGTTGAGGGAGGCCCATTTTGTAGATTCTGCCAAGTAACCAAGGCTAGCTCAAGTTTGGAAGAAAATTACCGAGGCGTCCTCGAGATAAATGTTATAAACACACAAACACTAGCGAGGCTTATCGAGTTTCCCTCGTACCAACTCATCAACAAATGTTTATTAGCACCTAGAAGACCACCACGTTCTGTCCATGGTGAAAGGAACATCATCTTCTCACTCACCATAGTTTCGTCGTTAAGGATGTGGTGGTGTCAAGAAGACTCTCCAGAACTAGAACTCTCCGATGAAAGACTATTTTCACAATGACGAAACCGATCTAATTTTCCGTAATTTTTGGCCCGAAGAGGGGGATACACGAAATTTCATCAAAATCGTTGAGAGCCGTTCTGGAGATAGTTGCTACTATGATACAAAATTATAATAGGATTTATAACAAGGTATAGGTAGAGCTGTTCAAGCGTTGGGGGGGGGGGGGGGGGGGGGGGGGGGGGTCATGACCCCCACTGGTGTAGTACACTACCGAAACTCCCAAACTACTCTCGAGTCATGCGGCTAGACTATAACCATGATGTGAACTGTTTCTGACGATAAAGATGTTCGTAAAAATTGTTTCCTCATGAGTTGACGGTTTCAAGCACGGAGAAGCTTGCCTTGTTTCGGGCAACGAAGTAGACAGTACTGTGATAGAGAATCCATCGTACCCATCAGTACTGTGATTTACTCCATAGGGGAGTAAAATGCAGACTGCGCATGGGTAATGCGCAGGCACACTCACCATTTTTTTTCAGGCAGTTCAGTCGTGAGACGACTCTGGACCCCAGCAAAAAGAGACTTTTGCCAAGTTTCAGACAACTGAGCACGGGGCAAAGAGGGAATCCATGCGTAGGGGGATAAAATGATGACTGCGCATGTGAGATAAGGGGTACGGGGCTGTTGTCAAATAATCCCGGATAAATACGCCTTTTCGATGCGCGTACGCACTTACCACTTTGTTCCATACACTGTTTTCATACAGCAAAAAGTATCTTATATAAAACTACCTACCATGCTGAGCACAGATAGTTTTCAAGCAAAAAATAAATCCGTGCAATTTCCTGGCAGAATTGATTGATGGTATGCAATTGATTACGTACCTTACTGGAGAATCCGTCGTAACTAGCAAGTCGAGTAAAGGTGGTGCGCTTTTGATGCACATCATCATCAGGCCATCGAGGGAGTACTCGATGGTGTCCTTACATCGAAAGCGCTCGCCACCTGTACTCGACTTGCTAGTTGGGACGGATTCTCCAGTAAGGTACGTAAACAATTGTGTTCTTATCACTAGCGGAACTAACCCTTTAGATTTGTTTAATGGTATGTATTGTGATATGTAGGTACTTCTCTCCCAATCCTAATACTAACATTGTGGTTAAATTCAACTTCGACTTACTTTTCGGTTTGTGCGCTTGGTGGTGGGATATTGTTAGTTTGCTCTTTCTTTGCTGGAGAAATTGAGTCTAACCCCATCTCAGAGAGACATCGCAGAGCGTTCAGAGCAGCCTAAGAACAATATTACATGTATTTTTAGTACACATTATGACACCATTATTCAGTTTCATTACCCTGATAACAATTTCACTAGGTAACCTACCTAATCAATAAAGTATAAAAGCTGGCTCTACCTAATGACGAAGGGCTTAACCCTTACACCAAAGCTTAACTTGAGACAATAGGTGATATACGTATATACCAGCTAATTGGCAACAACCAGTTTTCGTCAGAAACCTACACAACTGTCTGCCACTCTAACCAAGTCTTTCCTCTAGAATTACCCAGAGTACCAATCCGAGGAAGTCATTATACAGCAAGGAGATTCGTAAAACACTCAATCACCAGCTGGCTTCCTGGGAAACCAACCTTTAGAGGCCCGCAGTTTTATGTAGGTATATATAACCAGCTAAAAATAATCCTCTCAGAAAATTCTTCAATCTTCTACAGAAAGAAATATTAGGTACTACATCATATTCAAAGACTTTGTACTCTCATTAAATATTTTCTTCAACCCAGGAGTTTCTTCCCCCACACGTCAACATGAGGCCATGGTTCAGGAGCAATAACGTCCAGAAGGAGCTATATTTATGCCGCATTTGATCAGGACATACAGCTGGTAATAGACAAATCTGTATAAATCATTGGACAAAAAGTTCCATTCATGCAGCATGAGTTGATGGGCGAACTTTCAAAGAATAATTTTAACCGATTTGGTGGGTGATTCTTATAGGAAATTTCATGCTGATTCCGAATATACCTATGTTCCTTCCGAATATACCTATGTTCCTATGTTCAAGATGGTAATTCACACCAAAAACCTCGAAAAACACGTTTTTAAAAAGCGATTTTTGACTCTAAATTTTCAAAATTTGACCCCTTGGAGTATTCCTGAAATTCTGGCCAATGAACTTGACGTTTCTTTTGATATTATTGACATTTTAAAAACCCCTTCAACTTCATACAACACTTTGGAGCAGCGCTGACAGTATTCAAAGAACTATTTGACTTTTAACATTACAAGACAATAAATAAATTTATTTAAGAAAAGGGATAATTTATTTTATTACCAAATGGGTGTATAGATAATATCTAATGCCAATAACATTTTAAAAAATTACCCCAGTTGTGGGAGGATGTAAAATGATACATTTTAAATTAAAAAGGTTGTCCTCCGCTTGTATATATCCTACTTTCAAGAGATCCCTGAAGAACTTCCACGTGGAATAGGAGTTCTACAGAGTGGACGATTATTTCAATTTTAGACAGTCGTAGGTCTCACCAAATCTGTTGTTGGTTTGATGCTGTTGTTTTTTCTATCAATTCCTTGTTTGATGTTCATTACAATTAAAGGATTATTATTACGAGTATTATTATTCGTGATCTGAGATCCACCACTAATTTCTTCAAATAAGAGATTTCTCGAGAAGTCATTATAATATGAACAGATGTCAAGAAAAACTTCCAATACCTGATCGTGGGAGAGGTCAATAGTAGCTCCGGAACCGTGGCAGACTTGGGGAGGATCAGTGGCAACGGAAACAAGACTCAAAAACTCGCTATGATTTCCCTGAAAATAATAATCAACAATATTATGAAAGTAATTATGATTTTTCGAGTTACTTGTAGTAGTGAAACTACCTCGAATTGAAATATTAACTCAGAATTAAAAGATATAATTCTCAGAAAATAATTTATATTAATATTCTTAAAATATTGACTCAGAAATCACACAGCTTTCACTCACTTTAGGGAAGTCCGAAAATTGAATTTGGAAGTTAAGAACTTGGGCCAAATAGAGTAGTTGATCAGTGGGTCGAACGACTGGGCCGGCTTTCGGTCTCTTGTTACCAGCGAGCGCATCCGCAGTAGGAGAATTTCCGTTGCTTAGGTATTCCTTGGCTATCGTGGCAGTTTTCAGAGCCATCCCTAGGACAAAATGAAATGCCATACTAGGTAACAAAAGCTATAGCCAAGAGTATGATAGTCTGAATGGGCCCTAGTATCTCGAGAAGAGATACTAGATGGTTGTGGAAGTCCAAACAAAAACAAATCAAAGTTGTCACCGAAATATACCTTTGTGAGGAGCATTAGGATTCCCATTAGATGCTTTATTATCTTTCATAAGGAGTAGGCCTGGGACGAGCTGCCGACCCACACTGCCGCCGGCTGACGAAGCTGGTTTCTCGTCACTGAATCTCACTTGCTGTAAATGAAATAAGACTATTAATTAAACGGATAACTGGACATTTGGAACGCCTTCTTACTCAGTAAAATAAAGGCGACATTTTAAGTAAGAAAATAACTGAAAATGTTAGATACCAGCCAAGTACTGGTACTAGTACTCGATACATAACTTGCAACGTGCGGAAGTTAGGTAACAAATAATAAACTTTGTGCGATTGCACTCTTACCTTGTTAGTTTGTTGTTGTTGAGAATGTTGTTGAGGCAGAGGATGTCCCGTTCTATTCACTGTAGGACTAATGTAGCCAAGCTGTTGAAGCAGACCTTCGGCCGCCTTTCTCTTCGCAATTTTTTTATTAGAACCCGATCCCGTACACGAATGTTCTCCCATTTTGACCTGAAGAAGTCGTATATTCAGTGATTGTAAATACATTGTTGTAAGTAGAACGTGCATGATTTGTTCCTCAGTAAAGGCCAAAGTACTATAAATACTGTAGTGTCACACCACCTACATAATGTGGCGCGATATATTGTGAGTGAACAACCCAAGAAAAGGCTCTTGACCTTGTGTATGTCGATGTTGCGAAACACGATAAATATGAATAATCTATGGATATATATTTACTTTACAAGTAGTAAGCTCCTTAGGGGGGGCCGAGACTGTATGAAAATAGTATTATCAGGAGATAAATATCAACCCTTTGGCGAAATGTTCGTCCAAACAAAACTATCCCCAGGGACTCCTGACGACAGTTTCGTCCATCACCAACCGTGCACCTGGGACTCCTGACAACTATTTCGATCAGCTCTTTTTGTTTCCTCACTACCGAAGGTGGGAAGCTGTGTATTTCTCATAGTTTCAGATGCAGAGCACTCTGTTGTGCCTTACATGTACTTCTAGTCGCCACAGGGCTCTTTTGGGTCATGAATAACATCAACAGATTGTGTTATGGTTATCAGTCGTATGTTTCAGCATTTGTTTATCGTCCAAATTCACATTTTTTCGTCAGTTTCGTCCGGGTCAAGTTTACCTACCGTGTTGATTTTTTCGAATAGAAAATTGTTTACTGAATATATCGATGGAGATGATAGCAATAATGCGAGTGAAAGTGAATATTCCCAGTCATCGGATGACAAAGATTAATCACCGGCACAATCAAACTAAGTGATGAACTTGTGCAGAATTCCTTCACTTTTGCCGGTTTTTACGGAATTCCCTGACTTTTCCAGGTTTTCTCTGAGAGGATTTCCCCTGCTTTTCTTTTTGATCGATATGACTTACCTACCTACTACCTTCGGTAGTGTGGAAGCAAAAATCAATGGTTATAGTTATGTAGAATCCACAACTCACTTCCATCACGAACACTCGCTGCCGGGACATGCCTCTTTCTTCCCTCAACGTATATACTGGTTCTTTTTCCCGTTTTGCTTGTTGAATGTGAATGAGCCGAGAGATCGGATTCATGTCCTCAACCACCTCAGATTCGGTTTTCTGGTTATCCTGGATAAAAACAACAGTTTGTGATTAACAGCCAAATGGGAATTAAAATTAACATTGTGGCAGAGTTGTTGATAACGCGGAGTGGACAAGCAGAGGAATACAGTTCAATGTAGGATTTTCGAAGTATGCCGTAAAGGTACGGTACTTAATCAACAAAGGGTAAAGACGAACCTGTGAAGAACCAGTAGATGCAGTCGTATCCTTTATAAGATTCCTAGATTTTTTCTTATTTGCATTGGGTTTCCTCTTCATCCTAGACAATGACCCAACGAATCCAGTTGCTGTCACAGTGGTTGTTGGAGGCAGAGTTCTCAGAAGTTCTAGCATGTTTTCCGCAGCTCGCTTCTTTGAAACCTGAAAGAATTACAAACGTGGCACTGAGTCATTGTAACACAGACATTCGACAGGACAGCCATATGGGACTGTGTTCTGAACTCTGTTCTGAAACCATCACGTGAGCCGCTTCTAATATGGGCCTAGACCTAGATCTGAGAGGAAACTCACGGATACAAGCACTACGGTTCATAGATCTTCAGTCATGGTATTGGTGGATACTGATCAATGCACAGAGAGATGTAGGTACTTACAAACTATTTTATTTGTGTAGAGAGGTTGGACGACTGAGTACTCTCACTAGAATGCATGCAGGTACCGTAAAACGATTTAACTTTGCTCCTTGGGGGGTAAATTTGCTCCGAAATAGTTTTTTGTTGTAACAAATAGACTAAACACCCAATCGAGAAAAATCTGGGTGGTTCCTCACATCCTTGCGAAGTTTTGTACACCTTCCCTATGAGCTAATGGAAGGTCATGACAGGTTTTCTTCCGCCTAAATGAAGAAGGTTTTTCCACCCTTTAATCTTACTACTGATACTTTAGGTCGTCCAGTCTGTTGAAGACTTTTTTGAAGTTAAGGCACATAGATATCATGTCAAGAATCCAATTGCCTTTATTTTCCCGTTTCATTGTTCAATTTAGGAGGATTGGAAAGGTTTTAATTAACGAAAACCCTCTTCTACATAACTTCGCTGCCAAAAAGCATGAAACATTGCGACAAGCTTAACATGGGAAAATAAGGGAGCAAAGTATCCTACAGACGGATGAGACTGGATATTTGTGTTTTTTTGAACAATTCGCAGTTTTTATCATTTTTCGGTACGTAGGTAAAATGAATATGTGTCTCCTTTGAAGGTTCTAAATGCCACACACATTAAAAAAAAAAGAAAGATTTTTGGCCTTTTTTTTCGTCTACATTTTCAACTATTATTAGAAATATTTTATGGAACCACACGCTAATGGTGTTCATTCAAGTCATAGAGTACAAATTATCGCTCCAGATGATAAACAAGAAGGTTTTTATTAGAGTTTCCCAAACTCGCGCAATGTTTCCTAACCCCCTGATACTTTACTCCAGAATTTAACAAAACAAATAATATAGTTAACGAGTAATTAAAAAAACTAGGATTGTCATGGATCGACTCGTTAGGTTCGTGAGAGTTAAAACATGTCTTAATATACAGAATGATATAAGTACGAAAAAAGCGTATTTAATCAAGTTTGAAAAAATATAGGGGTACAAGTGGAGCAAAGTTACCTCGTTTCACGGTACCTAATTTCCATCATCAATGAACACACAAGTTAACGTTGAGTTAACCTTCCTTTCCACACACTCAATGGAATCCTATCATAGAAGCATCAATCGATTGTACATCACACGACTCTTACTTTTTTCCCATTTCCTTCACCGATGCTCTCAAATTTGTCTCCGACTGTGCATCGAGTTACAAAGGTTCGCATATGCGGCTGGCCTTTTTCGCTGATCACTTCAAACAGCACGGGAAGATTCCGCTTGAGGGCAATCTCATGGACTAGGGATATTGGTGATTTCAATTCGGTCGACGAATCAGAGTCCACGACACCATCACCTAAGGAGAGAAAGGATATTATTGACAGAACTCCGGGCAAGCAACCTATTATTTCTGATTTCAAGGCTATCAGTTTGTTGTTGTTGTTTTTTTGTTTTTAGGGGAATAAACTAACCCTTGAAGGTTATTGGTACTTACAAGTAACGTTCCGAGCGGTGCACGAGTTGCTATCCTCTACTGGCAAGTTTTTGAGGACTTGGAGGGCTTTCGAGGCGGCTTCATGACGTGCAGCCTGCGCTGTTGTGCCTTCACCATAGAACTCACGGTCACCCACTTTAGCCAACACTTTGTAAAGTGGGGGTGTCGAACCATAGTAGCCCTGTGATGGAAGATATCTTAACAATTTTCTAACTTTGACAAAATATTATATTGCATTCAAGGATAGAAATGGGGAGTTGAGTGAGTTTCCAAAGTCAAATCTACTTAAACTGCTAAAGCAAATCCACTAAAGCTACTAAAAATATAAAATAATCAACAAAATCGTAAGTTACTGTAGAATTAAGAAAATTGTAATGCCTTTTTACAACATTTCAACTGGTACACAATTTTTCTTCCATTCCATTGCAAAGTACTCCTATTGATAGCCGTCAAAATTCCTATATTCGGAGTGTTGTCAGGCTGTTTTAGTATTATTCATTACACTTGCTTGACTTAATTACGAGTTAATACGCTTATTAATAAGAGTATGAGAGCAACTGCTTAAGAATACTTACAGGTTCCATCATTCGATAGTTGTAGTTTCCTCTACCACCCCTCAGGTCGAATTTTCCACGCGGAGTATGCCCAAAGCGATCGAATCCATACTCAGGATAAGGCTGAAAGAAATGCTATAAAGATCAAATTTCATAGAAGATTCTTTTGATCAATGACAATAACTTCAATATTATAAACCACATTCAGTAGATGATAGTAGATATTTTGACATTACACTATGTCATCAACTAAAATCTATCAAAACAAAAGTAAACAGTTTAGCTAGTGAAAAACACCATTACAAGTGAAATAATTCCTGCAGAAAGATCAACAAGGATGAGAGCACACATTCATTGGAAGATCCCCCCCCCCCCCCCCTCCTACATTTAATAGGTAGGTAACTCACCTGATTATACATTCTTCTGTAGCAATGGCCGACGTATGGTGGCCTATTGTACATAGGAGACTCCACGAGCGTGTAGGTTGTGGGTTCGCCCCTCTTCATGGCCAACGCATTCAACTCGACTGTCGGAGTTATATTGCCTTTGACAAAATAATATGAGGATAAATAAAATGAAACTATGATAACACGCAAATCAAGCCACAAACAGCATGCACCAAACTGGAAAGTGAATGGAGAACACGCATGGTTGAAAGCTCTCAATGAGGGCTTTCCCAAAAAGGCCTATATCATATTGAGGAATGAGGGGTAATCAGAGAGCAAAACTGAATCGATCCCTTCCTGCCAGGGCGGGACCTTCAGCGCCCAGCATCAGGGGAATCTGAATGTCTAAATGCGTCTTTCAACCCTATTAAACCTACCACTGGTAAAACCAGAAATACAAGATTTCAAGAATGAAATTGTAGAGCCTGGGGGTTTTCAAGGGTGATGAATCAGATTTTGAATTATAAATGTGAAATTCCTACCCATTCAAGTTTCCCAGTACAGGGAGTAATTGAGACGAGTAGGAAGAGAAACTGAAATGATGTGGAAGATTCAATGGATTTTACTACGTTCAAAAAATCCTTTGAAAATGGAAGTACTTTAATACGAGTAGTATCGTGACAATATAAACGCCCGCCGATAGGCTCAGCATATGCTGGATTTCCTTGTGGCTACCAAATCAGACATTCGTGTAGTCGTAGTCCCAATATAACCACATTTTCCCTCCATGTATTTTGTCGTAAAAATACGTTAACAATAATTTGTAAATAGAAATGAACAATTTTTTCATTTAATTTTCATTTAAATTGCAAATGTCTCACTTTTGGCGCCGCGCTGACTCCTGGATGACTTTGGGGGCGGATGTTTGTACATGGTGTTCATGAGGGCGATACTGGCGGCAGCATGTTGAGCTTTTTTGATACTAGCGCCATCTGCAGTGTACTCTTCATTCCCAAACTTGAGAGTGACGGTGAACTTCTTCTTGTGTGGTGGACCTTCTTCGTTCGTCAATCGATATTGATGCTCAATCTGAATGCAAAGACAACACAATGAGTGGGAATACAAAGACAAAAAAAATGAGTCTGAGAGTTAATGGAAAATTTCATTTGTAGATCCTTTTGACTTACATGAATGAAAAAAAAAAAAGGCGTAGAACTGAAGTAATTACCCTTCCAAAAATCAGATCAAATTACCTGCACCATAACTAATAATAATATTATTATCATTTTTATTTAAGGTTATGGTATTTTTTGAACTGAGAGAAAACCCAACGCATATACAGAAAATAATGAATCATTTTTCGAGCTTCAATATGAAGTTACATATCGATTTAAGCCTGCTCTAGCAGCTGCTAAATAGATAGGGTTTAAAAATAGTTCGTTTGGTAGGTGAAATATTAAGTTCAAACAGGATACAAGATAGGAAGGAAGGTGAAACTTTGGAGGAGATTTCCTCAAATGAACAAGTTACGTCCATGATACTGCCTAATCAAGTAAAATTGACTGAAACACGGCTGTAAATCGTCATTAGTTTCAAGTTAGGATTTACCCGCATCGTAACTCATCTCATAAGCTAATGATACTATTATAATTAAGAGAATAAAATATGGTAATTCTCCATTATTCGTTCTAGTCGAATGCATATTTTATTATAGCATTAATTAGATGTTCACAAAAAAAAAAGCATTTGAGGTTTATATTATTTCGGGGGAGGGCTCCAGGCTATTCCCCTCCATGGGACCCCCGATGGGCTAGAAACGGCTCTGATTTTAGAAGGGTTATTTCGTCTACTACAGCAAAAATTTCGAATGATTGATGTCACAATGCATGCTGATGGAGTGGAAGAGATCGTGAGATGCTTGTTGATCATGCTCCATGAACATTGGAGAAAGCTTCTACTCTCGGCTTATTTTCTGCTGGCTCCCCTTCAGCAATCCTACTTATGACCTTATCTGTAATCTATTTGATAATAGCAGCTCCAACTCTACTAGCAATCTTTCCTTCGACTTCCTACGGATACCAGGACAACTTCGTCAAATACCTAGTTCACTACAACATCTCACCTTATTGAATCGTGCCAGTTCGTTGACCAAGCACATAGGGGTCTTTTCTTTCTCTAAATTGATTCCACCATCGTTATTTGAAAGTTGCTGGGAGTCGTCAGAGTTCTGCCGACTCTGGACTCCAGACTCCGTCTCGCTGGACGATGAAACGTGGTTGTCTTGCATTTGAGTCGAAGATACTGGGGCAGTAGGAGCCATAGCTAGGTGTCCTGTGAACAATAATTGAACACACCAACCGACTTGAGTAAAAAAGGAACAACACTAGGTATGGATTATAACTGAATACAAACTACATAGTCTTTCTTAGGAGAAGAGACATAATGCCATTTATGTTGCCCTGATAAGTTTAACAAGTAAAGAAGATATTTGAATGTGGCTCAAACATATGAGACTAATTAAAATAATCAACTAAATAGATATATATCAGACGCAATACAACTACTTTAGCTAAGGGACCGCGAGCCGCCGGGCTCGAGAAGCGCCTCAACCATGCCCCAACGCAACTGAAAATCCTATTTATTATTTTTCACGTTTGTGATTTTGAAAATTCCTCTGGAGAAGATTGTATCACATCAACAGCCATCTAGCGGCGAACTCTAGTTGAACTCGCTTAAGTAGTGAAAGGTGCTTTGGATTGCACGATTCATCAAACCGTATTTTGGACAGACTCTACTGTTGTACTATTGGGGCTTCAAGCGCAGCCAACCAAATGGACTACTTTCGTAGCAATAGAGTTTCCAAAATTCAAGCTCATTCAAAATCTAGTGATTGGAATCACGTCGCATCAGCTGACAACCCTGTTGATCTCATATCACAAGGAAAGTTTGCTGACCAACTGATTGAATTCGTCAATTCTCGGGTTTCGTGGACCTCATTGGCTCAGTGAGAATATTCCGTTCAACCTGTACGGAGAGTATCAAGTCTAACGATGATGAACTTCCCGACATTTGCAAGCAGAAAGGTGTAGTGCTCGTCACTGCAGCCAAACCTGATCCCAACTTCCTCTTGGAAATCCTATCTCGTGTATCGTCATTCGACAAATGGTTCGAATAATAGCCTACTCTCTCTGTTACTTGCGTCGTCGAAAACATCCCAAGTGATCGAGACCTCATGGATCAATCACATCCTTGGAATTCAATGAAGCAAATCTTCTCGTGTTGCGTCTAAGACAACAACAACTCACGATTCCTCAATAGCTTTGATGTGTCCTTTTATTAACAAAAATGGCCTCATAAGAGTCAGAGTCTGGGAAATAAAACCTCACTCAGATTGAAAACACCCCATCGTCACTAGTCATATGGAGGAAATGAGGACATCAACAGGTTGTCTGAAATAATAGTACGCTATACACATGAGAAAAATCTCCATCCAGGACCTCAATCGTTGTTGTCGTCCATTCGTGAAGAATATTGGCCTACAAATGGAGGAAATCTTGCTCTTGCAAAGTCTACCGGAAATGTGACGTCTGCTTCAAGCTCAACCCCACGTTCGCTGATCAGCAAATAAGAATCCTACCAGGACCTCGAGTAGTACCAACTAGGTCGTTCTATCGATGTGGCAATCTGAAGTACACAGGGACTGTATCGTGTCCACTCTCGCTGTAGATGTAATTTCTTGGAAATTCATTCCACCTAGATTGCCTAATTTTGGAGGCTTGTGGGAGTCCAGTATTAAACAAGTTTAATTGTGTTATAGAAAAGCGATAGTTAAAGCCAATCTGACCTATTTCGAAATGTAGACTCTGCTTACCCAAGTTGAAGCTTGGTGTGAATTCTAGGCCTTCAGTACCCTTCTCCTCAGATCCTAACGACTACTCAGTCCTAACTCCCTCTCACTTCCTCATTGACCAGTTAACAGCACCGCCAGAGCCTAATCTATGCAATCTGCCAGAAAATCGACCGACTCGCCGGCAGTTATTCCAACGCATTGCCCAGCACTTTTGGAATTTATGGAGAAATGAATATCTCCACGAATTACAGCGTCACTACAAGTGGGAATCCACCTGCAACAACCTGGTTCTCGTCAAAGAGGACAACTCACCTTCTTATGCTTGGAGTCAGCGCTCGTGTTGAAGACACACATCCTAGATCTGAAGGACTTGTCAGTCACTCTTCGCTGTCCCTCCAGACTCTTCAAGTGAGACATTCGCTTACTCTGTGCGCTTCCGATTGATGACACCAATTCAACTCAAGATGGTGCTGCTCCTGTTAAGAGTTAGCACTTCTCAAGACTCCCAGCAACCTTGTTGAAGATGACACTTCAAGG